>JAPPVO010000007.1:100197761-100589571 GCA_030407325.1 Camellia japonica
CTTTTCAAGGGCTAAAGGTGGTTAAACCTACCCAAACCACTAAACACTCTTGATATACAACAAAGAGGGTTAAAAAACAGAACTTTTTTGTGCCAAACACTAAGCTCAAAAACTGTGTTAAACTAGGCAAAAATGGAGTGCAAAAATGGGGTAAATAAAGTAAGTTTCTTACCCTTGAAGCTTTTCTTCACAAAGGTTGGAGTTGTTGGTTCCTTGAGCTCCAAACCAGTCAAGAACACTAAAAACCAATCCTTAGAACCTCAGTTGCAAGGAGAAGGTGAGACACTAGGTGTTTGTGTGCAATAGTAAGGCACAAAACACCTAGACACACAAGAGAAGGATAGAGATAGAAGGTGTAAGCAACTCAAACCCTAGAAAAAACCAGAGCTTCTCTCTCTCTTTTCCCCTCTAACTCTCTAAATTTTCCTCACCTTTGACCCAAGAGAAGAGGCCTTTTCTTATAGGCATGAAAACTTACAAGTTAAGGCATCAAAAGGGCTCATCCCTCCATACACGTGTATGGAGGGGAAACAAACACCAGAAAGCTGTCTGAAAATATCTCCAAAAATAGCTCCAAAAATAGCTGTAAAGTGGTCGGCAGGGCAAAATGGTCATTTTACCAAAAAGAGTGCCGACCGGCACAATATAGTGCCGGTGGCAACACCAAACAGCCGGTGGCCTCTAGCCACTGCCGGTGGTGTGTGGGAATGCCTCACAAAGCATTCCCTGCCTTCCCAAGGCAAAACACAAGTGTTTGGTGCAAAACCAAACACAAACGGTCGAGTTCGGAGGTCCCGAGGCAAGGCGCGCGCAGCCGAGAACTCCGGGAACTCCAAACGAAGACAAACATGGATAATCACCGAGTGTTCAAGCGGTGACGTCCAAGTCTTGAGGACGGTCAAAAATGGGGTGTCTACAGTTGCCCTCTTTGACAGAACTCGAAAGTCATAACAATGACGGGAGTGAATGTCAAAGCCCAAAGACGACCCATTTTTTGACAAGGCGAAGACTTGGACAAACATACAAAGCGCAAATGGTTGAACTCGTAAGCTGCCTACGTATCCCTTAAGGAATCAAACCAGCGTAGTTCAAGTTCAGGCATACAAGCCGCAGATAAGGTATGCGCCCGTAGGCAGGGGCAAGATGCAACTGATGATGCAAAAGGCCGAGCATAACTTATGATCATGCAAAGAAAGCTGTAATGAAGCACACATGCGACAGTTATAAGCTAGCATGCACCAATCTACACTATAATGCAGAAAGGATGTAAGAGAATTATGCAATTCTCAAAACGTCTCACTCGGAGGATACAATACCTGCGCGGCTCGTCCGGTTTCACCGGCCTCAAATGAGCCGTACATACAATATCGTGCCTGCAAAGAAAGCAAACTTAGCAGGTGCAATATTGTTAGCAACATGCATGACATATGCAATGCGAATGCTAAATAATATGCAAAATATACAAAGCTATGTATGAATAATGCAACTAATAATGCAATGCAATTGAAACTATATGCAAACTACGTGCAGGGCAATTGAATCATGATTCAATCGTAAGCGGTTCGGAACCACACGAATGTCAAATAGATTGATGGAGGTGACAAGTCCGTCTCCCATAGAACGATGTCTGATCTACGAGTACTTCGCACGGACACAAGAATAAGTATTGGGTGGAATGACATAAGTGGGGAAACGACCCGCTGAGGATGGAATAATGATCCTAATGCCGGACGCAATAACTACACTACAATGCAATGGATATGGATACAAGGGATATGGCACGCGGGCCAAACCGAATCTTGCCTAGGAAAGGCACGCACACATACAAACCGTCTAACACAGAAACGGTGCCGCTACCCTCAAGGCTCGGACACAAAAGCTCGACAACTGTGTTTTGCACGAAAAAATATGGGCACATACCAGACCAAGCTCAACAAGGAAGGGCGCAGGCCATAGATGGAGGTGATGCAATGAATGCATGCAAGCTACAATGCAATGCATGACGTATGCATGTTTTGTGTTTTGTTTTTGTGTATTTTTGAAATGCAATGCATATGCAGTATTTACAAATGAGGCATGACGATGCATGATGATACAACGGCTACGATTGCAGCTTTCCCTATCCTACCAACAGAGCGATATACTAGGTTGGTTCAGTATCCAGAATCGAGGCGTAAACACGCCGCCTCAACCTATGGGGTTTCCATACAGATTTCAAGCCGGGGGTACACCCCCCCTGGGTATTTAAACCAGGCTTTAGTCTCAGAAATTCCGAACCTTTGCGTTCTAGGCATAAGCCATTCAAACTTTAGTTTTCACCGTCCCAGTTGGTCTTCTAGGAACTCACCGCAAGCACGGAAGTCGTTCGGGCACCACAAACACCGAAGGAATTGCACCTTCAGAGGATTTAAGGTCTCCTAGACCGGGATGCACAGTGTATGCATGATGTTGAAATGCGCGCCAACGCACGGCTTTGAGATGCATAACAATGCAAATGAGCGGGTTTAAGGTCTCGCCAGACCGTGCGTGTTTTCGGTCCCGCCGGACCCTCGTTGGGGCAATTTGCATAATGTGACACACGTGCCACACGGGATGCAAAACAATGCAAGTGAGGATGAAATGAAACATGAGGCACGCATACCTCATTGGATGGAAAATGAAGTGCAAAACGAGGCCTACATGCCTCGAGATGTTATGAAATGCAAGATGGGGCACGCGTGCCTCATCAGACGAGGGTTTCGCACCTCCCAAGGATTTAAGGTCTCCTAGACCGGGCGTGTTTAGGGTCCCGCCGGACCGTCGTTGGGGCCGCACGTATAGTGCAAATAGGCGGGGTGCGCAAAATAGCGCGAACAATGTAAATGGTACAAATGAGGAGGCACACCTCATAGGATTTGAAATACAATGCAAATGACATGAAACACGCGAGGTGGCACACCTCGCGCGAACGAAAATGCAAAGGAAACACGGGAGGTGGCACACCTCGCGCGAATTGAAAATGAAATGAATGCTAAGTGTGACATGCATGCAACACGAGGTACAAAATGATGCGGGTGTGACACGCATGTCGCACAAAAAACAGTGCAAGTCGCAGAGGACGTTTAAAACGGCGCGACGTGCCGCACTAGACAAAGTGATGGATGCACGCAGCGCACATAGGGCAATTTTGAATCTTATGAAAGATAAAAAGGATACGAAAGGATACAATCTTGCTTGAATTTGAGTGCGACGCGCAGAAGACACGATCCGAGGTCGAAACGGAGACCGGTTGATCATCGGGGATGCACTTTCTTACACTTTCTTGAGCTATGAAGACCCAAAACCCCTTACTTTGCCTAAACAAGACCTTGGGAACACCACCGGCTGGGTGGGGTGGTCACCGGCTGGCCACCGGCTGAAGAAACAATTCATCGGCACAAAATTGTGCCGACCGGCACAAAACAGTGCCGACCGGCCAAAAGTTGCTGATCGGGGGCAGAACTGCCATTTCACCTCGGGCTTTATAAAATAGGGTTTTAAACCCTATTTTCCACACTTCTAAACCGCCGAAAATCCCTATTCTCTCTCTCTAGAGTTTGTTTTCTTGATTTCTCATCGATTTCTTCGCGTTTTACACCCGTTTTTTCGTCGGATTCGCGATATTCTTCGCGTTTCGGACATTTTCAACCGAACAAATCTTCGTTTCGGTGCACTTTTTGCTAGCCGCTTTTTCGGGACTTGTTCCTCTTGATTTTGTCTTCGTTTCCGTGTATTTTCACATTTCGACCCTTCCGGCCATTTCCGACCCTCTCGGGGTTGACTTTGCCGGTTGACTTTTCGTATTCCAGCCCGTTTTTCCTTTTTCGGCTATTTTCTCATCTCCATCGCTATGGCCGATGATGTTCCACATGTCGGGACTCCCCCGGACCATGAGATGGACCCCGGGGTCGAGCTCCTCCCTCTGAGCGAGCGCCCATTCGATCCGGCGACCTATCGCCCGACCATTCATGTGCTACCACCAGACGGACTCCGCCACTTCCGCAGCTTTGACAGGGCTCTGGACCCGGAGCTCCTCCTGCGCGAGCCGACCTCGCACCTGTCCTTCGGCGCTTCCGAGGTAACCCTTTTCTCTGTTTTACTTTCTGCAATGTAGAACCTTAAACTGTCAACTGCCATAGCTGATTACAACCCTTAGCTCTGATACACTGTACTGTAGTTGATCGTAGACAAACTTACAACGAATATCTGTTTGAGACGAACACATGTACACACACTGCGCTAGCCTCAAGCACTCAAACACGCGGCACACACCGTACTTCACTGCAAATTCACCGACACCCGGTAACTGCTTGAATCTGAAAACATGTTGTATGCTATATTTACCCTGAACCATACAAGACACGTTGACACATTATACGTTGTAGTTCGCCTACTAGCACACTGCATTCCAATATCTGCTTGAATCAGGAAAAATGTGCACACATGCACCATATCTGTATGCTGGGCCCCACAAGCACAACTAACACATCATAGGCCGCAGTCCACAAACTAGTATACTGAAACCTGACATTTGCTTGAATCTAAAAAAAATTGTGCACGCATGCACCACATCTGTATGCTTCTTGGAACTATATTCTGAATATCGCTTCGCAATTACTGCTTTTGATTACAGGGAGACTCCCATACCGTCCGCGGGTATGGGAACATTGCTGCTCGCGAGTGGTACGACGGGCTTCCAGACGCGGTTCGCCATATCGTCGATGAGGCGGGTTTTGGCTCCTTCTGCCGGGGACTCTCTAGACTTACTGCTTGCAGGCCTCTTCTTGCCGCTTTGGCAGAGAGGTGGTGGGACACCACCGATTCATTTCATCTATCCGCAGCTGGGGACATGACGATGACCCCTTACGATTTCTCGGTGCTCACTGGCATCGGGGTCGGGGGTGATCCGATCCCTTTTGACACTGATATGGATGAGTGGACCGCCGCTCAGATCCACCTCCTTGGCGCGGCGCCGCCTCTTGCGCGCCCCGGCTACGTCAGGTATTCTTGGTTCGAGGTACAGTTTAGGGTCCAGTCCCTCCTTGTTGACGGAGCTCCGATGACCCAGGAGGCCGTGGATCGGTACGCACGCGGCTTCTTGATGTTTCTATTTGGGACGACTCTTTTCGCCGACCGGGCGAACACAGTGCCCCTCTGTCTCCTCAGTGCACTGGTGGATGTCCGAGATCTTTTGCGTTATGATTGGGCGGCGCCGCTTTGGCCACTCTCTATGGCTACATGAGCTCAGTCTCTCGTGGCAGTGGACAGCTGCTAGGAGGCTACTGGCGTGCTTGGGAGGTACATTTTCTTTTGCTGCTTTACATTTCTGCTTTACATTCTCTGTACTTTGCACACTGCGCACACTGTAGTCTGCTTCCCACGGATTGCATATTGTACACACGGCACACACATACTCTGCTTTACACTGACTGTACACTGTTCACACTGCACACTCTGTTCAATACACTGCGCAACACACGGTTTTCTTATTTCTGCTTTATTCTGTATTCTGCCTTCTGATAGTCATACCGACATCTGTTTTGCAGTTGTGGGTCTATGCCTACTTTCCCAGGCTGGAGCCAGTGCCGGAGACGGAGACCCCTCTGGTCGTTCCTTTCTCCCGCCGTTACGATGGGAGGTGCGTGCGGAGGCCCCGGGAGACCTTCAGCTTCTTCCGCCGCTACTTTGACACCATCACCCCTGCCGAGGTATGTTTTACTTGCAGTTCGTTTAAGCTTCGCTTTTTCACTGTATACTTTCAATACCAGTGGATAACAAACTAAATTTCGATTTCAGATCACCTGGCAGCCGTGGGCTGCATTGCCTGCGGTGATGAGGGATCGTTTTGCCGGCGCCGTCGAGACCTCACGTTACCGGATTTTGCTGGAGGGCCCGGTCTGTCGGGCTTGGTACCTTGGCGAGCGCTTCTTGCGTCAGACATCAGCCGTACCTGAGCAGATAGTCCCGGAGCACCCTCCCGAGCACATGCGGGACACGGAGAGATTTACTGCTGATCAGATGGTGGACTACACCCTCGGCTGGGAGGCGGATGGTTTCAGAGGCGAGGGCGACTATTCTGAGTACGTCCGGACCTTTATTATGCGGCCTCTGAGTGGTGGCCGGCGAGCTGAGAGAGAGAGACCTGCGGCACCGGCAGCTAGGGCAGAGGTGGGAGCAGGAGCGGGATCGTCACAGAGGGCCCGAGCTCGCGGCAGGAGGGGAGTGCAGAGGGGACGAGGGACGGGCTGGCCCGCTCTGCCTACCATGCTGACATACAGGGGGCAGAGTGGGGAGACCTACCAGATTCCTTTTGCTCCTCCTCCAGCTGGTCATGAGTTGGCCGGCATTCCTGACTTGCCTCCGGTATGTATTACTTTATTTCTGCATCTTGCATTGTTATTTCATTTCAGTTCATTCAAATATCCCACAGAATACTGATGTATTTAATACTTTTGCAGGCTTCCTCCGAGTATACCCGTCAGTCTGTGGAGCTGAATGCCTCCCTGCTGGGGATGCTGCAGCGGACTCTCGACGCCTTGGCCGTCTACAGCCTGCCGGTATGTTCTTCTGACCACAGTCTCAAACCATACTCTGTTTCGCACAATCTGCTACACTGCACAAAAATCTGATAAACTGCTCACGGCTTTCATACACTGTACTTATACACTGCATCCTGCACTGATTCACTGTTCACAGCATTCACACACTGTACTCATACACTGCATTCTGTATGATAAACTGTTCACGGCTTTCTGATGTGTTTGTTCTTTGTATTTTCAGCCTCCTTTCCCGATCCCTCCAGTGGGTGGCGCTGCTCCAGCTGGGCCTCCCCTCTCTACTCGGGATGGCAGGATATTCCCTCGCACCAGAGGGGGACGTGGTCACGTGGGGAGCAGCTCACGAGCTCCAGTTCCGGGAGATGGTGAGTCGGAGGCGGGGACGGAGTCATTTGCGGAGGAGGCCGGGGACAGCTCGGGTTCGGGCTCCGACAGTGACAGCTCCGACGATGCTCCTGTGCTTTTGCCCAGGAAGAGGGCGAGGACTGATCCTCAGGCATGAGGCCTGCTGCTGATGATGATGATTTTGCTGCTTCTTTTCTTTATTTCTTTTCTTGTACTTTTCTCTTTTTTGTAGATAGAGTACTTTGTACTGCCACCGGCAGATTTTGCTTTCTTCAAAAGTTGTACTTTGAAAGAGATTATATAAAACAAACTTTTTGCCTGAAAAGTGTTTTATTTACATATCTCATACTTCGCACTGCATTGCATCATATTACACCTTAATGTAAACGAAATTTGATTTGTTGTCTGAAAATGGAGCATTTGCACTGTAATAATCGGATAGCCAACCAACTAACAGCAAACAACTCATACAGACTGCTGCTCAAACTGAACACCGCCCACATTCCGCTGGGGATTAATCTGCATACAGCCCATAACCCAACATTCGGTCCATTCCGTACACGGCAAACTTTGAACAAGTAACCCAATCTAACAAGACGGATCTCAAAACTGAAATGGTTAAAGTTGAAACACACTCGGATGTCCCAAATTTTCCCTTTTCTTCTCTTGCTTTGCACGAATGTAGAAAATGGCACAACATTTAGAGCACAAACGATTAATCTTTGGAAAAGGGGTTTCACTACCGGGGTATCGAGCCTACAACTGAACACAGTGGAAAGGACTCAAGTGAAGAAAATAAAAGGCACACGACCTAAACACAACGAGATACACTCGGAAAAGACTCAAAGCTAAATTGAGACCGACAAATCAAAAAGACACGACACACAGACATGTTCACAAGGGGTCCTCAAATCTCGAGGAGCCAGTTCCTCCGGGTATTATCCCCCACCCTTTCTGATTTTGTGATACTCATATCGCTCGGCCCTCAGGCTCGGTTTTTCTCTCAAAACCCTCTCCTCG
The DNA here is from genome assembly GCA_030407325.1 of Camellia japonica. Classification (NCBI taxonomy): domain Eukaryota; kingdom Viridiplantae; phylum Streptophyta; class Magnoliopsida; order Ericales; family Theaceae; genus Camellia; species Camellia japonica. Next base: position 100,205,702 of record JAPPVO010000007.1, read on the forward strand.
CTTTTCTCTCTGCTTACACCTCTCTGTTCTTTATTCTCTCATTTTTCATCCCTCCCCAGGGTGATTGATGGATGAATAGGAAGCGGCGGATTCATGCCGAATACAGCTAGCTCACGGCTATTTCTTCTGATAGATAGAGCGCCTTTCTGGCAAATGCGTGCTGACGGTGGGGGGGACAGGATACCTGGCTCAACTGTGCCCTAGTTCGTTACTCTGACCATTCTTTGTTTTCTTCCCAAAACAGTTTTGATCAAAGATGAGAGTTGGATTAACACACTTATGCAATTTTTGATTTAAAAATCATGCGAATCAGGCTGTGAGCACTGAAAATTCTCCTTCTAGGGGTCCAAACATGGTCCAATTTTGAAAAATGAAATAGTTTTCGAGAAAGTAGTCAACTTCAGTGAAAATTTTCAAAAACTATTTTTGCAAACAGTCAACGCTCACGAGCGCGGAACTTACCCTCGAGATGCCAACCTCGGATCGGAGGCACGGAAAATTGCCCCTGGCTTAAAGGGGGATAAGGCAACGGAAAGTTGCCCCTGGTTTGGAAGGCAACTCAGGGCAACTTATGGCACTGCATGGCAACGGAAAGTTGCCCCTTGTTTGGATGGTGCCGCGGCATGTCTAAGCCAGTCCTTGTTGATGATGATCGGACCCTCAGACGCGAGGAGCGACGGTTTGAATCAATATATGGACACAGTCACCTGAAGGTGTTGGTGGTTGGATTTCAAGAGGAAGTTAATCATGTAGTTCCAAGTTGCTGCAACCGAGACATCGGATTCAGAGGAAAAAAGTGATCAAAACCATGACATGGACTGAGACGCTATGGAAGCGTTGGGGGCTGGACTTCGGGATGAAGTTGCCTACGTATCCCAAACATGGGAATCAAGCCTTACGTAGTTCCGGTTAAGGTACACTCGGGTATTTTAACCTTCACTGTTTAGGCTCTAATTTTTGCCAAGGCGCCCAATGCGGGTTTTCGACCTTGCGAGCTTCTTTTTCTTCTTCTTTTTTTTTTCTTTTTTCTTTGCTCTAACTTTTGCCAAGGCGCCCAATGCGGGTTTTCGACCTTGCGAGCTTCTTTTTCTTCTTCTTTTTTTATTTTCTTTTTTCTTTGCTCTAACTTTTGCCTGGGTCGCCCTTCCGGGTTTTCAGCCCAGCGAGCCTCTCAAAGGGTAGAAGGTGTAACAAGTCCATGCCAAATGGTTTTGAGATTGAAGCCTCTGTACCAGGAGTGGCTGTTGTATTGATTAGTAGAAAGATCCACCTTTGGCTCTTCGAGCACATCGGACATTTTTGCCCCTAGTTCGAGGGGTGCTTCTGATCTAGCTTTGCAAGCTTCTTCTGATGAGATCTGATCTTCTTGATCTGATTTTGGTGCCTCTTGTTCGAGGGCTGTTTTGAATGGGCCACACAGGCCTTACATCATGATTGACCTCTGAACGTTCTGCATCTAAGTTCAAAGTTTGAAAATGAATGGGTTGAGTCTCGAGACTGAGAGCGATCCTGAGCTGCACAATCTCAAGAGCAATTCCACACATGTCTTCGCAGGACCGCACAAAACATTTTTTTTTTTTGAAAGTTTTTACGAAAGCGACAAATCGCTCGTGCTGAAGATAGTGTGGAACCAGTCTGGATCAAGCCAGGGTCCTTCTCAGTACTCACGCTGACAGGCATGATTTCATTCATGAAAAGCTTAGCACGCGTTTCTTTCCCTCAAAACGATCAAAATTTTGCAAAATCCGAGGAATTACTTCCTCTTCGTTTTCGTCACCGCAGTGTTCAAAAGGGTTTTGAAAAACTTAGGTCATTACAACAATGCCCAGGGCACAAAAGGGCAGGCGGTATATGCTGTCATTCCATTCACACCCTCCGACGTAGTTGATTCGAATAGCAACAAGTACGGAACGCGATAGCCACGGCTGTTTCATTCAGATTTGTTGGCATAACTGGCTCCTCGGTAGAAACGAACTCAAAAAGCAAAAACTACTGTTTATAAGATAAAACGGTGTTTGAGGCAACAACCCCGAAATCACCATGGTACTCTATACAAGAGGGACTGACTCATTACAATTAGACAGACCCTTAAGCAAAAGGAATGTCTCAAAACAATGAGACAGGTTCAAGACAAAACAGAAGACTGACTCGACACCCAAGTCAGAATTTACCAAAACTAGCCTTGGCAAGTGCTCAAAAATGCGTGCCAAACGCTGCATCCAAAAATGTACCAGACACTGCCCACAGGCAATTCATCTGCTGATTATATACTCACGGTATCTGTGTCCTCCGTATCTGTGTCCTCGTACTCCAAGAACTCTGTAGTGATTGATTTGGCCGAGGTGGGCGGGAGGATAACCTTGTTATCAATCAAATCTTGTACCTCGTGACGGAGGCGGAAGCAGTTATCAGTAGCATGGCCTGACTGCTGGTGGTACGCACAGTACTGAGTGGCATCATGGCCTGCTGGAAGGGGTTTGGGGAGTGGCCTAGGATCGAGGGGTGTAAGATGCCCCTTTTTGGTCAAGATCAGGAGTGCCCTGGACAAAGGCATGTAAAGAGGGTGGAAGGCCCTGCGCCCTCGGGGCAGGTACTTTGGAGCCTGAACACTCTTGCTAGATGCACTAGCGAACGGGTCAGCGGGTGCGGCTTTGGATTTCTGATTCTTTCCGGATGCAAGGCTGGAAGCGGGAAGAACTGTTTTGGCATGACGGGGCCTATCCCGGTTCTCTGATTGACTGGAGCTGCCCTCAGGCGGGTGGGGAAAGCATCCTCCACAGCTTTTGACATAACTGCAGATATCTGTTGCTTGTTCATCCCTCCGGCTTTCAAAGCCTCTACTGCCCACAGCAGTTGTTCAATGGGTCGGCATCTGCCTTCATCTTGTCTTTTCCTCTGGCCTCGGCCTGATTCAGATCTTGGTTTGATGCTTCGTTGCCATAGCTGGAGGCCATCTCCGGTTGGCTGAGTTCGATTACGATTCGTCCCAGTAGCGGGGGTTCCTGGGGTATGAAGCTCCGACATATGGTGCGGCTGGCGGTGAAACTGACATCCCGTAGGCGAGATCCGTCACGGACCTTTGAAGATCACCTATCATCCCCATTAGTTCAAATGTAGTGGGCTCGCGAGCCTGATACAGCTGAGGGGCCCAAACCGGGTGCGCAGCCGGCGATCTGGGCGGATGCGGCATGTCAACGGTAGTCTCATCTTGTAGGGTGATCCCCTGATTCAATGCGGCCGTCATGACCACAAGCTCTTCTGGATTCTGCATCATGCTAAATTCTGCCTCAGCAAGAAAACACTAGCTATTCTAGCCCAACTCTCTGAATCTCTGAACTGAAACGGAAAACAAATGGTACTTCAGCCCCAGACAGATCAAACACGGGTGTAGCCAAACAACGGTACTATACTGCTGATCACTGTTCCCCAGATTCACTGTTCAAAAACTGAACTGATACCCGCGGATATAACTGATTCCCCAAAAACTGATATTGGTGCCCTCGGGCCAAATATCAATATCAAAGATTGCAAACTGATATGTGCGTTCTCCCTGCAGAGATGCATTCTAAAAGCACATAGCAGATAAAAGAGAGCCGATACACCCCTATGCTAGGGTAGGGTTTCCCTGTCCTATTTTTGTCAGGAGCTAGGGTTTCACTACGCACACAGCGGTTTCAAACAACCTATGATCGGGTGAGCAACCTGTCCTAGCTTGGAATGGTCACTACGGATTTCGATATGCACTAGGTCGAATGGTCGAAATGGGTGCCCCGGTAAAACCGGGGTTTGTGTTCCCATACTGCAGAGCCCGCAACCGGTCAGCCTTATGGACATGCCTTGACAAGACAAGCCTCCGGCAAACCGCTCAGGAATAGCAGATGGCCAACACGGTGTCCTAGGCGCACCAATGCACATGCAATGCAAAGAAACACATAAGTGTAGTCAAAACAGGATATCACGAGTTCGAGTCAAGCTCTCTAAATCCCCAGCAGAGTCGCCAGAAACTGTAACACGTCTGCGTGGGACCTCGCTACAGCTCGGACTCCCTTTGTTTGTGTTGCGGTTCTAAATCTGAACCAAAGAGTCCAACTCTGGCAAATCGTTTTGAAGAAAAACAGATTTTTTGAAAAGTAGTGCCAAACATGGACTGCTTTGCCAGATTACAGAGTCGCCACCTAAATATTTTTAAAATGGGGAAATTTAGGAAACCCTGACTCGGTGCCAAAGGCCACGTGTCCGTCATTACCAAAGTGTCTTGGCTCGGGAGCTTGGGTACGATCGGGGAAGGTCAGCTATGAGCACCCCCTTTCGCCCGGTCCGAAAACCGGCCTCTACTAACCATGATATCCGATTTTGAAAACATTACATGTTCTTATTCCAGTTATTAGCCTAGAATTACTATGTTATGCGCACAGCAAACAAGTATAGACTAGATCGCCTAATTTGGAAACAAGCATTGCATATCCGTTTGTTTTGAAAATGCTTTGGAATTTGCTACTCGCAAGTAGGCTAAAACACGGATTCCAATGAGTTTTTCCAACTCAAGCAATCCAACCTTCACCCACAGGCATTCAAGCAGTTATATCACATAAGCAGCTAGCCTCATGGTAATCATGCTGTTATGGCAACATTCACACGCATGCGAGGATGCTAAAGCATAAAAACTCACCTAGTACTCCAAGCCAAAACAGAAGCTTATTAGAAATCCATGCATGGACCTAAGCATACTGAAATGTCTAATGCAACACATGCAAAGATGTAATCTAGGCAGACTCGGCTATCCTAGACATGGCATATGAAATGCTACAACTATCACGTATTCAATTTGGAATTGAAAATACGATGCAGTTTGTATGATGTGCCGAGGCCGATGCATGTCAACAAATGCATGGATGCACGCATGCATAGCATAAGGTATGCTAAAATAAATATGCCCTAATCTACCATCATAAGCAGGTAAATAAAAGGGAGAAAGAAGTGGGGGTTGGAAGACATGCACACCACTCACACACACTTATTACAGATTCGCCCTCACTCGGGGGACCAAAATAATAATACAGTCCAAGAAAAATAAATGAATAAATAAATTATTACAGAATTCTAGCTACCAAATTAAACCAAATGAATAAAGGAAAAGGGGCCTCAGCCCTGCCTCGGGATGCGCGAATGATGCATGCTCGATCCAACTTGCCGGAAAGCCCACACCGCACCACTGCTGCCTCTGTTTCATTGTCCTGCCTCCCTGGAAAATTGCCAGAGTCCCAGAACACCTTCCAAATTCACTGCAGTGCACCACCGGCTAGATGAAATAACCACCGGCTGCTTGAGGTGGCCACCGGCTGCTGGGGAGCTTATCGGCATAAAAAGATTGCCGGTCGGCACTAAATTCCTGCAGGAGACAGTTTTGACGGCAAACAGCAAACCAGCAGTGCATAGCATAGAATTTCTAGGCAAATGTATGCATGGACACACTCCCTATCATGCAATGGACTCAAGGGAGCATGGTCCTCGACCCCCGGGCCACCAATCACGCATTTCAATGCATGATGGCCCAAGAAGCCAAAGTGTGCAACTTCAATGTGGAATGAAATGCACATAAACAAACAAAGAGCTCAACCTCTATCATACTCAATTCAAGAGGTAAAGCATGCATGTCAAATGCAACCTAAGCATGCAATCTAACATGCAATATGAACATGCAAGTATATAAACATGCTAGGCACACAACCTAAGCAACGCATACAAAGTAAGCATGCTACAACACATGAGGGAATGGACTTAAACTAGATTAGGCAGCCTCAAACAAGCCTAAAACAGTGGCCATAATGCTAAGTATGAGGGCTAAGCACACATGCACACATACACATGCAAAGGTACCAACACTTAGGCATGATGAAGCAAGCTTTAAGCACACTTAAAGGAAGCTAAACATGAACAACTAGCATGCATTATAAGGCTTTGAAATCATGTTATAAAAGGTGCCAAACCAAGTAAACAAGACAAGTAGTGCATGCTACACACTCACACACCTAAGGCTAGCAAGCCAAAATGCAAGGTGACTGTATAAGGCATGTCATGGATGGCCTAAACAACTAGAAACAGATCTTATACATGGAAAAACAAGCACATTTCCAGTTTATGACCATCCACAAAAACAAAAGCAAGATAGGCTAACAAAGCATGCAAACTTACGGTAAATAGAAGAGATTCTGGGTTCGATCCCCAGCAGAGTCGCCAGAAACTGTAGACGCGCCCGTGGGCTTCACTCTACAGTTCGGACTCCCTTTTTGTGTGTTGCGGTTCGTAGTCTGAACCAAAGAGTCCACCTCTGGCAAATCGTTTTGAGAAAAACAGATTTTTGAAAAAGTAGTGCCAAACATGGACTGCTTTGCCAGATTACAGAGTCGCCACCTAAATATTTTTAAAATGGGGAATTTAGGAAACCCTGACTCGGCGCCGAAGGCCACATGTCCGTCATCACCAAAGTGACTTGGCTCGGGAGCTTGGGTACGATCGGGGAAGGTCAGCTATGAGCACCCCCTTTCGCCCGGTCCGAAGACCGGCCTCTACTAACCATGATATCCGTTTTTGAAAACTTTACATGCTCTTATCCCAATTATTAACCTAGAATTACTATGTTATGCGCACAGCAAACAAGTATAGACTGGATTGCCTGATTTGGAAATAAACACTGCATATCCGTTTTGTCTCGAAAAACGTGTTGGTTTTTTGCTACTCGAAAGTAGGCTAAAATACGGATTTCAATGAGTTGTTCCAACTCACGCAATCCAACCTCCACCCACAGGCATTCAAACAGTAATATCACATAAGCATTTAGCCGCATGGCAAGCATACTGTCATGTTAACATTCACACGCATACGAAGTGCTAAAGCATAAAAACTTACATCGTACTCCGTGCCAAAAACAATAACCCGGTTAGCAAACATGCATGACCTAGTTCATGTTAAGTGGCTAATGCAACACATGCATAGATGCAATCTAGAGTAGGATCGGCTAACCCTAAACATGGCATGTGAAGTGCGCGAGTAGCACGTATTCAATTTGGAATTGAAAATACGATGCAGTTTGTATGATGTACCGAGCCCAGTGCATGTAAACAAATGCATGAATGCACGCATGCATTGCACGAGGTATGCTAAAATAAGTATGCCCTAATCTACCAACATAAGCGGGTAAATAAAAGGGAAGAAAGAAATGGGGATTGGAAGACATACACCCACTCACGCACACTTATTACAAATTCGCCCTCACTCGGAGGGACCAAAATAATAATACAAATAATTAACTACGCAAGCTAATTAATTATTACAAATTCACTAAATTAATTAGACAAATAATTAATCTAATTAAAACAGTAAATGCCTCGGGAGGAGGGCCCAAATGCAGCGCGCGCTCGGAATTGGCTCGGAATCGCACTGTCATGCAAGTGTGCCTCTGTTTTCCCTGCTATCCTCCTTTGAAAATTGCCAAAGTCCCAGGAGTGCCTCTCAGGGCACTGGGGAGTACCACCGGCTGGGGTACAACACCACCGGCTGAGGGATGTGGTCACCGGCACTGAGTGAAGCCATCGGCTGCCAATTCACTGCCGGTCGGCACTAAAAAGTGCCGGTCGGCACAAAATGCCTGCAAAACCTGCAACTCACAGCAGCAGAGGGCAACAAAATGCATGGCAATGTGATTCAAAGCATATATGCACCAAACACAATCCTTATCATACTTTTGACTCAAAGGGGGATGTGCCTCGGTTCTCGGACCACCAATCACGCATTTCCATGCCTGATGGCCCAAAGAATCGAGAGTGCAATTTTAATTTCAAATGCATGCAATGCAATCAAGCAAACAAGGGGGCCAAACCTCTATCATACTTCACTTCAAGAGGCCTAATATGCATGCGAATGTGATGCAACCCTAAGCATGTTATCTATCATGCAAAGTGAACAATGTGATGCACTTATGCAAGGCATACAAGCAAACATGCAAACCAATGGGGGATGGACTCATACATGAATTAGGCAACTCTAAAAGGCCCAAAAATCAGTAGCCAAAGTGCCTAGAATGGGGGACTAAACACACACACACAAATGCACATGTTGAGGTTCCAAACCCAAGGCATAAATAAGCAACATTCAAGCACACTTAAAGAGGCCAAACATAGGCTAAAAGCATGCGTGGAAAGCTCTGAAATTTATGTCAAACGTGATGCCAAATCATGCAATAAAGCATGCCAAACAAGGCATGCAAATGGTCTAAGGTTCAAAGCAAACCAATGAGGTTTTAAACCACACTTAACACAACCACACATGGCAATACTTAAACACTTAAGAACAGAGTTTTAACACATAAAACTAAGTCTAAAGGACCACCTAGATGGCATCTAGATGACATGAATCTAAAGGCATGCATTAAAGCCAAAACATGGAGCATTTAACACATACTCTTAAAGCATTAAAGAGGCATGCAAGGCAGCCAAACAAGCACATCACAAGGTCTGAAATGGAATGTTAGATGGTTCCAAATCATGAAATAGTGCAAGCATGGCATACTACACATGTATACTCCTAAGGCCAACAAGCCAAATACAAAGGGCTATGTAATGCATGCTAAGATTGACCAAAGCAACTATGGACAGAGCTAAATCATGGCAAAATAAGCATGCAAGCTTCACAAATGCAAGCCTAAAACATGCTTGAAACTAAGGCATGCAACCTAGGCATATTAAGGCAATAAGGGGCATTACAAGGCAACTATACTAAGCATGCATAGGAGACCAAAACCAACTTGAAATCATGTTATGACATGGCAATATAAGCATGGAAAACAAGTCAAATATGCTCAACACACACTCAAGCATGAAGCTCCATAAGAAAGCAAAATTTGCCCTTTTCAAGGACATCAAGGAGAGGGGGTGGCCCCCCCCTTTGCTAGGACTTTAAAACACCATCTCCACCACTGAAATCCCTCAAGATTTTAGTGGTGGGAAGGTCCAAGCACACAAGTCCCGGATCTCTCCAAAATAGCACAAAATGAGCCCTTTTCAAGGGCTAAAGGTGGTTAAACCTACCCAAACCACTAAACACTCTTGATATACAACAAAGAGGGTTAAAAATCAGAACTTTTTTGTGCCAAACACTAAGCTCAAAAACTGTGTTAAACTAGGCAAAATGGAGTGCAAAAATGGGGTAAATAAAGTAAGTTCTTACCCTTGAAGCTTTTCTTCACAAGGTTGGAGTTGCCTCCTTGAGCTCCAAACCAGTCAAGAACACTAAAAAACAGTCCTTAGAACCTCAGTTGTAAGGAGAAGGTGAGACACTAGGTGTTTGTGTGCAATAGTAAGGCACAAAACACCTAGACACACAAGAGAAGGATAGAGATAGAAGGTGTAAGCAACTCAAACCCTAGAAAAACCAGAGCTTCTCTCTCTTTTTTTTCTCTAACTCTCTAAATTTTTTCTAACCCTTGAGCCAAGAGAAGAGCCTTTTTTTGTATAGGCATGAAAACTTACAAGTTAAGGCATCAAAAGGGCTCATCCCTCCATACACTTGTATGGAGGGGAAACAAACACCAGAAAGCTGTCTGAAAATATCTCCAAAAACAGCTGTAAAGTGGTCGGCAGGGCAAAATGGTCATTTTGCCAAAAAGAGTGCCGACCGGCACAAAATAGTGCCGACCGGCACAATATAGTGCCGGTGGCAACACCAAACAGCCGGTGGCCTCTAGCCACTGCCGGTGGTGTGTGGGGGTGCCTCACAAGGCAGTCCCTGCCCCTCTAGGGCAAAACACAAGTGTTTGGTGCAAAACCAGACACAAAACGATCGAGTTCGGAGATCCTGAGGCAAGGCGCGAGAGCCGAGAACTCCGGGAACTCCAAACGAACACGAACATGGATAATCACCGAGTGTTCAAACGGTGACGTCCAAGTCTTGAGGACGGTCAAAAATGGGGTGTCTACAATCACCAACTTGGGCCCGATAGCTTAGAGGTAATCCTTACTTCCATTTATTATTCTTTTATTTTCATTTTTTCTCTTCCTTTCTATTCTCTGAAACACTACTTATATATTGCTTCTATTGAGAGATTATTGATGTGTTGGGCCTGAGGTTACTTGGGGATCCTTACTACACCCCTCATATCTTGTGTTGTATTATATATTGCCTTCATTTTCTTAGCGTTTTCTCTCTTATTTTCTTAGTTGCCAAACACTGTCTAGTGCTTTCTTTTCTTTCATTTTCTAGTTGAGTAAATGGCTTATATAATGAAATATAGCCAAATCCTTTCATTAATGTCTTTGTTTTGTTACTTTCTTGCTCTTTTTTTAGCACTTTCTCTTTCATTTTCTGGGAAGCCAAACATAGGCTTTCCCTTTGAAAATGGTAAAAATCTATTCTCACTCCCTTGATTACATGGATTTGAGCATTCATGCTCATTTCTATGAGTAAGAGAAGGAGATTTTTCCACTTTTCTTTGGTTTGTTTTGTCTTTTCTTTTAGTAGATTGGTTTGTGTTGCTTTCTTTTTGAAGGAAATGGTCGAGATCTCTTTTCTTGCCCCTTGATTACATGGTTTGAGCATTCATGCTCATTTCCCTGAGTAGAAGAAGCAAATTCTTCCATTTCCTTTAAGTTTATTCTATCTTTAGTTCTAGTAGTTTAGCCTCTTTTGAGTTCTCTCTTTGATAAGAGAATGGTTGGAATCTACCCTTTTACACCCTCTTACCATGTGGATTTGGGCATTTCAAAGAGGTGTAGATTTCTACATTTTTTGGGGGTCTAATTTCCTTTCTTTTGAGTTTTGGCTTGGATCTATTCCACTCAAGTTACTTTTCATGGATTGAGGCCTTTGCTATGCTTTATGCCTCTTTCCATGACTTTTGGAATAGATTCGTTCTATTGTTCATCCCTTTCTCCCTCTCTTTGTTCTCTTGATTCTAATCATTTATTTTACTCACTTTCCTTTATTTGCATTAGACTTTAGATTGTTCCTCATTTAATCTCTATCTCTTTATTACTTGTGATTCTTATTGTTATAGCTTTCTTGTGCATTTATTTTCCTTTTCTCTCCTTCTTCTCCGTCTCTCTTATCTCTGTCTCTTCCCTTTTTATTTCTTATTTATATTTCACATTCATGATCATAGATTAGTTCATGCATTCGGGTTCAGTTTATCGCATTTTATTAGATATTGCGACGGTTATGTGGTGTTAATTATGTGTTAAAATGCTTTCCGTACTTGAAATGATTCACATATCATTTTAGTGGCAACTGGGCCCTTAGGATTCATGCTATGAGTTTCATTGCATTTTTAAATCTCTGCATCTAGGATCATGCATGTTTTTTTAACTCTTTTTGCGCTTAGCTTGGTGATGAGAAGTACTGGGTAAGCATTCTTCTTTTTTTCGCATATCATATCTTAGACCTTCGCATCTAGGATCATGCTGTAGACGTCCCCGAACGCCCCGGGAGGAGTTAAGTCCCGTTCTGTTCATATTGGGGTCACCACAGTTCAAGGACTCAAATGTCACGGTTCTTAATCTTGAACCAAAGAGTCCAAATCCGGCAAATCGTTTTGAAAACAGATTTTTTTTTAAAGAAGTGCCAAACATGGACTGCTTTGCCAGATACAGAGTCGCCACCTAAATGTTTTTAAAATGGGAAATTTAGGAAACCCTGACTCGTTGCCAAAGGCCACGTGTCCGTCATCACCAAAGTTGCCTCGGCTCGGGAACTTGGGTACGATTGGGGAAGGTCACTTCGTGAGCACCCCCGCTCGCCCGGTCAAAGACCGGCCTCTACTAACCATGATATCTATTTTTGAAAACATTGTGAGTTCTTATTCCGGTTATTAGCCTAGGTTTACTATGTGATGCGCACAGCATACAAGTATAGACCGGGTCGCCTGAATTGGAACAAAGCATTTCATGTTTGTTTGTTTGAAAATGGTTTGAAGGTGCTACCCGCAGGTAGGCTAAGACGCGGATTTGCCACCCTCAGGTGGGCTTAGAAAACAATGGTTTTGCCACTATCTAGTGGGCTTAAAACATACAGTTGATGATTTGTCCAATCCAAATAACTCAACCTCCACCCACAGGCATTCAAGGCAGTTATATCACAATAAGCATTAGCCTCATGGTAAGCATGCTATTCATGGCAACACTCGCACGCATGCAAGGATGCTAAAGCATAAAACTCACCGAGTACTCCAAGCCAAAAACAGAAACTTATTAGAAATCATGCATGATCCTAATTATACGGAAATGGCCTAATGCAACACATGCAAAGATGCAAACTATAGCAGGCTCGGCTATTCTAAACATGGCATATGAAATGCTACAACATCATGTACTCAACTTGGAATTGAAATACAAATGCAGTTTGTATGATGCGCCGAGCCCGTGCGTGCAAAACAGATGAATGATGTGAACATGCTGTCATACTGTATGCTAATTGAAATATGCCCTATATCTAACCATCATAAGCGGTAAATAAAAGGGAAGAAAGACGTGGGGTTGGAAGACATACATCACACTCACGCACACTTATTACAATTATGCCCTCGCGCAGAGGGTCCGAATAAAATAATACAGTCCGAAATAATAAAAGAATAATACAGTCCGAATATACAGTCCGAATAATACAGATTTCTAATTAATTAACAAATTAACTAATAAAGACTGTAAACTGGCATGCAAGCCAGGGACTGCCTCGCTTCTGATGAATGATGTATGCTGGACTGTGTTGCGCGGAAATCCACTGAGATGCCCAATCTAGCCTCTGTTTGCAATATTTCTTGAAACTCGCGCCAAACTCCGAAAAGTTGCTGATTCCTTATCTTGCTGCAACAGAGAGCAGGAAAAGGGCATAGCAATGTATTTCACAGATATATGCATGCCTCGATCCTCGTGCCACCAATCACGCATATCGATGCATGGTGGCCGAGAAATCGGATTGCACAACTCAATATAGGATGAAATGCATATGAATGCTACAACAAAACCTAACTCCATCATGGATAATTCGGAGTGTCGGTGACTGGGGAATTGATACCCGTTCCGTCACTCGGACTACGAAACGTGCCTCGTTTCCCGTGTCCGGGCTAAACTCCTATCGCCGAACACGATGCAATATGCATGACATGTATGAATGCGACTAACATACAACCTAGCTGAATAATGCCATGAAAATGAGATGCCTGAAATGCGCGCAAGCGGGCACGCAAACCGAGGCGATATATGAAATCATGAAATAGCATGAAAATGATATTAATAAGACTAAAATGAGTTGTCTCGAGATGCGTGCCCACGGGCACGCAAACCGAGGCGATGGCATACGGAATGCAACGGGACTAAAATGGCATACGGAATGCAGAATGGACTTACACCAACATGAGAGAGCCTCAGCCACTCTCACACGGGAGGTCGTCGGGAAAAAAAACAAAGTGCCTCGAAATGCGCGCACACGGGCGCGCAAACCGAGGCGATGCATTAAAGCATGAAATGACATGAAAAATGAAAATTGGGCTTACACTAACATGAGAGGGCCTCAACCGCACTCACGTAAGCTGCCGTCGGATGAAAATGAGGTGCCTCGACATGCGTGCCCACGGGCACGCAAACCGAGGCGATGGCATACGCAATGCAAATGACATACAAATGAAATGTGGCAAATGGCATACGGAAAGTGCAAATTTCAGCAGCTAAAATGATGCACAAATAGCCCCCGAATTATGACAAAATTACACCCGATGCCCGAAATGCGATGTAATGCACCCGAAATGGCCTACGGCCCTACTAAACATGCACAATATGGACATAACTTTCAAAACAGTAGCAAGGCAGCCCCTAAACTAGCATTGTTTTAGTACAAAGAAAGGCTAAATAATAACCACAAGTATGGCAAAATTAGCATGCAAAAATGGGGAAAAAGAGGGGAATTACAAAGCAAGTAGTATATACAATGCTCAAACCAAAAAACACAGTTCTAAAACATTAGAGAGGGACCAAAAATATGCATATTTAAAGTAGATGACATCCTCCAATTCAGTATGTAGATATGATAAACAAAGCATGCAAAATAATGAGCCAACGAAGGCTATAACATGAGGTACCATAAGCAGGCATCAAACAGCATAAGACCCTTGACAAAACATGAATAATGGGCCATTATAAGACTCTTTCTAAGCCTGATGAAGGCTCAAATCAGTAGCTAAGAAAGCTTAACAAAGCATGCAATTTTACGGAAAATATGGGGGTACAACATGAAGTACCAAAAGCATGCATCAAACAACTTGGACCCTTAACAAAACATGAAGAATGAGTTATTCTAAGACACTTTATAAGCCTGATGAAGGCTCAAATCAGTAGCCAAATAAGCTCAAAAAGTCAAACAAAATGGGCCAAAGAGAGGTATAAAGAGAGGTACAACATGGAGACCTCAAACAAGATTGATCCCTTCTACAATGTTGTAGGGACCTAAAATAAACTCAAACTCAGTAAATGGCATGCTCAAAATCAGATCAAAAAACAGGCCAAATAAATCATACAATTTTACGGTAATTTGAAGGAAATATGAAGCAAGTGCATGATAGAGAGGCCAAACATGGTTGAGCCCTTCTTCAATATTTAAGAGGGACTCAAAATAGGCCCACTCACAGTTATGTCATGCTTGAAATCAGATCATTCATAAGCTAGATATTTCATGCAAAATATTGGCATAAAAGATGCTATTGAAGCAAGTACATGAAGGAGATGCCAAATAAGGTTGAGCCCTTCTACAATTTGTAGAGGGCTCAAAAATAAGCACAAAATAAGTAGGGTCAGAGCCCAAATCAGTGAGTAAATAGGGTAGAAATTTGAAGCAATATTGTGCAAGAAAAAGGGAAATAGTGACTTACCCTTGAAGACAAGTCTTTCTTTGCCTCTTGACTTGACTTTGTTGCTTCTTAACCTCTGGAAAACACTCCTTTGCTGCTGAAATGGAGGTGGTGATGGTGGTGCTTAGGGTTGATAAGAGAGAGCTAGGGACTGGAGAGTTTTTGGAGCTTTTGGCTATGGAAATGGAGCAAAGGAAGAGAGACTCTTGAGAGGAATTTTTCTAACCCCAACAAAGAAGGAGGCCATGCCCTCAAATAGGCAAGAAAGGGTTGTAAAAGGGGAGGAAAATGCATCCAAGCTTCCCTCCCAAAATATCCCCCGGAAGGGAGATATTTCAAAAAAGCAGCTGGACAGCTGTAAAGGGCTGGAAAGCAGAAAGCTGGCGCCAGGTAATTTCTGGAAGGTGGCCGGCCGGCCCACCCCACCGGTCGGCCAACACTCACCTGGCCGGCCGGCCATAGCCCAAAAATGAAGTAAAAAAAATTCTGGCCGACCACCCTTGTTTGGTGTCCTCCCAGGTGTGTAGAATAAGGCCCCAAGTTGGAATTGGGCAACACTGAAACAGGAGTCACAACATTGCATCTGAAGGAGAGGCTCAAAAATGAAACTAACAATTACTGGCCGACCACCACTTTTTGGTGTCCTCCCATTGTGTAGAACAAGGTTCCAAGGTCGGAATGTGGCACATCACTGAAGCAGAAGTCACAACATTGCATCTGAAGAAGAGGCTCAAAAATGAAATCCACAATTGCTGGCCGACCATGCTCTTTTAGGGTCCTCCTGTGCCCTCATCACAGATATGTAGCTTTGGTTTGGAAGAAAATGGGCCTAGGGTGTTCAACATTAGCCCGGAAGTGAGCAAAACGGGCGCCGGAGGAGCAAAACTGGTTATCTGGGATAATTGCTGGCCTCCCCCCCCCCAGTGATCTTCCTGGTGCTGAAACAGAGGTACCTGCCAAAATTGAACAAAAACTAATGAGAAATGAACGCTCGGGGCCCAAACCGCGCAGTTCGGGGTCCCGAAAATGGGCTGTAGGCACCGGAAGTGGTGTTCAGCAGCGAAGTGGGTATCAGAGGCCCAGTGTTCCTCGAATGATAAAACAGAGGTACCTGCCAAAAATCGGAGAAAACCGATGCGAAATGAATGCTCGGGGCCAAACCGCGAGGTTCGGGGCCGAAAACCGGCTATAGTACCGAAGTGGCATATGGCCACGAAGTGGGCATCAGGGGCCCCAGTGTGCCTTGTTATGACAAAACAGAGGTACCTGCCAAGAACCGAAGGAATCGGAGACGGTTGGGCGGTCCCGAACCGAGGCACACGGCCTGACGGCTCCAAGAACCGGGAACCGGGCTCCGAAATGGGCAAAATGGCCTACGGCCACGAAAAGTAGCGCACGGCCACCGAGAGATAGTCTACAGGACTACTCCCTTCCCTCAGGAAAGAAAACAGAGAAAACCGAGTCTGGTTCGCGAACCGAGACAAGGCACGAAGAAGGTTCGGAAGTCCGGAGGCAGGGCGCACGACCGCGACTCTGAGACTTCTGAACGAGCACAGCATGCAACATCACCAAGCGCTCAATCGGTGACGTCTGAGTCTTAAGGTCGGTCAAAAATGGGGTGTCTACACATGCATATTTTTTTAACCATTTTTGCACTTGGCTTGGTGCTAATGAGTATTAGGTGAGCTCATTTATTTCTTTGCATCTTGTTTGTGCATTCTTTCTTTATTTATGTCCATCATGCTATCATGATGGTATGTGTTTACTTGAGATATCTCCGTGTTTGTTTATTTGATTGCAGGGCATTTCGCCTAAGTTGGAAGTGCCTTTATCTCTTTCATGAGAGTTTTCTCCTCCTTTCTTAGAGGACTCTCGACAAATTCATTTTCATTACGAGAGAGATCAAAACTTTCCAAAATGGGTGATTTACTCTATACTTGCGTGTTTTGAGTAGTAAAGATAGTTTTAATAATCAGAATATGGACATGTTTTGGTAATGAATCTTATATCAAGAATTAGTAAGGACGATCTTTGGTAGGATGTGAAAATCAAGATTTGTGCGGAAAACTCTTTTGGAAAATCTAGATACATCCCGAGTTAATGTGATTATTGATTTGGGCAATCCAATAAAAATGCAACCATGATCAATGCAAAGAGATGAGAGTTTAAGAAAACAACAACAACACAAAAGATTTTTTATGTGAAAAATCACAATTGGAATTCACACCAACTTGTGATAAAAAATCATGGGCCCTCAGCCAGACGAATAATCTACTATGAAAGAAAGCTAGTGTTAGGTTTTTGTAATTGGCAATCCCGTTTAACAAAACTTCTTTCAGTTATAATTTTATTCGCTTTTTTTATTTTAGTGTGGCTATGAGTGTTTAGATGCAAATCCAACCTAAATTGTGCCTATGCGGAGGAGTTTGTGATCTTGAGGCCTTAATGTTTGCCACTTTGCTGATTATGTACGGGGATCGATCTAAACTACTGGGAAGAAAGTTTTATTGCTCGAGTGGTCAGCCTATATGTTTCGCATAACCTTTAGTCACAACGCTCGAGCGGTGAAATGTGCGCTCGAGCGGTCTTCACAATCCAAGTTACTATGAAGTGCGTTGTTTGCTTCTTTTGGGGTTTGAGCCATCCAGGTTTCCAGAGAGAAAGAAAAAAACAAAGTGTTTTATATTAGAAGGTGCTTTATGAGTGTTTCCTTGATGATTTAAGAGTGATCAATGGATCCATGAACTTTATATCAACATCATCAAGGGGTTTGTTTATTTTCTTTTATTCACAAAAGATAGAGTTGTTCTTCGGTGGATTCCAAGGAACTTGGGCCTGAAGTTTTTGTGGATTCCGGAGTGGCTCATCATCGTGGATTCGATATCAGCATTATGGATTCAACGCTAGGCAAGACAATTACGAGGAGAAGACGATGGTGGAAGAGGCATATTGGGGTCCGTTCAATTCAAGCATGGATTCACAAGGTAATTGAGGGTACATTTGTGTAATTCCTTTTTGTCTTCTTAGTAGATTGTTTTCTGGCTTTGGCCTATGATTTTTCTCATTACAATCGGAAACGCTCCAATTGTGATTTTTCTACATTAAATTGTTGTGTCAATTTGTCTTTGATTGTTTGATTGAGATTATTACTTATGATTTAAAAATTGAAATATAATCACAAATCAATATCTCGAGAATTTTTAGATTTTTCAGGTAGTACAAGAGATTTCTTATAAAGGCCAATCTAGGCACACAAGTCCACTTCACAGCACACGACTTTGCTCACTCTATAAGTACATCCACATTCTCCACTGGATATCCTCTTTGTCGAATCCACATGATGCCAAATGGCTTTGGAATCCACTAGCCTATAATCTTGGAATCTACCAAGAAGGTTCACTTTTGGAAAGGTGTGATGAACTTAGACTGTTTGATGATTAGCTTTGAAGCTCTTGTGACTAATGAATTATCAAGCAAATGAGAGATACAAATAAGCCTCACTACAAGTACTCTTACAAAAATAACTCTCTCTTTAAAAACAAACACTCTCAAGAATATTCCTCTAAAAATAAACTCTCTTTATTTTTGTCAATATTAAGCTCTAAAGAAAAAAGGGAGAGGTTCAAAATAAGCATAAGAGAAATTCTCGGAGAGATATCAAACCAATGCAACAAAGGGTCCTTTAAATATACCAAAGGCAGAGCCAAACCGCGGGCACAGACTTCTTTTTCACGGGCGCGGTTGTCTGCACAATATGCCTTCGCGGGTTGTTGAGAAAGGTATTGAGAGATGGATTTTTGAACATTCTAAATCGCGCGTGAATATTGCGGTCACGGGCGCAATTGCCTTATCCACGGGCGCGAGGTGTAAGTTCGCGGGCTCAACCACCCCAGCGAACTGAGCAGCTATTGCAGACTTTTTGCACCATGCTTTTGAGGCCTGTTTTTCCTCCATGATTTAAGGCACATTTTCATCAGATAACCAGCCTTCTTATGCTCGTGCTTGCCATCCTAACTTGCACAAGATTTTGACAATCTTTTCACAAAAAAGTTAGATTAAATATATATAATGAATTATTGCACAATCAATTACCAATATGAGACGAGAAACATATGTTTGATCTTTTAAATCTATGAGCATGCTTCTGTCAAACTTTTCCACAAACACCAATTCAATTATTTCAAGGTGGATAAGACAATAATATAATAAACAAGGTGATCATGTCTTTGAAGCAAATGAAATATATACAAAATCAAACTAATCAAAATACCTTGAATCAATAATCAAAAAATAGTTTTGTCAAAAGAGGTATTGCCAAACACGACTCATTAAAATTGTTAGGATAAAAATCCTAACAATCTCCCCCTTTGGCAATGCTAGGACCAAACTTCATAAGTCATTCCTGCACAAGATTTCTTGATTCAAGCAACAAATGAGACAAAAATGATTTCAATAAAAAATCATGATTTTGTCTTTGGAGCAGGATTGCCAACTTGCATTGTAATGCACAAAATTAAGATTGAAAATCCTAACAATCTCCTCCTTTGGTAATTCTATGACAAAACACAAAATACTCCCACAAGCAAACAAACTTCCCCTAAACATGAAACCTTTTTTTTTTTTTTTTTTTCATTTGTTCCTCTTTGTTCTCTCATTTTTTAGCAACTTCAGCTTTTCTCCAAATTGAACTCATTTTCTTCAACACATCTGACCCAATATTCTATGGCTAGGGCTTTTCTTGCATGTTTGGTGACACTGTTGTCAAGTGATCTCCAAACTTGTTATGGGCATTTAGAATCTTCAATATACTTCCAAAACTTTGAATGTATTGACTTTTTTAATTGTCAAAGTAATCTTTATTTTTCTTGTCTTCAATTCTTATAGGCAACTGTTTATACAAGAAATATTCTAAGAGCACGTCTTCGAGACCACATAATCCAAAGTAAGTGTAAAGCTCAATCTCTCTTCTGCTGTAATTAGAGAACAATAATTTTTCTCTCTTTTCGTACTCCATTTTTTATGGCTGGTCTTCAAATAAAATTTTGCAATTTTTATGAATTAAATTTGTAAATTCTGACTGCATAGATGTGTCCGAAATGATCCAAATAGTTCGAAATGACTATTGGATTCTTGTAATCAGACTCTAGATGGCTTAGATTTAACCAAAAACAATATGATGGTTCAGATCTGTTGAGATTTTTGCTTTGCGAACTACTAGATAATTTTTTTCCTAGATTAGCTTGCGTCAACGTGACATTAGCGGTTGGTTTTGGCGGCTCGGCTTAGTGACTCGGCTCAATGGCTCGGCGTCGTGGCTCGGCTCTGTGGCTTGGTTTGATAGCTCAGTTATGACTTTGCCCGCAATGCACTGAATAATTTCCTTTTGTTGGTTTTGCTGTTTTTCTCCGGTAGCAGGAGACTTTTTGGGTAAAACTTTGACCAGCGATTATCGGTTCCTTTTAGCTCCGATTTGCTTGATTTTTGAGTTGTTGGAATCCTCTCGACAAGTACTCCAATTTGGTATACTCAAAAATAGATTTTGAGAACTTTGATTTTTGGGAAAATTTGGACTTTCCTCTGTTGTTCAATTTTCTAATAAATTCAAGCTCTTCTGGCCCTGATATCACTGATGGAAAATTAAATCCACTGATGAGAGAGATATGGGAATGAGATCCCAATGTATTTTTGAGAATATAATTTGGAAGAACAAATACTAAATTTTATTTTTGATTTTGGATACAAGTAGTATCTCTAATTTCTCTAATAGAGGAATTAGCGTTGTGACAATTCTACAACCGTAGCGGAGATCCAGTGAAGGAAGAAGTGTTACTTGTAGGTTAAGCAAACGCTTGTGCCCGGAGTGGCCTTCGTAAGATATCTCTTATACTCTTTTCTTTTATAATGGATTTTTCGTCTGGCTGAGGGCTGTGGTTTTTTTTATCACAAGTTGGTGGATTCCAATTGTGATTTTTCCACATAAAAATCTTTGTGTGGTGTGATGATTTTCTCTTCTCTACATTGATCGTGGTTATATAATTTTTAATTAGATTACCTAAATTGATAATCACTTATCATGGGACAAATCTAGATTTAGCTCTTTGAACAGAGCAACTCTCTGTAATTCTCTCAAACTCTCAAACTCTCTTAGAATCCAATCTCCCTAACTGGAGATGGCTTTGTATCTCGCACACTTAGAGATTACATTTTCTCCCACTCTATCTCTCATAATCAATGCAATACATAGAGAAATCTCTCTCGTGATTTCTCTCTTACATGGAGGAACTCAGACTTCCTCTCATTTCCATATATGTTGAGAATCTCTTTCCTGGCCCAAACCCACCCCTATAGGTTTAGCGTTGTAACCGGCCAGTAATCCTTGGATTACCAAAGGCCTCTGCCCAGAATAACATATAATTAGGGGCTGCGGAAGCAAATATGTAAATTATACATAGTCCATTGAGTTGTGCTGACATACATAGGACATAAATTTAAAACTGGTATAAAATTTATACATATATGATGTCATATCCACATAAGTTTTGCAACATCGTAAAGCATCATCAAAAGGGACTTAGCTTAGTGTACGAATAAACAAAAACAAACAAAACATAAACATTCTTAACATGATACACAAAATAACTCTTAGCATGGTCTACAAAACTCGACTTCTGTGTACGGGAACCTCCCAAGAGGCACGGTGGCTGGCTGACCGTAAAACTTTTCAAGTCGCAGCTTAGGTCTGGTCACGTGCTTGCTCGCCTAACATATATAAACAGTGAGCGGAAGCTCATGAATAATAACAAAGTAAAGAGTTAAATGAAAGATGTCCCAACAAATACTGAAAATAAACAGATTTGTATTTATATTCTTGTTTAAATCATATACAGAAATTAGAATTCATGCTTGTTCATATGTGGTACATTCATTAGCGCTAACAGATCAAATACAGAGCATTAAGGGTCATACTTATCAGTTCCATAAAGGAACCTCCGGTACTGGAAACGGAAAACATACTTGCCAGTTCCATAAAGGAACCTCCAGTACTGGGAACAGATAACATACTTGCCAGTTCCATAAAGGAACCTCTAGTACCGGGAACAGATAACATACTTGAGCCACGGAATTGTTGCCACGAATACTTGTCAGAAACTAGACATTCATTCATTGTATAGAACATAACATTTCATAAAATAGATCTTATTCCATATACAGAAAGTAAATAAAGTTGAACATAGCTTTACTAAGTTATTACTCATAGATGGCTCCAAAGCAAACAACAGAGTAGACAAATCAGGTAACTTGCGGCGCGTGACCTACACAATCACAAAACAAATACGTACTGAATAACACACCCAGAATTATTAACTCAGTTCTTTCTGCTTTAGGTGTGTTTCTACTTCTTATCCTCATTATTATGTCTTAACTAGGGCTTAGGAATGCCTAGGATGCAATGGGGATGCTAAAACATGCTATTCAATACTTAGACAGACTTGTTGAAAATAGGATCTCGCTCGAGCGTAGCTTCCTTCCCTTGAGTGGAGGTCTAACAATGTATGTGGTCGCTCGAGCGTAACTTTCTTTGCTCAAGCGGTCTGTAAACTCTGCAAAAGTACTGGTTGCTTGATTTTTCCGCTCGAAGCACGTTCGATGGTTGCTTGAGTGTGAGACTGATGTCTTCGCTCGAGCGCAACTCTTGTCGCTCCAGCGGTCTACAAAATGTGTGAACTTCTGGGAGTATGCAATTTATGCTCGAGCCAACTCTTGGTCGCTCGAGCGGAAGTGCAAAAACAACTGTGGTCGTTCGAGCGCAGGATCTGTCGCTCGAGCGGAGAGGCAGAATTCTGGATTTTCCAGATTGCACTCCCAAGCTCAAAACTCAAATTCAAAGCTGAAATTCATGATTTTTTGGGTCAAAACTGAAAAAAACTTGTACAGACTTCTAAAACATGGTGAATTCAAAAGTATTTCGCAAAATCAAGTCCAAAAGTTTTGCCAATTGAACCAAACCAAATTTGAAATGGTGAAAACCATAACATGCATGTATTAATTCATGTTCTACACTTTGAAAACATGATCAAATATGTTGAATGATGTGAAATGAGACCAATTATCAAAACCATGCTAGAATGAACACATGCATGTATAAATTTCTTGGAAATAACCCCAAAACATGATAAAATGAGCATGTATGCATGATATACTCCCATGTTCATCTATCTAAGCCCAATTCTAGCTTTTACACAACTTAATTCTTTGAATTCATGTGCTAAGTGACCTAATCCCAAAGCTAGAAGGTTGAATTCTTACCTTATATGATCAATTACACTCTAAATGGTTAATTGTTTGAAGTTCCAAGCCAAAACCTCCAAGTTCTCTGGCAATTCCCTTATTGATCACTTCCCTCTTGGTCTCTCTCTCACGTTTTTAAGCTCAAGGATGAGGGGATGAGAGTGTAAAAAAATGAAATCAAGAGCTTACTTGTGCCTTATATAGGCTTGATTAGGGAATATCATTAGTGGCTAATTAATTGCTATTAATTTTTAATTTAATTCCTTCCAAATCGAATCTTAATTAAACCTACTATAAAATTCTAAAAATTCTAAATAATACATAAATCAAGTCAATTTTGTGATTGGACGCCGATAAGGCCTTCAATTCGCAGAACAAAACAAAAATACGAACAGATCTTTCTACGATAGATAGATAGAAATAAAAATAATGCTACACACATGCAATTAATTTAGAATTTCATCTTACTTACTCATTAAGAATTCTTAATCACGGTTTAACGATTAATCATAAGTCGGGGTTGTTACAATCTTACACATTCTTACACCTCCTATAATTCTAATACAATATCTATTTATAGATTTCAATCTGTGTACAAATCGTGTACACAACTTCAAACCATGTATAGCAATTATGAAAAATTTTCTTTAGAAACTTTGATACCACTGATGAAAGTGGGAGATGGGTGTAAATCACTTGGTATGATTCACAAAGAGACACAATATTTAACATGGTTCGACTTTACTGCCTATATCCACGAGAGAGTAACCATTTTCACTATATAATGGAAATTACAAAGAGATTACAATGGATGAGGACTCTCTCTCACTCAACTCCCACTAAGCTCCCTCTCTCACACCGAAAGAGTTTCCCTCTCTGCTATAACCACCCTCAACCATTATCGGTTAATATCGTCCCCTGTACGGGCTAGCGGTTAATACCACCCTCTAGTTAATACCATCCTTTTTGGGACAGGTAGTTAACACCACCATCTGGTTAATACTGTCCCCTATGGGGCAAGCGGTTAACACCACCCTTGGTTAATACCATTCCCTGCGTGGGCTGGCGGTTAGCACCACCCTCGGTTAACATCATCTTTTCCTTCTCTATGTCGAGGCATATTTAGAGTGTGCTGTGGAGTTCCCTGTTGTTGAGATTGCCAGTCACAGGCGACTTTGGCTGTGGTCGTCCTTTTCTCTTCCCTCTCATGTTACGGCGCGAATAGGTGTTGTATTTATTTCATACACTACATGCTTGTTTGTGTTGCACATCGTTCTTTATGTTTTTCACAGTTGTTAGTTTGATTTGCATGTCATTTGCATGAGGTTCTTCTTTTTCATTTGTCATCTTTGTAGATTTATCTAGTTTTCCACCTTGTCACCTTCCGTAGAGTTCGCATCATCAAACTCTGGTAGTGTGGTACACGTAAGCCTAATTAACAAATCATGGCAGCGTGCGCTATGTAAGCCCACCTTTTCAAAATATGTTTCGAGTATAACATTTGCATTTTATCCCTAAGCTGCACTGGTTTGATTCCTTGCAAAGGGATACATAAGTAATCCTTAGGTTCAACCAAGTTTTATCTGCATTTTGTTTGTTTGTTTGCCCAAGTCTTATGGCCTTGTAAAAAAAGGTCATATTCGGGCTTTGACATTCACTCACATCATGAAAACACACCGAACTCTGTCAAAGAGGGGAAACTATAGAGACTCTATTTTTTACTAGCTTTTAGACTTGTGTGTTACCTTTTGAGCTCTCGATGATGAAAACAAGGGGTGTTAATCTATGCAAGTTCCACGGTAGGAGTTCTAAGGATCCAACTTTAAGCCCTCCAATAACCTGTTTTGGACAAAATGTTTTTCGACCAAAATGGAATCTCTTTCAAAACGAGTTTTAGTAAGTGCAACTCCAGAATTGAAAGAGAATTTTCTATTAAATTTCTCAAAATTCTAATTTATTTACTAAAAAAATCCTATTTATAAAAGAAAAAATTAAAAAAAAAAACAACTGAACAATGAAAAAAAAATAGAACCCTTACTCCTCTTCATTGTTCAGTTAATATTTTTTTAAAAAGTGAAAAGTACCCCTCGTAAATTTTAGTATTTTATTTATTGAACAAATAAATAATATTTGTGTATATAAATATTTATGGAATTTTTTTAATTCCATACAGTAGAGTCGGGTTTTATGGATTGAAACTCGTATATTCACCACCCCATTAGAAATCTGATTTTTTTGAAATTACTAGACCCGCATCTGTTTGCCCCGTTACATTGAAACCGTCCATTTGAGGTCTGGTTAAGCAGGTTAGCTGGATGTTTAACCAGTCCTAAATATACCATTGTGGCCTAATTATAATAGAGGTATTATAGTCATTATATCATGTATTCCGTATCCTATCTGTTCCAGTCTCTCCAAACAAACATAAGATTAAATAAGATTTTTTCAATCCCTTTGTATTATCTTAGATCAATCCAATTATGAATAGAATATAGATTCAAACTTGATAATTCATTACTAAATAGTTTAAAGAGTACTAATCACATTTAGTCTAGTCCATCCAAACAAATTTCACCTAAGATTATGGCCAAATATCACCTAAGATTATGGCCAATTTGGCCTACTACTTGAAAATATTTGTATGCAGTGTATCAAATTAGAAGATGTAACACCTATGTTGTTTCACATTTTTCTAGTATTTGGTAACAAAAGTCAATAAAAGAATACTTCTTTGAGCGAAAATATTTTTTACTTTGAAAGGTAAAAAAGCTTTTTCAAATTAAATTATATCAATGTTCTACACTACCACTACTACTCCATCTCCACCTCTTCTACCACTTTTCTATTACCTCGCGGCCACCGCCGCCACTATCGCCACTATCTTACCACCACCCTACCACCATCATCACTACACCACTAGTATATTAATTTTAAGGTCGCAATCAAATAATGGAAAACGTTTTAGAAAAATTGGTGAAAAGTCCATCCCAAATGAGGTATAAGGCATTAGATTTAAGGCAAAATCATGTTTGGTGATAAGAAGGTGGCTGAAAAAGTCGCTAGCGGCAGCAGCAGTAGGGGGTGGTGGTGAGGTAGATAAATGTGTGATATTTAACAAATAGGTTGTTGAATGGGTAACATGTATCACATTTCAACAGATAATTAGTTTGGTGAATTTCAACAAATAGACGAATAGGTTGATTTGAATCATATTGTTATTTTTTTGGACAAATTGTATCATTTTAGCCCAAAGAGATTAGAGCTTGGGCCTAATGGCCCAAAAGATTCATCTTATGACCTGAGTGCCCAAACATTTTTTGCAAAAACCTATAATTGTTTTCCATTAATAATAGCATTTTCCGCCAAATCAAAAGGAACCTAAATATGTGAATTAGTGTTTTCAAAAACCAAATTTAGATACATTGGGAAAGTTATAAAATAAAATAAAAAAATAAAAAGAAGAAGAAGAAGAACACAACAACAACAAAATATGTTGTTGCAGTATCTTTGGTTTATCTGAACTCCATATTGCAATGGAGACTTGTTAGGCTCCTCTGTAACGGATAATATTTTCATATGAGGACTGAATTGCACGTCTAACAACAATTGCATTCTGTAAACTAAAAACATATCAATAATTCACAAAGGAAAAAGTCTTCAATCGCCCTCAAAGACCCAACATTCCATATTGAAGGAATATTGGAAGCCTTTGAGACAGTTGGAAACTTCACCCGATCAATCTAACTATATAACAAATGTTTTGTAGATTTCTTTCTCACTTGTCTTACAATGTTGAAGCTATCACTGGATTTATATGGAGATGGTTTCCCTCTACTTGTGTTGAAAAAGCCTTATCGAATCCGACCTGCATCACCATCATACATTATTCTATGTTATCTCTTCGGAATAATAATCAAAGTTTTGGCCATGAAAGACTTTGCGGATAGGAAAATTCTCTAGTTCACACCACTATTCATTTGTAATCCTAGTTATGAATAATATTATTTATTTCCAAACTCAAAACTTGCTTTTGAGGTTTTTTTTTTTTTTAATGAACATTTTTATATTTAGTCAATTCGTTAAAAACTTTTTAGTAAAAAAAACAAGGATATTTTTTTTTGTTTCGTCTTTGGTGACTTTTTTTTAAAGATTTTTTCACAAAAAAAATTAATTTTAGAAGCATTAGGTACATCTAAAAGGTGTTTTTTTTTTTAAATTTTAAAATTTTTAATTTTTTTTTATGACTAAAATATGAAGAAAAAAAGACAAAAAAAAAAAAAAAAAAAACTCTAAAAGAATTTTTAAAATTACACCAAACAAGTTGTTGGGTGTTTGATTATGAACTGAAATGATCTTGGCTTTGTGATGCATTGCTTATAAATTAAAATAGCCTTAGTATGAGATTTTTTTGATATGTAAGTGTATATCATATGTACCTTTTGTAAGGCACATTTAGTAATAATACTTCCCATGCTATATGCGACTTACTGCTCAAGGTCTACTAAGTTTTTTGTTTGTCTAAATCGGATTAAGATCCTCTGTCCCAACAAGACATCTCTTTGTTTGGTACATTACACGCAATTATACAATCTAATCTTTCTAGATAAAAATTAATTAAAATTCTAATTTTGTGACTGTGAATGGACATGGAATACCATACAGTCTAATTCTATGGATTGTTGGTGTGCAACAACTACCAAAAACAGAAGTTTAATCTTTTAATGAATGAAGAGTTATTATCTTGTCTTCTCAAAATACTATATTGGTTTTGTCTAGCCATTTACAATAGGTTATATGCTTATACGGTTTGGAAAAAAAAAATTATAAACAAATCATAAAATACCATTGATCGGGCACACAATCACATGATGTTCTGCACCCATTTGATAGTTTTTAAAGATGAGTAATTATTTGATGTTTCCGTATAGCACTATCATGGAAACTCGGATTCTCTCTAGTACCTCAAAACGACGTCGTTTTGGAAAAAAAAAAAAATAAATAAAACAAAACATGTCCCTTTTCTCTTCCTTCTCCTAAAATGATGACATTTTAGAGCACTATATAGGGTACAATATAGACCATGCACAACAGAAAATCTAGATTCGTGGTGATGTACCTAATAATGGTATAGGGCTATGTAATATTAGGCACAGACAAGCCACATGATGGTCCAACAACATTTGATAGGGGTCCAACAACATGATGGTATAGGACTCACACAGCTTTAGGTCTCCAGGTTCAGAGGTGTGTTCTTTGTGGCTTCATTTTGGAAAGGGGAAGAGGATGCTGTTTTTTAGCCAGAGTGTGTGGGTTGTTTTCTTGTTGGTCTTGCTGTCATAGTATGGTAGGGGTTTGTGTCTTTGTTGGTTCCTCACCAACCTCTTGGCTTGAGCTGGCAGATGATTGTGCATTCTTCTTGGTGCCAACCTAGTTGGGATTAGGGAGGTATGTGATGATATTTTTTGCTCGTCTTCTCTCTTTATTGATGTTTTCCAAGATGTAATAGTTGTTTTGGTATCATCAATAAAGTTTTTTTGCTGATAAAAAAAAATATATTTGATAATTTTTTTGGAATACAGATTTTTTTTTTTTTTTTTAGTTCAGATCTTCTAAAGTAATTTTTTTAGAGTAATTTT
Organism: Camellia japonica; assembly: GCA_030407325.1. Lineage (NCBI taxonomy): Eukaryota > Viridiplantae > Streptophyta > Magnoliopsida > Ericales > Theaceae > Camellia > Camellia japonica. Next base: position 100,234,511 of record JAPPVO010000007.1, read on the forward strand.
TTGTATGGCTGAGATTTTTTCCACTTCATGACATTGTTTTGACATTCCAAAAGTTGGAAGAAAACCAGAAAGAAAAGAAAATTACACAGAAAAGATGTACCTATCAGCTAAATCTCAGCAAAAACACAACAATCAAAAATACCCAAGAACCAATCGAAATGCAATTGCAGCAGCCAAAAAACATTGGGGTAAACAGCAAAGCTTGGAAAGAAGTGACCTTTTTGGCAACTGATTATGGATTAAAGCTTCAATTCGTAAGCATCCAGATGATGGATTAAAACTTCAAATTTGGAAATTTTGGCATGGAGAATCCCAAAAACCTTTGAGATCTACTCTACTATACACTATTTCAGATGATGAAATTTCTGCAAAAGAACCAAACCTCCCCACCCATCCACTAAAGAATTCCATTTCTTTTTCAACAAGAGCAGAACATCGAAAAATCTCCACTCTGCCGAAGGCGACCTTTTCATTCACTGATACTGCAGACCTCAATGTAATTCTATATTTATGACTATCTTTCTTAGCATTTCCTTATCCCATATTGAAATGACTTCATTCATGTATATTAGATCACAAAGTTTAATGCATTCTTATGCCTTCTGAACAGGAAATCTTCCAACTTTGATCATCATATGAAGATTAGCAGCTCTCAGTTCCAGTTACAACACAAAAAAAAAAAAAAAAAAAAAAAAAACTTCTTTCTGGATGTGTGTCTGCTGTAAACAGCAGAATCATATAGGATCATCCTCAATTTCTGTGACAAACCCATAAACCAATCCATACATTAAAGTCTTTCCAATTCATAATTATGTGAGATACCATCTTTGGAAGTTGAAAATTAGGTCTACAGATGGAGATGGTACTGTTGAAGGCTAGGCTCTGTTGAAATAATTAATTGATCTTGTGGAAGATCCAAACTCCTAACCAGAAGTTGATGATTGTAACAGTTTCAAGTAAGTGAGCATGACCCAGAAACAGCAAGCAATGTTTTTGGCCCTTTGTCAATATTTCACCTTACCATAGTTCATAGGTCTGTTTAATTTTTCATCTTTACTGGATGGCATAAATTTTTTTATGATTAGTGTTTGTGAGTGTAAGGTGACAACATTCTACATAATGTCACCGTTCAATAAAATGTCACAAATGGGATTAAGTGAAAACTCTCGTCTCCCATTAATCTAATAATATTGTGGTCCCTATTATAAATCAAGAATGTTCATTGGACGATAATGATACCGCTACGTGATATCACATTTAAATCTAACATTTTAATAGTAGTGGCGATGGTAGAACAGTGGTGCTTTTGGTAAGAATTCAGTTTAGAAAACATTTTCAAATAAGCTTTTTTTTCAATGACTATGAAACATGTTTTCTTTTAATTTTTGTTTCCATTGAATCAAATACTAAAAAAATAAAAATAAAAAATAAAAAATCTGCCAAAACAAGTAAAGTGCAAGTCTGTAATTTGCCAAAGAGCAATGATAAGCATAATCTTATTTCTCGTTTTATTTTCTCACTTCTAGGCACAAATCAATAGAGCTCACCTTAATAAAAATTGATTGATATTCTTTTAAATTCAAAAATAATATGCAGAGTTGAATTTAGGTGGCCAAGTGGTTTATGTAGAGAAATGTGTAGGTTATGCCATGCATGCTATAAGGTAAATAGAATCTCCACACATCCACTCCAATATCTATATTCTGTATATATATTATGAACATTGATTGATATTCTTTTAAATCTTGAGATGCTTCTTTTTGGTGAGACTATTAAAAAACAATGGTAGTGCCATAATACTGTGTAATTCTATTAATCTAATTTTTTGTCTCCAAATTTTTATTAGTAGAAATTAAATTGATAAAACGTGAGTCTATACATAATATAAATTTAGATCATATATTACTATTTCTAAATAAAAATTTTAAATAAATTTTTTGAATTTATAGTCCCTCTATAACACTTCACGTGCTATATACTTGTAGGTAGCCTTTACTTTAATTGACATGCATTGGAGAATAAAGGGATTGGAATGGAATTACATATTGACTTAATTCCAACACCAAAGGTCAAGGAGGTGGATGTCTTGTTCTCTATGGAATCCATTCCTGATCACTGATATGTCTGGCATATATCCTCTTTTCAAATAGGAAGCTACTACCATTAATATTAAGATAAGGATATATTAAAGATTTGCATTGATGATTTTGGGTATATAACTATCATTAGTTTAAGCATTTTGGGTTCAGGTTATATATGGCACAAAAAGTGAGACACAGAACTCAGACATAAAAAGTGGCACTTAATACTCATAAGGATGTGGATCCCAAAATTGGGTCTCTCCACTCCGACGAGTGTTTTGTACTGTTTTATGTAATTGAATGTTTTGTTTATTATTGTAAGAAATGATGTACATAATTATTGAAGCTACCATAGTGTTGAGGGTATGCAAGCACATAATGACACCAGTCATACTATACATAAGGATAAATTATACTTTGCACCTTTATAATTTACATTCAATCTCTACTTTGCCGCTTGACCTTTTAAATATCACAGTCAATCCCCTAGACTTTAAGTCAAGTAATAGTTAGACTTAGTCTTATAATTTCATTTCAAAAATTGATGGAGGAGCTGAAGTGTACGGATTAAAATGAGATTTTAATAAAAATATAAGGATGCTAAGAATCAAAGTAGGGTTAAAGTGAGATTTTGATAAAAATATAAAGGTACTACATGTAATTAATACTTTCATGTGGTTGTTCTCCTCTAACTTTAAAAATGAGGTTATATAATTGAGTCAAATTGTAACTTGACTTGAAGTTTGAGGATTGATTAAAATAATTAAAAGGTCAAAGGATAAAGTGGGATTAGATGTGAAATATTGGGGTGCAAAGTGTAATTTTTCCTATGTATAATAGAAGTCAACAGAGAAGTGGTAAATGGGCAAATACATACTGATTCTTTTGTTTGTCTTTAAAAGACCACAGATGCTTGTGTTGGAATCAATAACCTGTAAGCATAAAACCTTTTCACATCTAGTTCTACACTAATTATTTTTAAGATTTGATTTCAAGAAAGTGTTAAGAATACTTTTCTTTAAGTTTGATTCTCTGAGCTGCAGTTTGGTAGAGATGAGTGATAAAATTTACTAAGGAAAATGATATACAAATTTAATTTTTAAATTCATTTTTTAGATTCAATAATGTGTAAGTGATATAATTAGTTGATGATAGAAAAAATATGAGAGAGAGTGTGTTACTTTAGATATCTTAATTGATTGTCACATCATAGGGCTTGAAAATTGGGTCTAATTTTTGAATTTGTATAGTAATGCCCATTTGCTAATGAGTGGTTATATTTTATACAGATTGGTAGAGGGTGGGCCTTGGCGTAAGTAACACTAAAGTTGTTATATTGTGATTGGGAATCATAAGTTCAAATCACGAAAACAGTCTCTCTATTAGAGAATAAGGTTTTGTATATCTGACCCTCTTCTGACCCGTAGTGGCGAGAGTCTCGTACAACTAAGACTAAATTTATTTGTTTATTTATTTTCATTGAAACAAAATAGGGTGAATTACACTAATGGTCATTGTAATTTGGAGTTTGTGTCACTTTAATTCCTAATCTTTCAATTGTGATACATTTGATTCTGAATTTTGAATCTCGTTTCAAATAAGGATAATTGAATACGTTGTTGCTCCATTTCAAGGACAAAGTTGTCAATTTGATAAAATATAAACTAATTTAAGAAAAATAAATTTCAAAAAAGTATTTTTGATTTCTTAAAAATTATTTCTACCCATCAAAGATAAAATTATATAAAAATGATAAATCTTTCATATATTTATTTTTCTATTTTTTTACCAAATTAATTTTTAATATGTGTTTAGATGATGATCATTTAATAGGTGATTATTTTTGTTGATATTTTTGTAGGGTTATCATGTAATAGATGGTTGCATTTGTTGTTAATAGATTTTTTGGATGGTTATCATGTAATAGATGGTTATTAGGCTTTTAATGTGTAATCGATATGTTTAATATATGAAATATTTTTAGTTTTGGATTTTTTGATTTAATGAATTGGTTTAATAATAATATTAAAGTTGTCACCATATTTGACTTTTAAAAAAATAGAACTAATTTAACAAAAATAAATATAAAAAAATTTATTTATTACCCTCCTAAAAGACAAAGTTATATAAATATGTTTTTAATTTTTTTCGCCAATTTAATTTTTAAATTTTTAGAAAAATTTTCTGAAAATAGATTGTGAAAACCAAATCAAGCATAACTTTATAATTAAGAAAGTTTCAACATTATTCATTAAAAAAATGCCATTACAAGTCAAACAACATATAAGTTAACCAACACAAAATAAGTTACATGAGACTTTGCCCTTAAAATAGACTATTTGTAAAGGAAATATCTTTCATTGTCTTTGTTTGGAACAAAATACAAAATTTAAGATTAAATATATCATAATTAAAAAGTTAGGAATAAAAGTAATACAAGTTCCAAATTACAAGAACTGTTAGTGTAATTTGTCTAACAAAATATAAGATAAATCTGTATTTAACAAAGGCAGCACAGTAAGATCACCAACTTGTTACTTCAACTTTAAAGTATGTTAGTAAAAAAGTTATTATATACCCCATCTAACAAAGGCCCTGTTTGGTAGGATTTATTTCCAGTTTATTTTAGCTTTTAGCTTAATTTAAGCTATTTTGATATGTTTGGTTCAGCTTAACAATACAACTTATAGCTTTTGTAAGTCAAAAATCAATTTATTCTTTGAGTGGGGGAGGAGAAGCTTAATTTATAAGTCAAAAATTAGCTTATGTTCACAGCTATAAACTATAAACTGTTAGGCTATAAGTTATAATCACTTGCCCACAACTCTACCAAACGGGGCCAAAGGCAGCACAGTATAATCCTGTAAAAGTTATTATATACCCCATCTATTGACCTTCCACATTAAATTTGGCATCTCTCAAAAAAAATTGAAAAAGCCATTTTATAGACGGTTTGCTTTTCAAAATTTAATAATACCTCATGTTAAATGTACCAACTGAACTAATAATTATTCACGATTCCATAATTGAATCAATTCCATATATCCATACCAGGTACAAATTGAAGAAATTTTATGGTAAAACTTATCACCAACAATCTATTCAGAGTTCCAAACTCAACGATGGCAACTAAACATGAAGGTTGCGCCCGTAGCAAGACTTAACTCAACACCTTATGGTACCAACAGAAACAATACTTGAAATGGCAAACTTAAAAAAAAAAACCAAAAAAACACCAATACTAAGATTTGCTAGAATAAGATGGTAGCCAAATGGAATTACTAAATAAACCCTAAAAATTTAATTTGGCCCTCCTTAAAAATTTATTGACAATCTCATGTTAAAAAAATATTCTGATAAATAAGAATATATACTCTATATTTCTTTTACTAATTAAAAATATCGACTATTTAATTGGTATGAATCATATTAAACAACACAACTTTCATAAAAAGCAGTTAAGATTATTATTTTTAATTGAAAAACAATTAAAATAAAGAAAAGATATTGGTTTGTTATATAGTTCTTGATTGGACCATTTGTGGAGCTATAGTTATTTAATTGTATCACTTGTGAAGCTTTATAAGTCTATGGACATTGAGTATTAATTATGTAAATAATTACATCAACAACGCTAAGTGATTCGAATTTTCATAACTCGAATTATTCGAATGTCTTAAAACGACATTGTTTTGGGTGTAAAACGATATCGTTTTGACATATTTAAATTATTCGGACTATATAAATTCGGACCACCAAACATTTTTTTAATTACATATGCATTAGAAATGACTAGCATATTTAAATTGAACCTGTTGTCCTAAAATTTTTTATTAGACCAATAGGTATATATTAATTAATATTTTAATAATAATTTATTCTATTAAAACTCAGCCTAACCCACCATCTATCCTGCAAAATTTGCCCCTTACCTCCTTCAAGAGACAAAGTAGTTCTGGCTCCGCCCAGTGGATATCTCGACCTTAGGTAAATCATCTTTTGCTTCACCTTAGGTAAAAAATATTAGAGATCTCAAAAATTTTATTAAAATTTTTACTAAATATCTTATATGAGTGTGGGACTTACACAAGACCTATATTATGTGAGTCTCATATTTATATCAGATATTTGATAGAATTTTTGATAAAATTTTCAGAATATCTATCATTACTTTATTTTTATAGCACTAGAGCCGCCTCTGCTGCTGCTATAGCCACGTGGTGATTCCATGATTGGAGTTTAATTGGGACCTTAGGTAAATCATCTTTTTTTTTTTTTTTTCAAAGAAAATAACCAATAAATCATGTTTTTCTCAAAGAAAAACAATCAAGTCCTATCAACTTTCTACCTGAACAATTAAGTCACATACTTAATAATTTATTCTAAAACAAAACTTAATTAATAGTTTCTTCCAATACTATCATTTCTCATAGATGTTAATTACACTATTACTCATAATGTAATAATCAACTCTAATTTAAACACTAATTGTTTAATGTCTTATTTCAAAATGTTTTTTCGTATATCGTTTATGTCACGCCCCAACTCCGGGCATGACCGGCCATGGCCCACAGGGACTAAGCCCAAGGCACATGTAAGCCTTAAACATGAACCCAAAATCATAAATAATAAATGTGACGATATCCCAGAAATAAATAAATCAAAATCCAATCCACTGACATGTCATAAAACTAAATGGTAAAGCCAACTACAACCAACTTCCAAAATATATACTAAATGGGACACAAACCGCCCACAAAATAAAATAATTCCAAATCAAACCCAACCACAATGTATGCACAAAACTCGACATAACAAGCTAAAAAAATAAATGAATGTCCTAGAAGTCCATGCAATCGAGTCCTCACTATGCCACAAGTCCATTCTAAGTCCTTCTAATACTTGGAAATAATAAACAACTAAGTCAGCTGATAGCTCAGTAAGTAGCAACATGAATAGTATATATAGTTTTGAAAATATGGATCAATTCCAAAATAAGATATATATCACAAAAATTAGATTGGCATACAATTTGGTAAAGAAAATCTGTTTTAAAAAGAAAGTTCCATAGTTCAACAGTTGAAATACTCATGTCTCTCAAGAACATGATAAATGACATTTTCCACTTAAACCGGATTATAATGTGAACACCAATAATTTTCTGGGTATCAAGAAATAATAAGTAACACGCCATACAATTCTCAAGGCTATAAGCCCCGTTGGATTTAATATCGAACTAAGAGTCATCCTCAAGGTGGCAACCCAGGTTTTTTCTCGAAGACGAGCCGATTGAAGGTCACTTAGCCTAACCTAGGTCTTTTCTTTACAATCGTTGAGCACTAGAGTCGTCACGGCCCAACCTGGATCTGTTCCTTAGTGGCCAGAGTCACCACACACAGTGGAATAATTTTTCTGAACTAAAATATACAAATGGTCCCAATAATCAATACACATCAGTTTCGCAAAATATGGTAGTTCACCATTATAAACATGAGACCAAAACAAATAGTTTACAGTATGTCAAGTTCACACATGTTTCAGAAATAATTTGATTCCATTGATAATATAATAATTTATCAAAACAGTTTAGTCCTGAAACAACAATTTAATTTTCCAACTGTTTAGGATAGGGGAAGATTTATAAAAATATGTAGCATGCAACCACTCACCTGGAAACGGAATAATGTAATCCTCGAATAGAGTATAAAAGTCCAACTAGTACTCTGAACCAAGTATGAAAACTATACGTCACTACTAATTTAAAAAATATTAAAGAATAGGAACTAAGTAACCTCAAATTAAAGCGTACTAACACGGCTCAACCCAACTCACCGTTACTCTCAAATATTACCTAAGTTCATGTTCTTAAAGGTCTAAAATTACCCAAGATATGGGTTCCGATCGAAATTTAACTAAAAGTAACTTTAAGATAAAACAGAGTTTTAGACAAGCTTTTCCAATCTATTCGCTAAATTTGAAAATTACAAAACCCACTCCATGCTATTCGAAAAATTCCAAAATCCTCCGGATATCAACTAATATATCCTAAGTTTCAAACCCAATTGGTTTTACTTGATTTGCTTATCAAAATAATTATTTACAATTAATTATGCCCAAACAGATTGTTTTCTGCAGCACTTTAAAGAAATTGACGGTTCTCTTAGTATACATGAGCAATCAACGCAAGGCTAAAAATGTAAGAAACTAGACTCGTAACCGGTTCTAATGATGCTGATATGATAATTTTTAGATTTATACGCAAAGAGAACCACACTTCCGAAATTATTGTTTTAAAACAGTTTTCTGGACAGATTTGAACGCAGTAGTTAATATAGATTTTGACTCCCAAAAATTATGAGAAAATTCAGATATGTAACTCAATATGTAATTAATCTACTGTAAAAATTTCAGTCCAAAATTCATTCGTTTGATATGGTTTCTTGATTTTTAAAGTTTGTGATTCCGTGTAGAATTTTTGGACTAAAAATTTCTCCATTTTTTATTACATAAATTTAACTCCTCATATTTTAACAGTATATATATATATATATATATATAATAAACACAAATTAATACACCTACAACCTCCCCATCAATGAATTAAATCATAAAATAAAATAAAGATAAAGAACAAATATAAAAAAAAGAAGAAAGTTAGAACCCTACCACACACCCAAAAATTCTTTGATTGCACTTTTTCTTCTTCTTTTTCCTTCTTTCAAACTCTCCCGTGGCTATTGTGTTGTTGCCCTATGTGGTGAACAAATAATAGAGTAGGGTTTGTGGTTTATTTTATTTTATACTAGTGGTGAGGACACATAGGTCAAATAAATAAATAAATATATAAAACATATATATAAGTTATATGGAACTCAGATGGTAAGAGTCTTATTATTAACCTTGTGGTCTAGAGTTCAAGTTACACCATCCTCTCTATATATATTTTTATAATAAATCTTGCCTCTAAATTAAAGACTTTTACCATAAAATTATTTTAGGTTTAAATTAATTAAAAGATCATTCAATAATAATTAATTTGCACTTTAAGCATCATCATCAAAATATTGATATTGGAAATTATTATTATTAATTATTTACTTGATTTATATATTCGGGTTCTCACAGTTTATATGAAAAACTTTTCATTTATTTTTTCCCACAAATTGAGATCTAAAAATTTAGAAAAATAACCAATTTGACCTACTTTACACAAGAAAAACCAATCACCATGTTTGGGTTTCAAAAAGTGAGGCCAATTTTTCTGACAATTGAATTTTCTTTTGTTTTTTTCTTTTTTTTCCGTATTTTTTTTTTTGTTTTAGTCAAAATTTTTAATATTTGAAGAATTTTTTAATGTTTTAGATGCACCTAATCTACCTAAATATACTTAAAATGTATAATATTATAGAAAAAATCTTTAAAAAAGTTTATCAAATACAGGAAAAAAAATAATAAAAAATTCAGTACATTTTCGTATTATTGTATATTTATTGAATTTTTTAAATATTTTTCATAAATATATACTTTTTAGGTGCTAAGATATGTGCATCTAAATAGTAAAAAAAAAAATAAATTAAAATATTAAAAATTCATTAAAATAAAAAAAATACGAAAAATAAAAACTTATTTCAGAAAATCAATCAAAACCAAACAAGGTAAATGAATTCTATCAATTTTTTTATTAGGACAATTGTATTCATCTTTCGAAATCACCCCTACGGAAGTTCTATATATATATATTATATATATATTTCTCTTTTACCTTTTGCTATTTTATTATGAAATTGCTGTTCATGTTTATTTAAAAAGATTTACCCATTCAATTTAAATGCTATTGCCTATTGCTCAAAAAGACTATGAAGCGGGCAGGGAATGAGAAGTGTATACCACAATGTTTTTAAAAATCTTTAAAAATTTATTAAATATAAAAAAATATAAAAATTCAGTACGTTTTTGTATTATTGTATATTTATTGAATTTTTAAAATACTTTGTCACAAATATATTACTTTTTAGGTGCATAAGTTATGTGCATCCAAAAAGTAAAAAAATTACTTAAAATATTTTTAAAAAATCAGAAAAAAAATATGAAAAATAAAAAACTCAATTTTCAGAAAATCAATCAAAACCAAATAAAGTAAATGAATTCCTACCAATTTTTTATTAGGATAATTTATTCATACTTTTCGAAATCACTCCTACAGAAGTTCTATTATATATATATACATATATATTTCTCTTTCACCCTTTGCTATTTTATTATGAAATTGCTATTCATGTTTATTTAAAAAAAATTTACCCATTCAATTTAAATGCTATTGGCCTATGCTAAAACTACTAATGAAGCGGGCAGGAAATGAGAAGTGTATACCACAATTTTTTGGTACATGAGCAGCAAAAATATTGATTATCCTATTTATGATTATAGACTAACATTCTAGTGTTTGGCATCATAAAAATTTTCAAACTCAAATTTTTAGTTTTGGCACATATTTTCAGTAAACGTTTTACATAGAAAATGTTTACTATGTATTGTTGGAAAACACTTATTGTATTTAATTCCACAAGTTATTTCCAAGAATTGTAGAGAGGGATTATATTAATTAAAACGAGACCATTTTGTTTAATTCCAGAAGTGTTGTTGGCTTTATACATTATTGATAAAAGTTAGTTTTGAAGTTTTACATGCCATTATTGAAAAAAAAAAATAATATCTTTAAAAAAAGTTTAGATCTCAATCTGTGGAAAAAAAAAAGTAAATGTAAAAGTTCTTTCGTTGTGTAAACGGGTTTACATAAAAAAACATTTTGAAATAAAACATCAAACAAACATGTTCTACATTAAAGTTGATTATTACATTAAGTAATAGTGTAATTGTTATGTACAGGACTTAATTGTTCAAAATGGAAAATTGTTAGGACTTGATTGTTTTTCCTTAAGAAAGTAAGACTTGTTATGGTGCTCTGCTGATATTGGCTTCTATTTGTTTGTTAGTTTGTTAGTTTTGGTTATCTTTGCTTGGGTGAGGTTGGCTTCGGTGTTTGTGGTTGGTTACTCACTAATTTTTGATGGTGTGCTAGTATATGATTGGGCGGCCTTATCGGTGTCAACCTAATTGGAATTGATTTGGTTCGCTATAATTGTTTTTGCACTCATCCTTCTCTTTTCTTTTATTGATGTAATTATCTTCTATTTCATCAATAAAGTTTCTTTTTTTTTTGCTGATTCAAAAAAAGAAAGTAAGGCTTATTGATTATTTTTCCTTTTTTTTTCTTTTGTGGACTTTTCAATTTTTTAATTTTTAGGTCACTAGTCTAATAGTATCTAAAATATATATATATTATATATATATTTGAAAATATTAATAAGAAAAGTAATAAAATAATTTGCTAGTACAATAATGGCCAAATGGACTTATTGCATGTTGAGCCGGAAGCCGCATATACCAGGCCAATCCTTGGATTATGCGAAAGAGATAACATAGAATAATGTATGATGGTGATATGTAGGTCGGATTCGACTAGATTTTCCAACGCAGGTAGAGAAACCATCTCTATATAAATCCAGTGATAGCTTCAACTTTGTAAGGCAAGTGAGAAAGAAATCAATACACAAAACATTTGTTATAGTTAGATTGATCAGAGAAGTTTTCAATTGTCCTCAAAGGCTTCCAATATTCGATTCAATGTGGAATGTTGGGTCCTTTGAGGTCAATTGAAGACTTACTCTTCTTTGAGTTGTTGGCGTTCATTCAATTTTTGTGATACAATTGTTGATGTGTGGTCTAATCTCCATTTGAAACAAGTGGTCCAGTTTCTATCTGAAAATACTGTTTGTTATTAATCAGTCCAATAGCTAGCTCCAATTCAAGAAGTGTCTTCTCAATAGGTGTCGTGTGTCGTCTTATAAATAATTAGATTGATTGGAGAAGTTTTCAACTGTCCTCAAAGGCTTCTAATATTCCATCCAATGTGGATTGTTGGGCCTTTGAGGGCAATTGAAGACTTTACACCTCTTTAAATTATTAACATTCATTTAGTTTTCAGGATATACTTATTGTTAAGCGCATGGTCCAATCTCCATTTAAAATATTGTCTGTTATTGAGTAGCCATCTAAGTTAGTCATAGCAATTTTGTTTTTAATTTAAAAATTTGTGTCAATTGTTTGGTGCAACTTCTGCTTATAATTTATCAACCTTGCTGCATACCCCAGTGGGGTCGCACCCCCAGTGAGGTGGCGCACCCCCACTGGCTGAAAACCCAAAAAAAAAAAAAAAAAAAAAAAAGAAAACTTTTTTTTTTTGGCCAATCCCGGAGTGACACCTCACTGGGGTCGACCCCCAGTGGGGGTAGGAAGCATTTTTCATAATTTATTAGACGGAAATAGTTTTAATAAGTTGAAAAAAACTCATTACCAAAAGTTGGTAGAAAGGTGCTTTTGATTTTTGTTTTATGATTATCAACTTTTAGTTTACAATAAGTTGCATTAAATAAACTCAATAACAAAAAGTTTAGGACTCAGATTTTGGCCAAGAATGGGTTGTGTTGTCGAAATTGAAATTGTGTATTATGGGATTCATGTGTAGAATGAATTTGAACCACATGTTGATATTTTTGGGTAAATTTTGAGTATATTTTTCAAGGTTTGTAATATCCCTCATTAACTAGTTTAACGAGTTTGTCTCTTTGGCCTCCAATTCAAAGGTATTTCCGCAAGTCTTCATTGGTCTTATAAATAGTTGTATTAATCGAAAAAGTTTTTCAACTGTTCTCAAAGGCTTCCAATATTCTATTTGATATAGGCTGTTGGGCCTTTGATGGCAATTGAATACTTACTCCTCTTTTAGTTAACAGTAAGTTGTACTAAGGGAGTGTTTGGGAATCAAATATGTCACGCCCTCAAAATAAACCCATAATACATAATATTAACATGCGAAATTATAAGGAAATAAAGTATCTTATTCCATTCATCAGAGTACCATGAAATAAAAAACATCATAATAAATGCCCTATGGGCTTACATTTTGCCAAGCCAATACTTGGACACAAATCCATGAGTTCTAACTCAAAACAAATAAAGCCCTAGGCTTGAAAGTTTACAAGTTATTCAAATAAAACAACTAAAACAAATAAAGCAAGGTCTTCGAGTCCAAATCCTCACAAGCTAAGTCCTTGGAGGTAGTGAACCACCTGAACCTGAAAATGAAGTTCCCTATAGGGTGAGTCACAGCCCAGTAGAAAAATACTAAACCAAGCATAAGAATTAACTAAAGCATTAGCATTCGATATATGGTTAACACAAAGATAATCAATTTCCAATTTCATGACACTAATGTCTACATTGTCTATGACCTATTGTCTATGACACTTCTCACTTTCCAATATCTATTCAACTTTCCAATTATATCATTATGGCTCAGAACCTGGCCAACTATAATAGTGATCCAGATGTCACAAAAATAAATGAACTAAAGCTCAAACCAACAACACTTCCATACTTCAAACTGATACACATTATAAGGATGTATCATAAAACACTTCAATATAAATAAGCACACATAAAAGTGATGCTAATGGAGTCCATCCCCTATCTTCTCCCAAACAAATCCGGTTTAGAGGTCCATCCCCTATCTTCCCCTAAACCGTGGAGTTCATCCCCTATCTCCTCCAAAACAAAATGCATATGCAATGAAACACATAATTGCCATATACAACACATAATCAATACAAGTAATGTTCTGTATTAAATCAACAGTCAACCAATTGACTCAATTTCAGTTATACCTAAGCCGCATGCAAGGTCTACAACAATCAATGGCTATCCTCCACCGATAGCCCAAAACAGTTATTTCTAAACAAGAAATAAATACAACAACGAATGTAAATTCAACATTTTCATAGGTAAGTATTTAAACTACCCAGCTATATCATCAATTCACTAAATTTCCCCAATTCCATGAATTAAACTAAATTCCACAATCTTCCTTTAAGTTAATTATATAAATTAATCTATGACAAAACCCTAAGGTTTCTCCCAAAATTACCAAACTACCCCCACATACCAAAATACCAACACCTAGGATTAAAACATATAAATGGAGTAGGAAATCCCTACCTCGAAGCAAGAACCCAAAAGGAAGAAGACGGAGATGATAGCCCAAACTCCAAAGTGCTCCAAATCAACAACCGTTCAGATTAAATGGAAGCCCTCACTCTCCTCTATCTTATTTGTAAAGCAACTAGGGTAAAAACACACCCTAACTAGATCAAACCTAGGAGAGAAGGTGAGTTGGGAGAGAGAAAACTCGTAACTAGGGTTTCTGGATCAAAAAGTTGTAAAAAAAGTGATTTAAAACTGTTTCTGCGTATTTAAACTGGACAGGCTCGCTCGAGCGAAGACATGGTCGTCGAGCGACCAGACACAAAAATCCACGCTTCGAGCGAAGAAAAGCTCGCTCGAGCCCAAAAACTCGATGCTTCAGGTCTGCAACCAGAAGCTCGCTCGAGCGACGAAATGCTCGCTCGAGCGAAGAACTCGAAAAACATACACCTCGTCGCTCGAGGAGAAGAAACGCCGCTCGAGCAAGAAACACATTATCAGGTCTAAGTACTGGACGCAAAGCTCGCTCGAGCGAAGGAACCCTGGCTCGAGCGAAGAAGGAAAGAAACAAAAACAAAGACCTCGCTCGAGCGAAAGAGAAGCTCGGCTCGAGCGACCAAGCCAAAAACTGAACATGCAGACTTGGTTTCTAAACCCAACCAATCTGCAACCAACCTGCTAAACACATCCTATAACCCAAGAATAAGGAATTAAAGGACACAACAACATATAACAGCGAATCCACAAGGACGAACGTCCGGATACAATAATCAAATGGGAAAAGACCGGGGGGTCGCTATAAAATATTTAGTCAAAAACTTTAATATCAAATCATTCTCTCTACTTTGTTATAGGCGTTTTTTTTGTAAAAAAAAATCAATACAAAAGTCTAAATAAGCCCTAAATAGGCCCAATAGATAGCTTAACGAGTTTGTCCCTCTAAGCTCCAATGCAAAAGTGTCTCCTTAATAGAGCCGGCTTGTGTTGTCTTATAAATAATTAGATTGATCAGGAAAAGTTTACAAACCGTTCTCAAAGGCTTCCAATATTCTATCCAATGTAGGACGTTGGGCCTTTGATGGCAATGAACACTTACTCTTCTTGGAATTATTGAAACTCATTCAGTTTTTGCTTTGGACTAGCACATAACGTCTAGTGGATAAAAAATCTTTAGTGTGGTTCAAAATAATCGATGTAGCGTTTTTAGATTGACAGTTCATAAATTATGGATTTTACAGGATTATCAAAAAAAGTTTTGTTTCTTATATTTTGTTAAAAAAAATATTAAAATAAATATAAAAAAAATGAAAGAAAACACCAAAATAAATATGAAGCAATTATATGAATATAATTATCAATCAACTTAATTTTTTATATAATTGATCTACTCAAATATTGTTAAAAGCATGTTTAGATTGGCAATTTGTAAATTACGGATTTTACGGGACAGCCATAATAAAGTTTTGTTTTTATATATTTTGTTAAAAAAAATATTAAAATAAATGAAAGAGTGAAAGAAAACACTGAAATAAAATATTATGCAATCATATGATTACATTTATTGTTCAATTTAATTTTTTGGTATAATTATTATTTTTTTTGGTGAAATGTGAAACCGTTATTGAAAAGAAAGATATACAGCCAGCTTAGTGGTGGAAATGCTTGACCTTGAGTTGAGGGGAAGTTGAATGGCCCTTGCTTATAATTTTTGTTTTTTTTTTTTGGTTTTTTGGGTCTTTTTTTTTTCCTTTTGATATGAAAAAAAAAAAAAAAAAAATGCTCTGAGGTGTTATCACGACATTCATGGGCCCGGGTTCTGGAATAATTGATTATTAGCCTGATTTAACTCAACTCAAAAGAAAAGACCCATCACCGAAACATCAATGAAACTCATTAACCATCTCTTACCAGACCAAGGTTCAATCAGAATATAACCCAATTTACATGGTGGACACTTATCATACTCTTATTATTATTCTATCTTATCTTATCTTATTATAAACTATAAAAATTACCATGACAAATGACCATTGCAGGTCACAGACCAACTACACGTGACAGATTTGGACTACATCATTATTCAACTCTTTGACCCTGATGAATCAACTATGTTCCATGCAGAAATTTTCATATGGACGTGGAGCACACACATATGACTCTCGAGTCGGAATGTTTTAGAGTGATAGTAATTGTAGAGGGATGAAGATCGACTTTGAGAATTGAAGTATGAAATGATTATTGTATTTTAATTTTGTTAGAATTCAATCTCAATCATCTAAAAAATTATTCTGATATCATTCTAAAAAAATTCACTTTAAGAGATACTCAGTCAAGAATCACTCTCATGTGAGAGCTTCTACACATTTTGTATACAAATTTTTTTATACAAGTAGTACCCCTCCTGATGAATTGAGCAAAATTTTAATGTCACGGTAATACTAATAATACGTGATATCATCAATCAACAATAAATTTATATATGGTATGTGAATACTTTTTTAGTTTGACTTTACTAGCTCAGAAATTGATGGATCGACAATAATAACTCAAAACTAATGCCTCTCTCAATTTCAATGAGTAACTAACTTGTCATAATATATAATAAAGTAAACCATAAAAAGTAATTAAATGATAAGAATATCACTGTTCCACTCAACTTTTTCTTGGGTAAATTAGCCTTGAATTAGAATTTTTTGGGCTTAGCCAACACACTTTCGGAGGATTCTATTTGCACCCAAAAAATCAGTCCAATTTCTCAATACACTTTATTAAATTATTTCAGATTATAATTTACTTTCAATACTTCCTAAGTTTTTTTCCCAAATTACCTTCAAGGTACATCCAAATAATAAATAAAAAATCCCAAATTATACCACTTAAAAAAATTCTTTCAAAAATATTTGATAATTTGATATTTATTACTCTCTATTGTTTCAATTAGGATTTTTCCCAAAAAATAAATAAATAAATAAATAAAAGAAAGAAAAAGTGTTGTGTATTCAATATATATAAAATCTTATGATATGCTCATTGATGCTTTGAGAGTAGTCTCAAGATTAAGTAATTGATAAATAGTATATTTAAATTGGCCATATTTCTTGATATTAATTGTTTTTTCTGCAATGAAAATTAAAGGATGAAAAATAATAGATTTATAATAATTTTTTAATGATTATATCCACAATTTTATATCTTTTGTTGATGATTATGGCAGTTTATAAACGGTCATCCCCTATTAGCCTGTAAATTTCACAACAAAGGGCTTTTCACCAAAACCATCCGAAAAAGAATCCAAAACCTACCGGAGCGAAGCTTTACCACATCCATCTTCAAGTTCTGTTTCAAGTACTTTCTTGGAAAACAAACAAGGAGGAATTATATACTAGTGAGACATAAAAAAAAAAAAAATAAATAAATAAATAAATTTACATAAATATTGAAGGGTACAATGCACCTCCACAACTTTTCACTTACATTCCATTATATAATCACTTACGCCTTGTATGTTTTTGAATTATTATTTATTTTTATCTATTTATTTATTTATTTGTTTTATCTATCGCACTATGCTGCAATTCTCCTAACAAACGACCACCTTTCCAAAATTAGGTTCTTTTTCCATTCTCTTGTCCCATTTACATATTAAAAAAAAAAAAAAAAAACTGAAAAATACAGGAATAAAAAATTATACTTTAATAGTTATGGGAATATTTACCTCATCTTTGATGGATTGTTTAAAAAAAAAATACTTTGATTATTATTCTCATTCAACAATGATGGATTTAGCGCCCCAAAAATTTGAAAAATATCATCTATTATACTAGAAATTTAAAATAATTTAAAATTATAGGAATAAGTTCGCACCCTCAATTTTTTTTAAGATAATTTCAAAATTATATAGAGTAGCCTCCAATTTTTAAACTATAGAGTAGCCCTCCAAAGTCATAATCCTAGATCCGTCCCTGTCATCCATTGTTTAATTTTGTTTAAACTTTCTTCTATTTGCAAGTAATAATACAATAAGAAAATAATATTAATGATAATGATGAGTTTTGGTAGGGTAGATTGGAGTTTTGGAGTGCGAAAAAAGATGAACAGAAAATAATTGAAATTTAGAAAAGAAGATGAAAAGAGTTGAATATGAAGAGTACGTATAAGTGGGGGTGTATCATATCAAAAAAATATATTTTATTTTAAAATTTAATGTGTATTATCTTTATTAATAAATTTACATTAAATATAAAAGGAAATAAAATTTTAAAATTTTATTTAAGTATACTGAATTTTTATTTAAGTATACATAAAAGAGCAAATTATCCACAAGTCTTTTTTGGGGCAGGTAGTTAACACAACCATCCGGTTAATACTGTCCCCTACGGGGCAAGCGGTTAACACCACCCTTGGTTAATATCGTTCCTTGCGTGGGTTGGCTGTTAACACCACCCTCGGTTAACACTGTCTTTTCCTTTCCATGTCAAGGCATGTTTGGAGTGTGCTGTGGAGTTCCTTGTTGTTGAGACTGCCAGTCACAGATGACTTTGGTTGCGGTCATCCTTTTCTCTTCCCTCTCATGTCGCGGCGCGAATAGGTGTTGTATTTATTTCATACACTACATGCTTGTTTGTGTTGCACATTGTTCTTTATGTTTTTCACAGTTAGCTTGATTTGCATGTCATTTGCATGAGGTTTTTCTCTTTCATTTGTCATCTTTGTAGATTTATCTATTTTTCCACCTTGTCACCTTCCGTGGCGTTCGCATCAACAAACTCTGGTAGTGTGGTACACGTAAGCCTAATTAACAAATCATGGTAGTGTGCACTATGTAAGCCCACCTTTTCAAAATATGTTTTGAGTATGACATTTGCATTCTATCCCTAAGCTGCACTGGTTTGATTCCTTGCAAAGGAATACATAAGCAATCCTTAGGTTCAACCAAAAGTTTTATCTGCATTTTGTTTATTTGTCCAAGTCTTATGGCCTTCTAAAAAAGGGTCATATTCGGGGCTTTTTGACATTCACTCACATCATGAAACACACCGACTCTGTCAAAGATGGGCAACTATAGAGACTCCATTTTTTTATTAGCTTTTAGACTTGTGTGCTCCCTTTTGAGCTCTCAATGATGAAAACAAGGGGTGTTAATCTGTGTAAGTTCCATGGTAGGAGTTCTAAGGATCCAACTTTAAACCCTCCAATGACTTGTTTTTGGACAAAATGTTTTTCGACCAAAATGAAATCTCTTTCAAAATGAGTTTTAGAAGTGCAACTCTAGAATTGAAAGAGAATTTTCTAATAAATTTCTCAAAATTCTAATTTATTTACTAAAAATATCCTATTATAAAGAAATTTTTTTAAAAAAAACTGAACAATGAAAAAAAAAAATAGAACCCTTACTCCTCTTCATTGTTCAGTTAATATTTTTTTTAAAAGTGAAAAGTATACCTCTTAAATTTTAGTATTTTATTTATTGAACAAATAAATAATATTTGTGTATATAAATATTTATGGAATTTTTTTAATTCCATACAGTTGAGTCGGGTATTATGGATTGAAACTTGTATATTCACCACCCTATTAGAAATCTGATTTTTTTGAAATTACTAGACCCGCATCTGTTTGCCCCATTACATTGAAACCGTCCATTTGAGGTCAAGTTAAGCAGGTTAGCTGGATGTTTAACCAGTCCTAAATATACCATTGTGGCCTAATATAATAGAGGTATTATAGTCATTATATCATGTATTTCGTATCTATCTGTTCAGTCTTTCAAACAAACATAGATTAAATAAGATTTTTTCAATCCCTTCGTATTATCTTAGATCAATCCAATTATGGAATAGAATATAGATTCCAAAGGACTTGAAATTTCATAACTAATAGTTAAAGAGTACTAATCACATTAGTCTAGTCCATCCAAACAAATTTCACCTAAGATTATGGCCAATTTGGACCTACTTGAAAATATTTGTATGCAGTGTATCAAATTAGAAGATGTAAACCAATGTTTGTTTCACATTTTATAGTATTTGGTAACAAAAGTCAACTAAAAGAATACTTCTTTGAGCGAAAAATATTTTTGACTTTTGAAAGGTAAAAAAGCTTTTAAAATTAAATTATATCAATGTTACTACACTACCACCACTCCATCTCCACCTCTTCTACCATCTTTTCTATTACCTCGCGGCCACCACCACCACCATCGCCACTATCTTACCACTACCCTACCACCATCATCACTACACCACTAGTATATTAATTTTAAGGCCACAATCAAAATAATGGAAACGTTTTAGAAAAATTGATGAAAAGTCCATCCCAAATGAGATATAAGGCATTAGATTTAAGGCAAAATCATATTTGGTGATAAGAACATGGCTGAAAAAGTCGCTAGCGGCGGCAGCAATAGGGGGTGGTGGTGAGGTAGATAAATGTGTGATATTTAACAAATATGTTGTTGAATGGGTAACATGTGTCACATTTCAACAGATAATTAGTTTGGTGAATTTCAACAAATAGACAGATAGGTTGATTTGAATCATATAGTTGTTTTTTTGGACAAATTGTATCATTTTAGCCCAAAGAGATTAGAGCTTGGGCCTAATGGCCAAAAGATTCATCTTATGACCTGAGTGCCCAAACATTTTATGCAAAAACCTATAATTGTTTTCCATTAATAATAGCATTTTCCGCCAAATCAAAGGAACCTAAATATGTGAATTAGTGTTTTTCAAAACCAAATTTAGATACATTGGGAAAGTTATAAAATAAAATAAAAAAATAAAAAGAAGAAGAAGAAGAAGAACAACAACAACAAAAATGTTAGTTGCAGTATCTTTGTTTATCTGAACTCCATATTGCAATGGAGACTTGTTAGGCTCCTCTGTAACAGATAATATTTTCATGAGGACTGAATGACTGAATTGCAGTCTAAATAATTGCATTCTGTAAACTAAAACATATCAATAATTCACAAAGGAAAAAGTCTTCAATCGCCCTCAAAGACCCAACATTCCATATTGAAGGGAATATTGGAAGCCTTTGAGGACAGTTGGAAACTTCACCGATCAATCTAACTATATAAAATGTTTTGTAGATTTCTTTCTCACTTGTCTTACAATGTTGAAGCTATCACTGGATTTATATGGAGATGGTTTCCCTCTACTTGTGTTGGGAAAACCTTATCGAATCCGACTTGCATCACCATCATACATTATTCTATGTTATTCTTCGAATAATATCAAAGTTTTGGCCATGAAAGACTTTGCTGATAGGAAAATTCTCTAGTTCACACACTATACATTTGTAATCCTAGTTATGAATAATATTATTATTTCCAAACTCAAAAATTGCTTTTGAGGTTTTTTTTTTTTTTGAAGTTTTTTAATGAACATTTTTATATTTTAGTCAATTTGTTAAAAACTTTTTAGTAAAAAACAAGGATATTTTTTTTTGTTCGTCTTTGGTGACTTTTTTTTTTTAAAGATTTTTTCACAAAAAAATTTATTTTAGAAGCATTAGGTGCATCTAAAGGTGTTTTTTTTTTTTTTTTTTAAAATTTTTTTTTATGACTAAAATATGAAGAAGAAAAAAAGACAAAAAAAAAAAAAAAAAAAACTCGAAAAGAATTTTTAAAAATTACACCAAACAAGTTGTTGGGTGTTTGATTATGAACTGAAATGATCTTGGCTTTGTGATGCATTGTTTATAAATTAAAATAGCCTTAGTATGAGATTTTTTGATATGTAAGTGTATATCATATGTACCTTTGTAAGGCACGTTTAGTAATAATACTTCCATGCTATATGCGATTTACTGCTCAAGGTCTACTAAGTTTTTTGTTTGTCTAATTCGGATTAAGATCCTCTGTTCCAACTAGACATCTCTTTGTTTGGTACATTACACGCAATTATACAATCTAATCTTTCTAAATAAAAATTAATTAAAATTCTAATTTTGTGACTGTGAATGGACATGGAATCCATACAGTCTATTCTATGGATTGTTGGTGTGCAACAACTACCAAAACAGAAGTTTAATCTTTTAATGAACGAAGAGTTATTATGTCTTCTCGAAATACTATATTGGTTTTGTCTGGCCATTTACAATAGGTTATATGCTTATACGGTTTGGAAAAAGAAAATTATAGACAAATACCATTGATCGGGCACACAATCACATGATGTTCTGCACTCATTTGATAGTTTTTAAAGATAGTAATTATTTGATGTTTCCATATAGCACTATCATGGAAACTCGGATTCTCTCTATA
Organism: Camellia japonica; assembly: GCA_030407325.1. Classification (NCBI taxonomy): domain Eukaryota; kingdom Viridiplantae; phylum Streptophyta; class Magnoliopsida; order Ericales; family Theaceae; genus Camellia; species Camellia japonica. The sequence goes on from JAPPVO010000007.1 coordinate 100,256,960, forward strand.
TAGTACCTCAAAACGACGTCGTTTTTGGGCAAAAAAATAAATAAATAAAACAAAACGTGTCCCTTTTCTCTTCCTTCTCCTAAAATGATGACATTTTAGAGCACTATATAGGGTACAATATAGACCATGCACAACAGAAAATCTAGATTCGTGGCGATGTACCTAATAATAGTATAGGGCTATGTAATATTAGGCACAGACAAGCCACATGATGGTCCAACAACATTTGATAATTTTTTGGAATACAGATTTTTTTTTTTTTTTTTAGTTCAGATCTTCTAAAGTAATTTTTTTAGAGTAATTTTTTGTATGGTTGAGATTTTTTCCACTTCATGACATTGTTTTGACATTCCAAAAGTTGGAAGAAAACCAAAAAGAAAGAAAATTACACAGAAAAGATGTACCTATCAGCTAAATCTCAGCAAAAACACAACAATCAAAAATACCCAAGAACCAATCGAAATGCAATTGCAGCAGCCAAAAAATATTGGGATAAACAGCAAAGCTTGGAAAGAAGTGACCTTTTTGGCAACTGATTATGGATTAAAGCTTCAATTCTGTAAGCATCCAGAAGATGGATTAAAACTTCAAATTTGGAAATTTTGGCATGGAGAATTCCAAAAACCTTTGAGATCTTCTCTACTATACACTATTTCAGATGATGAAATTTCTGCAAAAGAACCAAACCTCCTTACCCATCCACTAAAGAATTCCATTTCTTTTTCAACAAGAGCAGAACATCGAAAAATCTCCACTCTGCCGAAGGCGACCTTTTCATTCACTGATACTGCAGACCTCAATGTAATTCTATATTTATGACTATCTTTTTTAGCATTTCCTTATCCCATATTGAAATGACTTCATTCATGTATATTAGATCACAAAGTTTAATGCATTCTTATGCCTTCTGAACAGGAAATCTTCCAACTTTGATCATTATGAAGATTAGCAGCTCTCAGTTCCAGTTACAACACAAAAAAAAAAAAAAAAACTATTAGGTTTTATTTCTTGGCAATCCGTTTGACAAAACTCCTTTGAGTTGTTAATTTATTCGCATTTTTATTTCAGTGAGTGGGTTATGAGTTGTTAGATGCGAATCCAACCCGAATCGAGCCTTGCAGAAGTTTGTGATGTTAATGCTTTCAAAATTGTCACTTCGCTGATTATGACGGGGGTCGAGCTGCCCGGTCAACTTGCAGGCCGAAGCAAAATGCAAAATTGCATTCAAAATTGTAACAGTTTTTAGTTCTAGATTTTCCAGTTTTGGTCTTCCCGCTCGAGCGGGGAAAGTGACGCTCGAGCGGGGTTTGCGAGCTCACAGTATCTCTGCTATGCCTGAAAAAGTAATGGATGATGTGATTCGACGCTCGAGCGTGGAAACTGACGCTCGAGCGTGGAGCCTATATGCAATCACGAAATATGAAGTCTCCGCTCGAGCGGGAAGTTCCACGCTCGAGCGGACCGCGCGAACCCAGATTTCCAGATTTGTTAAGGAGTTCGTTTTCTTTCAAAACTAGAATTACTTTTGTTTTCTATAAGTAGTTGGTTTTCTCCCAAAATTAAATTAATTCCTCCAGATCTTCTTTTTGGTTCTTAAGGTTTATATCTGGGGATATTTTGTGAGTTTTCTTTGATGTTTTATTAAGTATTCAACTCATGGTTTAAAGAGAGTGCATCAAAGGTTTTGTTTGTTATACACAAGAGAGAGAGAGAGAGAGTTATTCTTCGGTGGATTCTGAAGAATTCGAGCCTGAAGCTTCGGTGGATTCTGGAGTGGCTCATCGTAAAGACAATTCCGAGGTGAAGACGGGGTTGGAAGAGGCACATAGAGGTTGGTTCAATTAGGCGTGAATTCGCTAGGTAATTGAGAGCATGCCTGTGTAATTCCTTTAAATCTTCTTAGTGGATTGTTTTGTGGCTGTTGTCCGTGGTTTTTTAATCACAGTTGGAGGTGTCCAATTGTGATTTTTCCACGTTAAAATCGTTGTGTTGATTTGTCTTGATTGTTTGATTGGGATTGTTATATACTGCTTAAAATTATTACATAATCACAAATCAATATCTAGGGGATTTCTAGATTTTTCAAAAACAATTTCTTTTTGGATGTGTGTCTGCTGTAACAGCAGAATCATATAGGATCATCCTCAATTTCTGTGACAAACCCATAAACCAATCCATACATTAAAGTCTTTCCAATTCATAATTATGTGAGATACAATCTTTGGAAGTTGAAAATTAGGTCTACAGATGGAGATGGTACTGTTGAAGGCTAGGCTCTGTTGAAATAATTAATTGATCTTATGGAAGATCCAAACTCCTAACCAGAAGTTGATGATTGTAACAGTTTCAACTAAGTGAGCATGACCCAGAAACAGCAAGCAATGTTTTTGGCCCTTTGTCAATATTTCTTCTTACCATAGTTCATAGGTCTGTTTAATTTTTCATCTTTACTGGGTGGCATCAATTTTTTTGTGATTAGTGTTTGTGAGTGTAATGGTGACAACATTCTACATAATGTCACTGTTCAATAAAATGTCACAAATGGGATTAAGTGAAAACTCTCGTCTCCCGTTAATCTAATAATATTGTGGTCTCTATTATAAATCAAGAATGTTCATTGGACGATAATGATATCGCTACGTGATATCACTACGTGATATCACATTTAAATCTAACATTTTAATAGTAGTGGTGGTGGTAGAACAGTGGTGGTTTTGGTAGAAATTCAGTTTAGAAAACATTTTCAAATAAGCTTTTTTTTCAATGACTATGAAACATGTTTTCTTTTAATTTTTGTTTCCATTGTATCAAATACTAAAAAAATAAAAAAATAAATAAAAAATCTGCCAAAACATAAAGTGCAAGTCAGTAATTTGCCAAAGAGCAATGATAAACATAATCTTATTTCTCGTTTTATTTTCTCACTTCTAGGCACAAATCAATAGAGCTCAAACTTAATAAAAATTGATTGATATTCTTTTAAATTCAAAAATACATGCAGAGTTGAATTTAGGTGGCCAAGTGGTTTACGTAGAGAAATGTTGTAGGTTATGCCATGCATGCTATAAGGTAATAGAATCTCCCACACATCCACTCCAATATCTTATATTCTATATATATATGTAAAACATTGATTGTATATATATTTTACCTTTAATTTCATATTGATTAATGAAATTTTTCTTTGCCGATCAGAAAAAAATATTGATTGATATTCTTTTAAATCTTGAGATGCTTCTTGTTGGTGAGACTATTAAAAAACAACGGTAGTGCCATAATACTGTGTAATTTTATTAATCTAATTTTTCGTCTCCAAATTTTTATTCAGAATCAATTTGTATAGTAAAAATTAAATTGATAAAATGTGAGTCTATACATAATATAAATTTAGATCATATATTACTATTTCAAAATAAAAATTTTAAATAAATTTTTTAAATTTATAGTCCCTCTATAACACTTCACGTGCTATATACTGTAGGTAGCCTTACTTTACTTATTGACATGCATTGGAGAATAAAGGGATTGGAATGGAATTACATATTGACCTAATTCTAACACCAAAGGTCAAGGAGGTGGATGTCTTGTTCTCTTGGAATCCTTCCTGATCACTGATATGTCTGGCATATATCCTCTCTTTTCAAATAGGAAGCTACTACCATTAATATTAAGATAAGGATATATTAAAGATTTGCATTGATGATTTTGGGTATATAACTATCATTAGTTTAAGCATTTTGGGTTCAGGTTTTTGGATCAACTGGTGGTAGGGCATCATTATATATGGCACAAAAGTGGAGACACAGAACTCAGACATAAAAAGTGGCACTAATACTCATAAGGATGTGGATCCCAAAATTGGGTCTCTCCACTCGACGAGTGTTTTTGTACTGTTTTATGTAATTGAATGTTTGTTTATTATTGTAAAAATGATGTACATAATTATTGAAGCTACCATAGTGTTGAGGGTATGCAAGCACATAATGACACCAGTCATACTATACACAAGGATAAATTATACTTTGCAACCTCTATGATTTACATTCAATCTCTACTTTGCCGCTTGACCTTTTAATATCACAGTCAATTCCCTAGACTTTAAGTCAAGCAATAGTTGGACTTAGTCTTATAATTTCATTTCAAAAATTGACGGAGGAGCTAAAGTGTACGGATTAAAATGAGATTTTAATAAAAATATAAGGACGCTAAGAATCAAAGTAGGGTTAAAGTGAGATTTTGATAAAAAATATAAGGTACTACATGTAGTTAATACTTTATGTGGTTGTTTCTCCTTTAACTTTAAAAATGAGGTTATATAAATGAGTCAAATTGTAACTTGACTTGAAGTTTGAGGGTTGATTAAAATAATTAAAAGGTCGAGGATAAAGTGGATTAGATGTGAAATATCGGGGCAAAGTGTATTTTTCCTATTATAATAGAAGTCAACAGAGAAGTGGTAAATGGGCAAATATATACTGATTCTTTTGTTTGTCTTTAAAAGACCACAGATGCTTGTGTTGGAATCAATAACCTGTAAGCATAAAACCTTTTCACATCTAGTTCTACACTAATTATTTTTAAGATTTGATTTCAAGAAAATGTTAGGAATACTTTTCTTTAAGTTTGATTCTCTGAGCTGCAGTTTGGTAGAGATGAGTGATAAAATTTACTAAGGAAAATGATATACAAATTTAATTTTTAAACTCATTTTTGAGATTTAATAAAGTATAAGTGATATAATTAGTTGATGATAGAAAAAATATGAGAGAGAGTGTGTTACTTTAGATATCTTAATTGATTGTCACATTATAGGGCTTGAACATTGGGTCTAATTTTTGGACTTGTATAGTAATACCCATTTGCTAATGAGTGGTTATATTTTATACAGATTGGTAGAGGGTGGGCCTTGGCGTAAGTAACACTAAAGTTGTTATTGGGAATCATAAGTTCAAATCACAAAAATAGTCTCTCTCTTAGAGAATAAAGTTGTGTATATCTGACCCTCTTCTGGCTCGTAGTGGTGAGAGTCTTGTACAATTAAGACTAAATTTATTTGTTTATTTATTTTTCATTGAAACAAAATAGGGTGAATTATACTAACTGTCCCTGTAATTTGGAGTTTGTAACGCCCTCAAAATAAAACCCATCATATATAAGATTAACATGCAGTAATAATAGAAAACGAAACATTCTATTATCCATCAGAGTATTACTAAATAAAAGCATTACATGTAACATCAAAATAAATGCCCTACGGGCTTACATCTTGCCAAGCCAACACTTGGACACAAAGAAATAAGAGTCTAACTCAAACAAATAAAGCCCTAGGCTTGAATGTTTACATGTATCAAATAAAAAATAAATAAAAACAAGTCTTCGAGTCCAAATCCTCACAAGCTAAGTCCTTGGAGGTAATGAACCACCTGAACCTGAAAATGAAGTTCCCATATAGGGTGAGCCACAGCCCAGTAGAGAAATACTAAACCAAGCATAAGAATTAACTAAAGCATAGCATCTGATACATGGTTAACACCGGATAATCAATTACAATTCATGACACGAATGTCTACATTGCCTATGACACATGTCTATGGCATAATTCACTTCCATTATGGCTCAGAACCTGGCCAAATAACTCAACTGGGGTTTCATCTTTTATTAACAATACTTCCAATTCAACAGGAATAACAATTCAAGTTAAACCTAACATAACGAATACACATGTTGGTATTATATCAATCACAATCAAATTCACTTCCATACTTCCCAACTGATACACATTTTGTGATGTATCATATCAACAATAAATAGAAATATTCTATTATCAATAAGCACACATAAGTGATGCTACTGGAGTCCATCCCCTATCTCCTCCCAACAATCCGGTTTAGAGGTCCATCCCCTATCTTCCCCTAAACCGTGGAGTTCATCCCCTATCTCCTCCAAAACAACATGCATATGCAATAACACACAATTGCCATATACAACACATAATTAATACACGAATGTTCTGTATTAACTCAACAGTCAAACAATTGACTCAATTTCAGTTATACCTAAGCCGCATGCAAGGTCTACAACAATCAATGGCTATCCTCCACCGATAGCCCAAAACAATTATTTCTAAGCAAGAAATAATACAATAATGTAATTAATATTCAATATTCTCAAGGTAAGTATTTAAACTACCAAATACATAATAAACCACTAAATTCCCAATCTCATGAATTAACCCAATATCACATCTTCCTTTAAATTAATTATATAAATTAATCTATGACAAAACCCTAAGGTTTCTCCCAAAATTACCAAACTACCCCCACATACCAAAATACCACACTTAGGATTAAAGCGTATAAATGGAGTAGGAAATCCCTACCTCGAAGAAATAACTCAAAAAGAGAAGATGAAGATGGCCCAAACTCCAAAGTGCTCCAAACCAACAATTCTCAGATTAAAATGTAGCCCTCACCCTCTCCTCTTTTTAATGAAGGAACTAGGGTAGATACACACTCTAAATAGATCAATCCTAAGAGAAGATGAGTTGGGAGAGAGAGAACTCGTAACTAGGGTTTTATAAACTGAAAGGGGCTGAAAAACTGTTTTAAAACGCTTAAACACGATTTTATACTCAGCCGCCCGCTCGAGCGGACAAACCCCGCTCGAGCGGACACTCACAGACTCCCGCTCGAGCGGACAATCCCACGCTCGAGCGGCGGATGCACACTCCCAGCATCTCGACAAACCAGGTCCCCGCTCGAGCGTCCAAATCCCCGCTCGAGCGTCACTCACACACTCCCGCTCGAGCGGCCCAACTCCCGCTCGAGCGTCCAACCCTGCACAAGAAATACTGGATGGGTGTTTTTCCCGCTCGAGCGCCAAAACCCCCGCTCGAGCGGACAAGCCAAAATCTGGGCAACTAGTTTTGGTTCCTAAGCTCAACCAACCTGTTCCAAACCCGCCCAACACATCCTATAACTCCAAATAAGAATTAAAGGACGACAACAACATAACACAACAATAATCTACGGAACATAAGTCCGGATACAATAATCAAAAGGGAAAAGACCGGGGTCGCTATAACCTCCTCCCCCTTAAAAGAATTTCGTCCCCGAAATTAAGCATGAGTTTGTAAAAACAAGTTTTTCTCAATTCCCAATGATATTATAAAACAATAAACAACAACTTGACCCAATACCGGTCACTTCATCTCTTATCAAGAGGCATCTCACAATATGTATAAATCAACATATATTCAACTTGCATCAATATTATGCATTATTCCTTTCAATGTTAACAATTTCCATATCATTATTCAATTCATGATATAAACAACACATTCAATATATAAATGTTATATTCCACTTCCATAAAAAGGCAAGTTCAAATGTTAACATTAAACCCAAAACATTCTCAATGTTTTCCAACTTAAGACATATATATAAAGCTCTTAAGTTCAACAATATTATATAATCTAAATACAAGATTACAACTCAATAAACATATCCGGATATTTCTCACGGACTTCCAACTCACGTTCCCAAGTGGCTTCCTCCACTCCGTGATGTTCCACAAAACTTTCACCAAAGGGATGGTTTTGCCTCGCAAAACTTGATCCCGCCTATCCAAGACCCGAACCGGTCTCTCCTCATAAGAGACATCCTCATCAACACTAAATCAGTCCAATCCAACATGTGACGGATCTGGCTCATACTTCCGAAGCATACTCACATGAAACACATGAACTCCGGATAACTGCGGTGGCAAAGCTAAACGATAAGCAGCCTCGCCAATCCTCTCAAGGATCTCAAAAGGCCCAATAAACCGAGGGGACAACTTCCCGCTCTTCCCAAACCTCATCAAACCCCGTTAGGTGATATCTTCAAAAGACATGATCACCCACCTCAAACCAAAGGTCTCCTCCTACGGTCGGCATAAGATTTCTGACGACTCTGTGCTGTAACAAGCCTCTTACGGATAAGCTCAACTTTCTCCGTCGTTTCCCTCACCAACTCCGGACCCAACAGGTGCATCACCCACCTCGGCCCAACAAACGGAGATCTACACGGTCGGCCATACAAGGCCTCAAACGGTGCCATACCATACTAGACTGAAAACTGTTGTTGTAGGCAAACTCCACTAATGGTAAGTGCCTCTCCCACGACCCACTAAAGTCGAGAACACAACCCCGAAGCATATCCTCAAGGATCTGAATAGTACGCTCGGACTGCCCGTCAGTCTGAGGATGATAAGCCGTGCTAAGTCAACTTAGTGCCTAAAGCACTCTGCAAACTCTGCCACAACCTGGCAGTAAAACGAGGATCTCTATCTGAGACGATCGTCACTGGGACCCCGTGCAACCTCACTATGTCCCGGATATATAAGTCGGCAAGATGATCTACCGAATCTCTAACACGCATAGGAATGAAGTGCGCTGACTTCGTCAACCGGTCTACAACCACCCAAATAGCATCACTACCCCGCTGAGTCCTCGGAAGACCCACAACGAAGTCCATAGTGACATGCTCCCACTTCCACTCGGCAATAGGCAAGGGTTGCAACAAACCCGCTGGCCTCTGATGCTCGGCCTTCACTTGCTGACAAGTAAGGCACCTAGACGAAAGCTGCCACATCTCTCTTCATACCCCGCCACCAAAACTGGCGACCCAAATCCTGATACATCTTAGTACCTCCCGGATGCACCGCAAGGCGCGAATGATGAAACTCTCGGAGTACCTCCTCTCGGCAAGACTCCGGCACAAACAGACGGTCTCGGTATCTCACACTCAGGTCGGGATACACCGTCAAACCCTTCTCAACCTTCCCAATGGAAATCTTCTTCGGAGAGATTCTACCTCAAGATCACCCCTCTGAGCCTCTAACACTCGAGTCACAAGTGTAGGCTGTGCAACAACAGAAAACAAGGCCGCAGCCTCTACGGATTCGCCCAGATGCAAATCAAACTCCCCAACTGCACCCAACATCTCCCACTCCCGGATGGCTATACTAGCTAAGTCACCAACAGATTTCCTACTAAGGGCATCGGCCACAACATTGGCCTTCCCCGGATGATAGTGCAACTCGAAGTCATAATCCTCAATGAACTCCATCCACCTCCTCTGCCTCAAATTCAAGTCTTTCTGTGTAAACAGATATTTCAGACTCTTATGATCCGAGAATACCTCGAACCTCTCACCATAAAGATAATGCCTCCAAATCTTCAAGGCAAAAATCACAGCTGCTAATTCTAAATCATGCGTAGGGTAATTCTTCTCATGAATTTTCAACTGACGTGAGCCATAGGCGACCACTTTCCCTCTTGCATCAACACACAACCCAGACCCTCTCGTGAGGCATCACAATAGACTGCATAACCCAACCCTCTCTCCGGAATAATCAAGACTGGAGCGGTGGTCAATCTAACTTTCAACTCCTGAAACGACTTTTCACAAGTCTCACTCCATACAAATTTGACTCCCTTCCGAGTCAATCTAGTCAACGGTGAAGCTAACCTGGAGAAATCTTTCACAAACCGACGGTAATACCCAGCTAATCCCAGAAAACTGCGGATCTCAAACACACTCTTAGGCTGTGCCCAATCTTGCACTGCCTCAGTCTTGGATGTATCAACAGACACCCCTTCCCCAGAAACTACATGGCCTAAGAACTTCACCTCTTCTAGCCAGAACTCACACTTCCCGAACTTAGCATACAGCTTATGGGCTCTAAGTAACTCAAGCACCACTCTCAAGTGTTCCTCGTGCTCCTCCCTCGAAGGTGAATAAATCAGAATGTCGTCCACGAAGACGACCACAAAACGATCCAAGAATTCCCGGAAGATCCGGTTCATCAAATCCATAAACACTGCCGGTGCATTGGTGAGCCCAAACGGCATCACCAGAAACTCATAATGGCCATACCGCGTACGGAATGCCGTCTTAGGAATATCCTCCTCCCTGACTCTCAACTGATGATAACCCGATCTCAAATCTATCTTAGAGAAACAACGGGAACCCTTCAACTGGTCAAACAAATCATCAATACGGGGCATAGGATACTTATTCTTAACCGTAGCCCGATTCAACTTCCTGTAATCAATACACAATCTCAAAGCACCACCTTTCTTCTTAGCAAAGAGGGCCGGTGCTCCCCACGGCGAAACACTAGGACGGATATAGCCCTTATCTAACAACTCCTGGAGTTGAACCTTCAACTCAACTAACTCGGCTGGGGCAAAACGGTAAGGTGCCATAGAAATCGGCGCCGTGCCGGGCACTAAATCAATAGAGAACTCAATCTCTCGCTGAGGTGGCAAACTAACAAGATCCTCGGGAAAAACGTCCGAATACTCACAAACCACCCTCGGCAACACAATCTGGGTCTCATCACCCTCACTAATCGAAAGACTAGCAAGTAGACCACTAAGCTCACTCCGCCCCCGCGGATCATACTCCGGTGGCAAAACACTACCAACCCGGTCCCCCAGAAAACGAAAACACTCCCCGTTCACGGTACAACAAGTGACCCTCTGACGGTAGCAATCAATAACTGCTCGGTATGACGATAACCAGTCCATACCCAAAATAACATCAAAGCCCTTCATGGGCATAACCACAAAAGAAAAAGGGATTCTATGATCATCGACCTCTATATCACAACCCCTAACACCTTGTTTCAAAATCAACTCACCCCCAAGAGGTGACACTACACAAATAGGAGATGCTAACTGAGCTAACTCCAACTCCAAAACAGATGCAAATGCAGCAGACACAAAGGAATGAGATGCACCCGTATCGATCAAAACACTAGCAACTGAATTGCAAAACAAGAAGGTACCTCTCACAACAGATGGAGCCGGTACAGGATCCTGCGCGGTAACAGCATACACGCGCCCAGACAACCTCTGATCAACCTGCTCACCCCTCGGAGCATAAGACTGCTGCACAGACTGGGACGAAGAAGCCCCCTGATTGGCCCTCGAGGCCTGAACTGACTGAGCAGGCAGCTGACTCTGAGTCTGCCTCGAACCAGATGCACCAGATGTGCCACCCAACTGTGGGCAGAACCTCTTCATGTGCCCGGCTGACCGCACTGAAAACAAGAGAGCGGCTGGCCTCTACCCTGACTCTGGCTCTGAGATCGAGCCGAAGAAGATGCTGCTCTCTGAACTCCTCCCCTCTGAGGACAAACTGGAGACTTGTGACCCAGCTGGCCACACTTGAAACAGGTAATGTCTCCCTGACTGCCTTTCCCAGAACTAGCACTCGGCACTGGAAAAGTGGATCTAGAAAAACTACTCTGAGGCTGCTGAGGAGTGAAACCTCTCTGCCTCCTGCCATCACTCTGGCCATCCTGACTCCTCTTGGAGCCTTTCTGCCTTTCCCCCTCTTCCTGCATCATAGTCTCGGTATGGGCTGCTGCATCAACCAATCGCCCAAAATCCCTAATCATAGATCCGACAACTCTCAGCATGAGGCCACGCCTCAACTTCTTCTCAAACTCAATGCAACGGCGTTCCTCAGTCGCCACCAACTCAGGTGCAAACCTGGACAAACTAGTGAATGCAGCCTCAAACTCGGCCACTGATAAACTGTTCTGCTCAAGATGGCGGAACTGATCTCTCAACTTCTCCTGAACAGCTGGAGACAGGTACTTCTCCTGAAAAGCATCAACAAAAGCCTTCCAAGTACCTCCAATACGACCTTTGGTGAACTTCCACCACTGACCCGCATCCCCTTTCAGCTGGAAAGATGCCAAGGTCACCTTCAGTACCTCGTCTTCGATGCCTAGCATCTCAAACGTTTTCGTTGTCTGTTCGAGCCATTCATCTGCCTTAAGCGGCTCGCTAGGATCACCTAAAAATTCGTCCGGGTGAGACCGGAAGAATTCCCTCTTCAGAAAAGAAGGTCCTGTATCTGCAGCAACAACAGCCTGGGCTGGATTCGCAGCCCTCAGAATGTCAACTGACGCCTGAAATGCCCCTGCTATCCCTTGGGCCAAAGCGCCCATAAACTGCTGTCCTACTGGCTCGGCCACATTGGCCTGGCCAACACCCTCCTGAACTGCCGGAATTTCCTCCGGTATAGGCACTTCCTGCCTGGCCTGCCTACCACGCCTACCACGACCTCGTCCTCGTCCTGACATCCTAATAAAGGAAATAAAGACGTTAGCACTCTAAATAATGTGCCAAAATTATAACACTCACGTCCTAATACATTGGACAACAATAAATCACACCACGTAAGCACATAATCACATAAGCACCTACGAATTTCATTCCTGGATAATGATAGTCCCGAGGCGCCACTAAAGTTCCGGTTAGAAACAACATTGATCAAGTGCCTTTCCAACAAGACTTTCAGAGACTCAAGGATCCAATCAACATCCTAGGAACTACATTCCATACCCACTTAATCACATAAACATGTTATCATATAAGCATGTAATCATTACACTAAGTCTCTATCAAACGAGACGAACCCAATGTGATACTAATCACTTCCCACGTACCCAAAGTATTCAAACCCGGTACGCTCTGATACCAAGTTGTAACGCCCTCAAAATAAAACCCATCATATATAAGATTAACATGCATTAATAATAGAAAACGAAACATTCTATTATCCATCAGAGTATTACTAAATAAAAGCATTACATGTAACATCAAAATAAATGCCCTACGGGCTTACATCTTGCCAAGCCAACACTTGGACACAAAGAAATAAGAGTCTAACTCAATACAAATAAAGCCCTAGGCTTGAATGTTTACATGTATCAAATAAAAACAAATAAATAAAAACAAGTCTTCGAGTCCAAATCCTCACAAGCTAAGTCCTTGGAGGTAATGAACCACCTGAACCTGAAAATGAAGTTCCCATATAGGGTGAGCCACAGCCCAGTAGAGAAATACTAAACCAAGCATAAGAATTAACTAAAGCAGTAGCATCTGATACATGGTTAACACCGGATAATCAATTTACAAATTCATGACACGAATGTCTACATTGCCTATGACACAATGTCTATGGCATAATTCACCTTCCATTTATGGCTCAGAACCTGGCCAAATAACTCAACTGGGGTTTCATCTTTTATTAACAATACTTCCAATTCAACAAGAATAACAATTCAAGTTAAACCTAACATAACGAATACACATGTTGGTATTATATCAATCACAATCAAATTCACTTCCATACTTCCCAACTGATACACATTTTGGTGATGTATCATATCAACAATAAATAGAAATATTTCTATTATCAATAAGCACACATAAAAGTGATGCTAATGGAGTCCATCCCCTATCTCCTCCCAAACAATAAAACACTTCAATATAAATAAGCACACATAAAAGTGATGCTAATGGAGTCCATCCCCTATCTCCTCCCAACAATTCCGGTTTAGAGGTCCATCCCCTATCTTCCCCTAAACCGTGGAGTTCATCCCCTATCTCCTCCAAACCAAATGCATATGCAATGAAACACATAATCAATACATGAATGTTCTGTATTAATTCAACAGTCAAGATAAATGACTTAATTTCAGTTATACCTAAGCCGCATGCAAGGTCTACAACAACCAATGGCTATCCTCCACCGATAGCCCAAAACAATTATTTCTAAGCAAGAAATAACTATTACAATAAATGTAATTTCAATAATTTCAATATTCTCTAAGGTAAGTATTTAAACTACCAAATACAACAATAAACCACTAAATTCCCCAATCTCATGAATTTACCCCAATATCACAATCTTCCTTTAAATTAATTATATAAATTAATCTATGACAAAACCCTAAGGTTTCCCCCAAAATTACCAAACTACCCCCACATACCAAAATACCACCACTTAGGATTAAAGCGTATAAATGGAGTAGGAAATCCCTACCTCGAAGAAATAACTCAAAAAGGAGAAGATGAAGATGATGTCCAAAACTCTAAAGTGCTCCAAACCAACAAGTTCTCAGATTAAAATGTAGCCCTCACTCTCCTCTACCTTTTTAATGAAGGAACTAGGGTAGATACACACTCTAAATAGATCAATCCTAAGAGAGAAGATGAGTTGGGAGAGAGAGAACTCGTAATCTAGGGTTTTATAAACTGAAAGGGGCTGAAAAACTGTTTTAAAACGCTTAAACACGATTTTATACTCAGCCGCCCCGCTCGAGCGGACAAAACTCCCGCTCGAGCGGACACTCACAGACTCCCGCTCGAGCGGACAATCCCACGCTCGAGCGGCGGATGCACACTCCCAGCATCTCGACAAACCAGGTCCCCGCTCGAGTGCCCAAATCCCCGCTCGAGCGTCACCCACACACTCCCGCTCGAGCGGCCCAACTCCCGCTCGAGCGTCCAACCCTGCACAAGAAATACTGGATGGGTGTTTTTCCCGCTCGAGCGCCAAAACCCCCGCTCGAGCGGACAAGCCAAATCTGGGCAACTAGTTTTGGTTCCTAAGCTCAACCAACCTGTTCCAAACCCGCCCAACACATCCTATAACTCCAAAGCTAAGGAATTAAAGGACGACAACAACAATAACACAACAATGGAATCTACGGAACATAAGTCCGGATACAATAATCAAAAGGGAAAAGACCGGGGTCGCTATAGAGTTTGTGTCACTTTAATTCCTAATATTTCAATTGTGATACATTTGGTTCTGAATTTTGAATCTCGTTCCAAATAAGGATAATTATTGCTCCATTTCAAGGACAAAGTCGTCAATTTGATAAAATATAAACTAATTTAATAAAAATAAATATCAAAAAGGTATTTTTGATTTCTTAAAAATTATTTTTACCCACAAAAGATAAAATTATATGAAAATGACAAATCTTTCACATTTTTATTTTTTTATTTTTTTACCAAATTAATTTTTAATATGCGTTTAGATGATGATCATGTAATAAGTGATTATTTTTGTTGATATTTTTGTATGGTTATCATGTAATAGATGGTTGCATTTGTTGTTAATAGATATTTTTGGATGGTTATCATGTAATAGATGGTTATTAGACTTTTAATGTGTAATCGATATGTTTAATATATGAAATATTTTTAGTTTTGGATTTTTTGATTTAATGAATTGGTTTAATAATAATATCAAAGTTGTCACTATATTTGATTTTTGAAAAAATAGAAACTAATTTAACGAAAATAAATATTAAAAAAAATGATTTAAAATAATTATTTATACTCCTAAAAGACAAAGTTATATAAATATGTTTTTAATTTTTTTTCACCAATTTAATTTTGGGGGATGCACCAATAAATCCCAAATTAATAACTTATGCACTGTTTAGTCCTAAAAGTTTTCTTATAGACTGAAAGGTCCCATTACAATGTTAATAACATCAGATACAATGTTAATAACATCAGAGTCATGTTACAAACATTAGATTTCAAACATCTAATGTTCATCAAATTTCAATAATGTTTGAAAATATAGGATGAAAAACATCTAATGTTCATCAGATTTCAATAAATTTTGAAATTATAGAATGAAACATCAGATCATTTACATCATTTACATCATGCTGATGTAAAAATGGGACTAAATGGAGCATAAGAAAACTTTTAGGACTAAATGGTTCAACGTTTCAAAAACTAGGACTTATGGGTAAATTTTCCTTTAATTTTTAATTTCTTAGAATTTTTTTTTGAAAATAGATTGTGAAAACCAAATCAAACATAACTTTATAATTAAGAAAGTTTCAACAGTATTCTTAAAAAAAATACCATTACATGTCAATATATAAGTTAACCAACACAAAATAAGTTGCACGAGACTTTACCCTTAAAATGGACCGTTTGCAAATGAAATATCTTTCATTGTCTTTGTTTGGAACAAAATTCAAAATTCAAGATCAAATATATTATAATTAAAAAGTTAGAGATCAAAATAATACAAGTTCCAAATTACAAAAATTGTTAGCGTAATTCGTCCAACAAAATATAAGATAAATCTGTATTTAACAAAGGCAGCACAGTAAGATCACCAACTCGTTACTTCAACTTTAAAGTATGTTAGTAAAAAAGTTATTATATACCCCATCTAACAAAGGCAGCACAGTATAATCCTGTAAAAGTTAATACATACCCCATCTATTGACCTCCCACATTAAATTTGGCATCTCTCAAAAAAAAAAAAAAAAAAAAATTGAAAAATTCATTTTATAGTCGGTTTGCTTTTCAAAATTTAATAATACCTCATGTTAAATGTGCCGACTGAACCAATAATTATTCACTATTCCATAATTGAATCAATTCCATATATCGATACCAGCTACAAATTGAAGAAATTTTATGATAAAACTTATCACCAACAATCTGTTCAGAGTTCCAAACTCAACTATGACAACTAAACATGAAGGTTGCCCCCCTTGCAAGACTTAACCCAACACCTTATGGTACCAACAGGAATAATACTTGAAATGGCAAACTTTAAAAAAAAAAAAAAAAAACCAATACTAAGATTTGCTAAAATAAGATCGTAGCCAAATGGAATTTCTAAATAAACCCTACAAATTTAATTTGGCCCTCCTTAAAAATTTATTGACAATCACATGTTAAAAAAAATATTCTGATAAATAAGAATATGTACTCTATATTTCTTTTCCTAATTAAAAATATCGACTATTTAATTGGTATGAATCATATTAAACAATACAACTTTCATAAAAAGCAGTTAAGATTATTATTTTTAATTGAAAAACAATTAAAATAAAGAAAAGATATTATTGGTTTGTTGTATAGTTCTTGATTGGACCATTTGTGGAGCTATAGTTATTTAATTGTATCACTTGTGAAGCTTTATAAGTCTATGAACATTGAGTATTAATTATGTAAATAATTACATCAACAATGTTAAGTGATCCGAATTTTCATGACTCGAATGATTCGAATATTTCAAAACGACGTTGTTTTGGGTGTAAAACGATATCGTTTTGACATATTTGAGTTATTCGGACTACATAAATTCAGACCACCAAACATTTTTTTAATTACATATGCATTAGAAATGACTAGCATATTTAAATTGAAACTGTTGTCCTATAATTTTTTATTAGACCAATTGGTATATATTAATTAATATTTTAATAATAATTTATTCTGTTAAAACTCAGCCTAATCCACCATCTATCCAGCAAAATTTGCCCCTTACCTCCTTCAAGAGACAAAGTAGTTCTGGCTCCACCCAGTGGATATCTCGACCTTAGGTAAATCATCTTTTGCTTCACCTTAGGTAGAAAATATTAGAGATTTTAAAAATTTTATTAAAATTTTGGGTAAACTATTAATAGGTTCTATTTTTGAGATTTATTACCCATTAAGTCCTATTGATAAATTTATTAAGTGAAAAAGATAAATTATCAGTCTTTTATTTTTATAAATAAATTTATAGTGATAAATTTATCAGTCTCTTTGTTTTTATGAATAAATTTATAGTGATAAATTTATCAATCTCTTATTTTTATAGTGTTAAATTTATTAGTTAGGACATGCATGTAAATAATAGTCTAGTTAATAGGACTGATTGATAAGTACTCCTAAAATTTTCACTAAATATCTTACATGGGTATGAGACTCACATGAGACTTACATTGTGTGAGTCTCACACCTATATTAAATATTTGATAACATTACTTTATTTTTATAGCACTAGAGCCGCCTCTGCTGCTGCTATAGCTACGTGGTGTTTCCATGATTAGAGTCTAATTGGGACCTTAGGCAAATCATCTTCTTCTTCTTCTTCTTTTTTTTTTTTTTCAAAGAAAAATAACCAATAAATCATGTTTTTCTCAAAGAAAAACAGTCAAGTCCTGTCAACTTTCTACCTGAACAATTGGGTCATATACTTAATAATTTATTCCAAAGCAGTTCAAAACTTAATTAATAGTGTACTTTCTTCCAATACTATCATTTCTCATAGATGTTAATTACACTATTACTCATAATGAAATAATCAACTCTAATTTAAAAACTAGTTTAATGTCTTATTGCAAAGAAAAATGTTTGAGGGCCCGAAATCAAGGGCTCGAAACGCAAAACGACGTCGTTTTGCGTTTCGAATTTTTTTTTTCTTCCTTTTCTTTCTTTCTTTGTTTTCTTCTTCTTCTTCTTCTTCTTCTTCTTCGTTTGAACATAGGTGAGAGAGAAACAGAGGCGAGAGCCGAGAGAGAGAGAGTCATCGTCGTCGTCGTCGCAGCTCGTCGGCCGATCGTCGTAGCTCATCGCTCGTCGAATCGCAGCCCCGTCTCCGCCTCCGCCTCCAGCCCCATTTTTATGGCCCCCTCCAGTTCTGCTTCTCCTTCTTCTTCTTCTTCTTCTTCTTCCTCCTTCTCTTCTTCTTCTTCTTCCTCCTTCTTCTTTCTCAAATTCGAGCCAAATTCGAGCCCCAGTTTTCGGGCTCTATACCGGGGCTGTATTGCAAAATGTTTTTTTCCATAAATCGTTTACATGAAAAAACTTTTTCATTTATTTTTTCCCACAAATTGAGATCTAAAAATTTAGAAAAATAACCATTTTTTTTTTTTGATCGGCAAAAACAAAACCTTTATTGATGAACCATACAGAGTATGAAATATTACATCAATAAAGAGGAGCTTGGAGCTAAGAAAAAACTCCAAGCGCCAGTTGGTGAGGAACCAACAAAAGAGAGCAAGAGCAAAGACAAACAGATAGATAAACTAGTAGCTAAGAAGCCAAAACTGATAGAAAAACTGGTAGGAACCAAACTGATAGTACAACTGATAAGCACCGACTTTTCCCCTCTTTGACAAGCTTTGCTTACATTAAACAACTGAAACATTGGAGCCATAAACATTTTAACCTTCCCAAACTATTCAGCCCATAAACCATTTGTCTTCCAGATGAACACATAAACAAAACAATCAAGCAGCCTTCCCATGGATAATGGCCTATCATATGGAGGCTGCTGAGAATTAACAAGCAGACCAGCAGAAGCACAAGCAGACCAGATCAACACAGCACAAGCAGACCAGCAAAACAACGTACACCAACAGAACAGCATACACCACACTACTTACCAGATCAACCCAACACACACCAACTAATCTTTATTTCATTAATTGACCCGAGAGTCTGCCATGTTCAGCAGATAGTAGCCAGAAAAATAACCAATTTGTCCTACTTTACACAAGAAAAACCAATCACCACGTTTGGGTTTCAAAAAATTGAGCCAATTTTTCAGAAAATTGAGTCTTTTTTTTTTCTTTATTTTTTTGTATTTAGTCAAATTTTTTAATATTTCAAGAATTTTTTAACGTTTTAGATGCACCTAATCTACCTAAATACACTTAAAATATTTATAGAAAAAATCTTTAAAAAATATAAAAATTTAGTACATTTTTGTATTATTGTATATTTATTGATTTTTTAAAATACTTTGTCACAAATATATTACTTTTTAGGTGCATAAGTTATGTGCATCTAAAAAGTAAAAAAATTACTTAAAATATTTTAAAAAAATCAGAAAAAAATATGAAAAATAAAAAACTCAATTTTTAGAAAATCAATCAAGACCAAATAAAGTAAATGAATTCCTATCAATTTTTTATTAGGATAATTTATTCATACTTTTCGAAATCACTCCTACAGAAGTTCTATTATATATATATATATTTCTCTTTCACCCTTTGCTATTTTATTATGAAATTGCTATTCATGTTTATTTAAAAAAAATTTACCCATTCAATTTAAATGCTATTGGCCTATTGCTCAAAACTACTAATCAAGCGGGCAGGGAAATGAGAAGTGTATACCACAATTTTTTTGGTACATGAGCAGTAAAAATATTGATTATCCTATTTATGATTATAGACTAACATTCAAGTTTTTTGGCATAAAATATTTTCAAACACAAATTTTTATTTTTGGCACATATTTCAGTAAACGATTTTACAAGAAAAATGTTTTACTATGTGTTGTTGGAAAACAACTGATTGTATTTAATTCCACAAGTTATTTTCCAAGAAGGTCAGAACCACTTGTAGAGAGGGATTATATTAATTAAAACAAGACCATTTTGTATTTAATTCCAGAAGTGTTGTTGGCTTTATACATTATTGATAAAAGTTAGTTTTGAAAGTTTTGCCATGCCAATTATTGAAAAAAAAATAATATCTTTAAAAAAGTTTAGATCTCAATCTGTGGAAAAAAAAGTAAATGAAAAAGTTCTTTCGTGTAAACGGGTTTACATAAAAAACATTTTGAAATAAAACATCAAACAAACATGTTCTACATTAAAGTTGATTATTACATGTTCTTTTTTTTTTTTTTTTTTTCTTCTCTTTCGTGGATTTTTTTCAAAATTTTTAATTTTTATTATTTTTCTGGTCAATCTAGTCTAATAAATATAAAATATTTTTTTTTTTGAAAATATTAATAAGAAAGTAATAAAATAATTTGCTAGTACAATAATGGCCAAATGGACTTATTGCATGTGAGCAGGAAGCCGCATATACCAGGCCATCCTTGGATATGCGAAAGAGATAACATAGAATAATGTATGATGGTGATGTAGGTCGGATTCGACCGAGATTTTCCAACACGTAGAGAACATCTCTATATAAATCCAGTGATAGCTTCAACTTTGTAAGGCAAAGTGGAAAGAAATCAATACACAAAATTTGTTATAGTTAGATTGATCAGAGAAGTTTCCATTGTCCTCAAAGGCTTCCAATATTCGATTCAATGTGGAATGTTGGGTCCTTTGAGGTCAATTGAAGACTTACTCTTCTTTGAGTTATTGACGGTCATTCAATTTTTGTGATACAATTGTTGCTAGATGTGTGGTCCAATCTCCATTTGAAATAAGTGGTCTAGTTTCTATCTGAAAGTATTGTCTGGTATTGATTAGTCCAATAGCTAGCTCCAGTTCAAGAAGTGTCTTCTCAATAGAGGTATCATGTGTCGTCTTATAAATAATTAGATTGATTGGAGAAGTTTTCAACTGTCTTCAAAGGCTTCCAATATTCCATCCAATGTGGATTGTTGGTCCTTTGAGGGTGACTGGAGACTTTACTCCTCTTTAAATTATTGACATTCATTTAGTTTTTAGGGTATACTTATTGTTAAACGCATGGTCCAATCCCATTTAAAATATTGTCTGCTATTGAGTAGCCATCTGAGTTAGTCATAGCATTTTTGTTTTTAATTTTAAAAATTTGTATCAAATTGTTTGGTGTAACTTCTTTTTATAGTTTATTAGACAGAAATAGTTTTAATAAGTTGAAAAAAACTCATTACCAAAAGTTGGTAGAAAGGTGCTTTTGATTTTTGCTTTATGATTATCAACTTTTAGTTTATAATAAGTTGCATTAAATAGACTCAATAACAAAAAGTTCAGGGACTCAGATTTTGGCCAAGAATGGGTTGTGTGGTGAAAATTGAAATTGAGATTGTGCATTGTGAGATTCATGTGTAGAATGAATTTGAACCACATGTTGATATTTTTGGGTAAATTTTGAGTATATTTTTCAATATTTGTAATATCCCTCATTAACTAGTTTAATGAGTTTGTCTCTTTGGCCTCCAATTCAAAGATATCTCCGCAAGTCTTCATTGGTCTTATAAATAGTTAGATTAATCGGAAAAGTTTTCAACTGTTCTCAAAGGCTTCCAATATTCTATTCGATATAGGCGATTGGGCCTTTGATGGCAATTGAATACTTATTCATCTTTTAGTTTACAGTAAGTTGTACTAAGGGAGTGTTTGGGAATCAAATATTTTAGTCAAAAACTTTAATGTCAAATCATTCTCTCTACTTTGTTCTAGGTGTTTTTTTTGGTAAAAAAAATCAATAGAAAAGTCTAAACAAGCCCTAAATAGGCCCAATATATAGCTTAACGAGTTTGTCCCTTTAAGCTCCAATGGAAAAAGTGTCTCCTTAATAGAGGCGGCTTGTATTGTCTTATAAATAATTAGATTGATCAGGAAAAGTTTTCAACTGTTCTCAAAGGCTTCCAATATTCTATCCAATGTAGGACGTTGGGCCTTTGATGGCAATTGAACACTTACTCTTCTTGGAATTATTGAAATTCATTCAGTTTTTGCTTTGGACCAGCACATGACGTCTAGTTGGGTAAAAATCTTTAGTGTGGTTCAAAATTAATCGATGTAGCGTTTTTAGATTGATAGTTTATAAATTATGGATTTTACAGGATTATAGTTAAAAAAGTTTTGTTTTCATACATTTTGTTAAAAAAAATATTAAAATAAATGTAAAAAAAATGAAAGAAAACACCGAAATAAATATGATGCAATTATATGAATATAATTACCTAATCAACTTAATTTATGATTGATCTACTCAAATATTGTTAAAAGCATGTTTAGATTGGCAATCTGTAAATTACGAATTTTACAGGACAGCCATAATAAAGTTTTATTTTTATATATTTTGCTAAAAAAAAAAATATTAAAATAAATGAAAGAGTGAAAGAAAACACTGAAATAAAATATTATGCAATCATATGATTACATTTACAACTCCGATTGGTAGCTTGAAAAAGGCGTGGCTCAAATGGCCCGACACCAAACGACATCGTTTTGGTGTTTTTTTTTTTTCATTGTTTTTCTGAAGACGAAGAAGAAGAAGGGAGAAGAAGAAGAAGAAGGAGAAGAGGGGAGAAGAAGAAGAAGGGTCTAGTTGCGTTGGGTCTGCAGATCTTGTTCATCATCTTCATCAACATCAACATCAACATCAACAAATTGTTTTTTCATCAATGAAGTTTCTTTTTGCCGATCAAAAAAAAAAAACCATCAACATCAACATCAACAAATTGCAACAACATCATCATCATTTTCATCATCTTCATCATCAACAACAAAAAAAATTTCCTTGGGTCTGCAGATTCGGATCAACATTATTATCATCAATAATTTTTATTTTTTTTTTCAGATCCAGATCTACTTAGAAAAAAAAAAAAAAAAAGTTTGAAAGAGGAGATTGGGCCGTCGATCGCTGCACATCCACTCGACCATCACCGCGATCGCCTCTTCTCTTCTTTCCTCTCTTTTCTCTCTCTCTCTTCTCTCTCTCTCTCTCTCTCTCTCTCTCTCTCCTCTTCTCTTCCCTTCTGTTTGTGTTCGAAAGAATGAAAAGGAAAGAAAGAAAGACGAAAAAAAAAAAAAAACTGCCCAAAACAACATCGTTTTGGGTAGTTCGGGCTATTTGAGCCGGACGAAATTCGAGCTACGAGTCATTTTTCTTAACATTATCTGTTAATTTAATTTTTGGTAGGTATAATTATTATTTTTTTTGGTGAATGTGAAACAGTTATTGAAAAAGAAAGATAAACAGCAGCTTAGTGGTGGAAATGCTTGACCTTGAGTTTGAGGGAAGTTGAAATGGCCCTTGCTTATAGATTTTTCTTTTTTTTTTGTCTTTTTTTTTTTTTTTTTTTTTTTTCTTTTTGAATGAAAAAAAAAAAATTTCTTTGAGGTGTCGTCACGATATCCATGGGCCCAGGTTATGAGATAATTGATTATCAGTCTGATTTAACTCAACCTAAAAGAAGAGGCCTATCACCGAAACATCAATAAAACTCATTAACCACCCCCTACGGACCAAGGTTCAATCAGAATAAAACACAATATGCTCTTATTATTATTCTATCTTATCTTATCTTAAACTACAAAAATTACCATGACAAATGACCATTGCAGGTCACAGACCAACTACACGTGACAGATTTCGACTACATCATTATTCAACTCTTTGACCCTGATGAATCAACTATGTTCCATGCAGTATGTTCATGCAGAAATTTTCATATGGACGTGGAGCACACACATATGACTCTCAAGTCGGAATGTTTTAGAGTGATAGTAATTGTAGAGGATGAAGATAGACTTTGAGAATTGAAATATGAAATGATTATTGTACTTTAATTTTGTTAGAATTCAATCTCAATCATCTAAAAAATTATTCTGAAATCATTCTAAAAAAATTCACTTTAAAAGATCCTCACTCAAGAATCACTTATGTGAGAGCTTCTACACATTTTGTATACAAGCAGTACCGCTTCTGATGAATTGAGCAAAATTTTAATGTCACGGTAATACTAATAATACGTGATATCACCAGTCAACAATAAATTTATATATGGTATGTGAATACTTTTTTAGTTTGACTCTGCTAGCTCAGAAACTGATGGATCAACAATAATAACTCAAACTAATGCCTCTCTCAATTTCAATGAGTAACTAACTTGTCATAATACATAATAAAGTAAACCATAAGAAGTAATTAAATGATAATAATATCACTGTTCCACTCAACTTTTTCTTGGGTAAATTAGCCTCGAATTAGAATTTTTTGGGCTTAGCCAACACACTTCCGGGGAATTCTATTTGCATCCAAAAAATCATTAAATAGGTCTAATTTTTCAATACACTCTATTAAATTATTTAAGATTATAATTTACTTTCAATACTTTCCTAAGTTTTTTTCCAAAATTACCCTTCACGGTACATCCAAATAATAAATAAAAAATCCCAAATTATACCACTTAAAAAAATTCTTTCAAAAATATTTGATAATTTGATATTTATTACTCTCTATTGTTTCAATTAGGATTTTTCCGAAAAAAAATAAAAGAAAGAAAAAGTGTTGTGTATTCAATATATTTATCCTATGATATGCTCATTGATGCTTTGAGAGTAGTCTCAAGATTAAGTAATTGATAAATAGTATATTTAAATTGGCCATATTTCTTGATATTAATTATTTTTTCTGTAATGAAAATTAAAGGATGAAAAATGATAGATTTATAATAATTTTTTAATGATTATATCCACAATTTTATATCATTTGTTGATGATTATGGCAGTTTATAAACGGTCATCCCCTATTAGCCTGTAAATTTCACAACAAAGGGCTTTTCACCAGAACCCTCCGAAAACGAATCCAAAACCCACAGGAGCGAAGCTTCATGTACCACATCCATCTTCAAGTTCTGTCTCAAGTATACTTTCTTGGAAAACAAACAAGGAGGAATTATACACTAGTGAGAAATAAAAATAAATAAATAAATAAATTTACACAAATATTGAAGGGTGCAATGCACCTCCACAACTTTTCACTTGCATCCCATTATATAATCACTTACGCCTTATATGTTTTTGAAATTTTTTTATATATTTATTTTTTATCTATCACACTATGCTGCAATTCTCCTAACAAACGACTACCTTTCCAAAATTAGGTTCTTTTTCCATTCTCTTGCCCCATTTACATATTTAACAAAAAAAAAAAAAAAAGAAAGAAGAAGAAAGAAGAAGAAGAAGAGAAAAACTGACAACATACAGGAATAAAAATTGTACTTTAATATTTATGGGAATATTTATCTCCTCTTTGATGGATTGTTTAAAAAAAAATTCTTTGAATATTATTTTCATCCAGCAATAATGGATCTAGGGGGGGGGGGGGGTGGCCCTAAAAATTTGAAAAATATCATATATTATACTAGAAATTTTAAAATAATTTAAAATTATAGGAGTTCGCACCCTCAAATATTTTTTAGATAATTTCAAAATTATATAGAGTAGCCCCTTCAATTTTTTAAACTATAGAGTAGCTCCCTCCAAAGTCATAATCCTGGATCCGTCCCTGTCATCCATTGTTTAATTTTGTTTAAACTTTTTTCTATTTGTAAGTAATAATACAATAAGAAACAATAATGTTAATGATAATGATAAGTTTTGGTAGGGTAGATTGGAGTTTTGGAGTGAGAAAAAAGATGAACAGAAAATAATTGAAATTTGGAAAAGAAAATGAAAAGAGTTGAATAAGAAGAGTATGTATAAGTGGTTTGGGTGTATCATAACAAAAAAAAAAAAAATAATAATAATAATAATAAATAATAAAATTTAATGTGTATTATCTTTATTAATAAATTTACATTAAAAAAAGAGAGTAGTATACTGAATTTTTATTTAAGTATACATAAAGGGCAAATTACCCACAAGTCTTTTTTAAAAAGTGTGTATTCTATTTAATCTCAAAACTTTTTAGCTAAACCCAAAAGTCCTATATCCATTTATCTTCTCCACTTTCCTTATACCTTGCTTCTTCTCTGCATCTCTGTTTCTTTGATATCGGCGATGACCACAACTACGCCTTCCTTTTTTTCTTTCTCTTTATAATCTATAGTGACTAGCGACCATCATTGATTAGGATTCACGGGCAACCACCGAATACCAATTCCTTCCTTCATGCTCACCAACAACGAAAGAAATGAGTTTCCGACGAAAAAGATAAGTAGATCTACTTAAATCTAATGTAGATCTACTCAAATCTACATCAGATCTGAATAGATCTACGTTCGATCTAAACCAAAAAAATAATTGTTGAAGTACAAACATCTCTCTATATATGTCTCTTTCCTTCGATCTCTCAGTTTTAATACTTTTTTGTACTATATACTTCTGTTTTTCTATTATAATGGAGAAAATTTTAAGTTCTGAACAAGCTGTTTTTGAGTTTTAATTATAGGCGGTGAAAACTGTAAAATTTTATAGTTTCAGTTTTTTTAGTACTAAATTGAATCACTTTTTAAAATTGTAAAATTTATAGTTTCAAAACTTTCTTTAGAATTGTAAACTTTTGCAGTTTCATAACATGTTGTTTGTTGTTCTTAGGTTTTTTTCTTCTTCTTTCAGTTTATCAATATTTAACACATTTTGTTATGGTTTTTTTCACTTTAATTGCTCAATTTATTCTTTTTTTTTTTGGGGCAATATTGTAGACATTCCGTTGAGTCGTTGGCGATATTCTTGACGTCCAACGAATATTCTAGACATTCCGACGACTTCTGATGACGTTCAAGACATTCCGGCAATACTTCGGTGAATTCCTAATGATATTCCGACAAATTTTCAGTGATGTTGAATATTCCGACGAGTCTCCGATGACTATTTGACGAAATTCCCATGGTGGTGGGATGTAGGAGCGTCTTTAAATTTGTTTTTTTCAAAAAAGAATTTTTTCGTAACAATTAAAAATATATAGGATTAATTGGTGCAAGTATTTTGTTTTAGAATTAGATAGATTTTGAACTTTGTGTATAAAACTTATCAGTAAGTTTTCCTAAATAGAATCGCCTCATAGTTAGGAGTGTAAAAATGACCCGTAACCTGGGGTGGGCTAGGCCTGATTAGGCCCGAGCCTGAGCCCGACCCGGGACCTTGGGCTTGGGCCTAGGCCATCATTTTGAAGCCCGGCTTGACTCATCAGTCCGCTCAAGGCCCACTCAAAGCCCGGCCCAAGGTCCGGCTCGCCCGAAATTCGGTGTCATTTTTGGTGGAAAAAAATAGAAAAAAAATTTAAAAGAAAAAATGTTCAAGCTCTGCCTAAGCTCGAGTCTAAGCCTAGGCCCACCAGCCTTGCTCATCCAAGGCTTGAATACCCCTTGAGCTTGGGCCTAATTTTCTGGCTTATGGGTCGGGCCAAGCTGGCTTGCATTTTGGCAGGAGCCGGCGAGGCCCAACATGGGTCGACTTGAGCCCGGGCTCAAGTGGGCCGGGCCAAATTTACACCCATACCCATAGTTCTCCCACAAATTTTTAAAAATATAATTATTTTGGGCCTCAGCATGGGCCTGAACTTGGTCCTAAGCCAGCCCAATTATCAAGCTTTTCTGTAAGGGTGGACATGGGTCTAGACCCACTCAATTTGTTCAGATCAGTCCAAGTTTTTGGAGTTTAAAATAAATATTTGGACCATAAATCTAGGTTGTGTTGAGGTTTTAAATCTGTTTAATTTTTGGATTGGGTTTACGTGGAGAAATTGTAGCATGAATCAACTCACCCACTTATTAATTTTAATTTTTATATTAACTAGTTACATAATAAATTAAAAATAATAAAAGATAATATATATGGGATTAATACAATCTTGATCTTGTCTATTTCATAGTTGTAATCACTACTAGAAATATGATTTTTGTGTTAATTTTTTTACAACTGATTATTTGACCGTTGCAAAAAATCACTTTTTCTATCAAACTCTCAATTACTTAATCCCCAATTTGTTCTAAAAAATAAAATAAATAAAATAAACCCAAATCATGTAAAACTTGCCTTATCCCCTTTCTTTCACTCTTATTTCCCAAATTTGTCTCCAACGGTGTGTGAAATCTCACTCAAAATCTCCCTCTCGCTCGATTCTCTCTTTCGACTCTCCACTCTCTCTCGCTCAAATCTTACTGTCCACTGTCCACTCTTTCTCGTTCGACTCTCACTTTGATGAAGATTTGAAGATTTCGATCGATTCATAATCGGTGAGCCTAATTTCTATGTATGCATCCAACTCTCTGTCTTTGTCTCTGCAGCACTTTGAGTTTTTTCTTCATCGCTCGAGTGCGAGATTGGTCACTCGAGCGGTCTTTCGAGTCTTCCAGTACTTTTGCAAGTCTGTGATTTTGAGAGTTGTTGATCTTCACTCGAGCGTAGGTTTGGTCACTCGAGCGATCTGCCTTATGTGGTCTGAACTTCTGAGAGGTGTCACTGTGTGCTCGAACGGTCACTTTGTTCGCTCGAGCGGTGCTATTTGTTGTGTCTGGTCGCTTGAGCGACACTTCTTGCGCTGGAGCGATCTGTCTGAATTCAGCAACTATAAAAGTCACTTTTGATCACATCTGGGTCACATCTGGGTCACTTTTCTCTCTTCATTCTCTCTCATTCCGCCATTGTTGAGCTTTCAAGCTCTGTTTACCTGGTTTTCATCTACTTTTATACATCTTTGCCTCTTAGTTCCATATACCAAAATGTAGAGCTCAACGAGGGCTTCCATTTAATCTGAGCGGATCGTGTTTTCATTGAAGTTGGATTTTCGGGCTTTCTTCTCTTCATTGCTTTAGATAAGGATTATTTTGCTCCTTTTCAATATTTCGTCTATAGATAGACATATAGTAGATTTTATTATATAAATCACATCTATTGTGGATCTTTTGAAAATCATGAATGGAGATCTAGGGTTTGATCTTTGGGTTTCAAATTTATTAAATTGGTTGTTTGATTAGTTGGGGAGTGGTTTAATGTGTTTATGTTAATAGGAAAAGAAAGCCCTAATTTTAATAATTTGACCTAATGAACTAAAAATGGGTAAAGTTGATTAAAGATTGCGTTTTGATAGTTTGAGTTGTGATTATTGTGTTGTTAGTATAAAGGATGAATAAATTATGGTATTGGCAATTTATTTGGATAATTATGTTAAGTTAAGTTGGGTTATGGCTTAGAAATCCTTGGATGTGGTTCTATTGAAATGTGGAAATTTGTTTCTGAAAAATAAAAAAGTTGATTTTGAAAAGAGAAAGAAACCATGGTGTATTGAAAATCTAGATTTGAACTTGAGGTTGGATTTTGAAACTTTTGAATATTGTTATTATTATTGTTGTTGGACTTAAGGTCAATGGAGTATCGAATTATCGTATTACATGTATTAAATATATATGCTTAGAGGTTTTGTCCTTGATCATCAGTGGAGGATGACATTATGATGTTGAATAGATTATGTGTATGTAGTACACTCGGTTTATCTGTGTTTGTTGAATTATATGAGGGTTGGAATTGTGCTCGCGCTGAGAATGTGGAGTGCTAGTATCTTCCAGCTAGCGCCTGGAGAACTTGGCAGAGATACAATTATCTTCTAGCTTGTGACTGGTAAATTGGCGTGAGTATTGGAAAGGTGTATCCTTGGCTTACCGTGCTTGAGATAGGTAGAGTGTTGTTGGGTTTCTTGTTATTATCTCAGTTCTTTTTATGAGTTTCATGCATAGTGATGATTACTTTGTGGAGGATGTCACTTGTCTTATATGGTTATGTGAGGAGTATTTGATATGTATCATCTTCATGTTCATTTTGGATACTTATATTTGGAAATTGTAATTAGGAATTGGGTATGAGTTCAGTAATTAGGAAAAGTAATTGGGTTTCGTGGGTTTGTTTTCAAATACCTATTATCGTTTGGAAAATGTAAAATAAAGAGGTAAGAAGAAGAAAGAAAAGTGAACGATTTTGTGATTGTTGGATAAATTGAATGATTTTGAGAAAAGTACTTATGTAAGTATATCTATATGTTTAAACTGGCACTTATGTATATGGTATGACTTAAAGCATTCATGATCATAGCTATCTATATGTTGTTATTGTTTAGGATCATGTTGGGATCCCTACTGGACTTTATGTTCATCCCACATTGCTAATTCTTTTTCAGGTGAATATTGAGAGGTGGTTCAAGATCGAGGATCTTCATTTTTTTTTTGGCCACGGGGCCCTTTAATTGCTGGTTGAATGCCATTGCTGTAAAAGGGTTGAACCCTTTCTTTTTTATGTAATGATGTAAGCCTGTAGGCAATTTACTGTAATTATGTCACATGTTGCATTATTCAGTATACGATTGAGAGCATCTTCATTTGCTTATATTTACTAAGATATTGGACTTCTTTATGCTATCTCTGAAATTGTTTATAATGATGATTTGGTAATGTTATTCGAGTAATTAAAAAGTGGGGTGTGACAACTTGGTATCAAAGCGAGCTAGGTTTGAATATTTTGGGCTCGTGGGAAGTGGTTTTGCCATAATGGGTTTGCTATGCTTGGTAAAGATATTGCATGTAGTTAGGATAAGTGTTAAGATTTATATGTTGCATTTATGTAAGTATGAGATTAAGTTTCTTGGATAATACTTGCAGTCGGTGGACTTACTTTGAGGTCTTATCGAAAACACGCCTGATCAACGTGGTTTCTGATGAGAATTCCTTGAGAGTTCTGGGACAAGTATTTATCCTTGTGGACTTGATTCGATTATGTGACTAAGTGTTTAATTGTTTATATGTAGTGGAAACTGTGTGTTTGGGGGTTTGTATGCCTTGTAGCCTAGAGGTGGCGAGTGTGTGTGCCTCGAGAAAGGGCTGTGGTGTTGTGCACTAAGTTGGTCTTGTTTTGATTTTATAGGATGTCTACACGAGGGAATAGAGGACGAGTTGGGAAAAGGAGTGCCGGTAGGGGCACAGTGGTTCCTTTAGCACCTGTCATTGCAGCATCGGCTGTCGGCGAAGAAATTGCACGCGAGATTGCGAGAGCAATCAGGATGCTCTAGCTCGCAATGAGGGTGACAACGGGTGTGCCCTCAAGCTTATTAAGGAGTTTCTTCACTCCAATCCACCGAAGTTTTTAGGGGAGGCTAAACCGCTGGAGGTGCAGGATTGGTTGGAACAGATTACCAAGACTCTTGATATGCTCAGAGTCAAAGATGAGGGTTTGAGGGTCTCTTTGGCAACTTTTCAATTAAAAGGAGATGCAAATTATTGGTGGAAGTATGTTAAGGACAATATAGATAACACATGGGTTTCTTTTATCGAAGCCTTTTTGGCCAAGTACTTCTCTCCTTCTGCTTGGGAAAGGTTGAGGGAACAGTTTGTTGAGTTGCACTAGGATGCTACCCCTTTGGCACAGTTTGAGATGCGGTTTACTAGTTTGTCGAGGTTTGCTCCAGAGTTGGTGGCAACAGAGGAGCGTCGTTGTTGTGAGTTTAAAAAGCGATATCTAGGAGAAAGTAGCTGGATCTCTGTGGAAGAATTACTATGCTCTAGCTAAGGTGGTGGCCCATGTGGAGGCCATGAGTATGAGTGTTGGTTGAGTTAGGGAGGAGGCCACTTTGGTGACTTCTACGGTTCATAAGCAATCTAGGCTCAGTAAGATGTAGAGGCGAACACATGCTCAATCTCAGGCTCAATCATTGTCTTCGTTAGGGGTTTTAGACTCGTCAGTTCGGAGGCCTAGTGAGGTTCAGGCTTCAATTCAGTTGTAGAGTAGGGAGTCTACTGTCTGTTTTGATTATGGTCATCTGGGCCATGCTAGACGCTTTTGCCTGTTACGTGTGAATTCTTCGAGTGTTTCAAAACCTAGTCAGACTCAGTCTCTTCAGCCTAGTTGAGAGCGGTACCAATACCAGACCCTTGTAGACCAGGCTTCGAGAGCTTTATGAGGGACGACTTTTCAATCATCACAATAGTATTACCTTTGAGAGGGGCTTTTGTATTAGAGACCGGTGGTTTAATAAATGAACTTCTGTTGTTGACCGATGTACTATTAGATGCTGAGACATTATGATTATGTGTTGTATATATATATTGTTGTTTGTTTATCCTCATGTATTGAGGGGACACGCATTGAATCTTGAACTCTCTTTTATATAAATGTGTAATGAGAAGTTATTAATAGGATCAATAACCTAAGTGTTGTTGTATGTCTGACATTAAATTATGAGATGGTTATGTAATGGCCTGTGAGCCTCGTTCAGTTTGGAAGTTGTTTTGTTGAGAACGAGGAATCCGTGGGTTATTATGATTAATGTGGTGGTATCGTAAGGGTCGAGTTATAAGGCCTTGGATGTGTTGAGTTCAAGGGAATATGAGACTTTAGAGTTTTGTGGAATTGGTGAAGTTATGTGAGAATGTCTGAGGAAGTGTGAGAATTGTATCTCAGGTTAGTGAGAATGGTATTGTGTGTGATGTTTGGCATTTTGGTTTTGTTGGTCTGTGAGTTTGTGATGGTTCTATTGATTGTAATGAGGTAGTATATGTGTTGAGATATTATCAGATATAAGATGGAGTACATGAATGTAAGAATGATTTGGTGATTAGCTGTTAGAGGCATTCCTTGGAAGGAAGAATGGTTGTGTTCTCGATTAGTGAGTGTGGCATTGATGAAGATTCTTTTGTGTTTAGAGTTATATGATTGTCGTTGACTATATCTGTCTAATGTTTGAAATGTTAGGATGTGCTTACCATATAGATACGGGAGTGTTGACTTTCTTCAGGAACCATGGGGGTATGATCTAGTCAGGAGGAATCCAAGGTGATTCAAGGGATATAGGGGGATTTCAGGCGGAATTCCATTGGGGGTGATAGTGGTGGGTGACATGTTGGTGTTTGGTACCTAGTGTCCAGTATTATTAGGTTGGTTAAGCGGGTAGTTGATGGTGGAAGGTGGTTGACAAATAGTCGCATTGGGTCTAGTTTGGAGTTTGGTAAAGAGGGTCGTAACCTTGTAAGTGCCTTAGAATGGTTTGGTGAGAGTGGAGACTCGTGTTTGCAAGTGTAGAAGCTTGTGTGGAGCTTGCTTGAATGGCGAAACTCCTTAGGTCGGAGTAGTATGTGTAGAGTTACTGTTTTACGTGTGCATTTTGCCTTGTGTGGGTGATAACCTATGATGATGTTTGTAATGAAATGGAATTTCAAAATGATGACCTTGCTTGTGTTTCATTATGTTGATAACGTGGTTGCTATTTTTATTAACGAAAGTTATATAAATTTGACTTATGTGTTTGTTGTAACATCACGGTAAAGGTGATAGATGTTATAAGATGATGGTTGTTAAGCTTGATTTGGAAAATGAAATTTATCCTCTATTTGAAAAATTTTAAACATAGAAGGTCAAAGTGAAAAAATAACTAAACATAAAGGGGGCAAGTATAATTTATCCTCTTCTTTTATTTTTATTTTTATTTATAAAATTAGGATTTGTTCAGTTTGTCAACCTAATTTGCATCCACCCGTCAATCCACCCAACCAACTCGGTTGATTTCGAAAGAATGAATAGTAAGATACATATAAAATTTTCTCAACCTGAACCCTATTCAATTGAGTGGTGGATGACATGCAACCTGCCTAACTCTGACAAATGAGCACCCCTGGGTATGCTCTCTAATCCCTATAGTAGAGATTGCAATTTCGAGCCTCATATGGAGTATTCGAGAGATCCCATTGTTTTATTCTCATTAAATTAGATTAGGCTAGTATACGTTCTAATGAGTAAAAAATAATAATGTAAAAATGAAAAATACGAAACAAGAGCTTCTTAAAAAAAAATTTGATTATTAAGAGATTGCATAAATATATTAATGTACTTACGCAATGTAAGCAAGAGCTTCTTAAATCCTATGGCGTGCATCTTTAAAAGAGTGTATATTGTATGTATCTTATCATAAAAATATATGATTTTATTAAAATTTCATCACATCAATTACAAAATATGTAACCTTGTCACAAATTAGTGTAATAAAATGTTCAAAATTTGTAATTGATGTTGTAAAAATTTATAACTTAGTTACGACATCTTTTGTTACTTTAATTTGGGACAAAATTATTCATTTTGTGATAAAGTGGATACCATAGCATTTCCCTAAGGTACTGTAAACAATGCATGTCAAAATCAAGTTAAACAACGTACAATCTAAAAAATAAAAAAATAAAAAAATTTAAGAAACAAAATTAAATTTGAAAATTGGAAATGTAGTTAAAAGTACATTTCACCTCGTACATCAAGAAAAATATAGGAAAGTTGTGGACTTAGGAAAATTAAACCAAAATCTTACCTAGAATGTTGATGGATGATTCAAATTCAAATTATATAAAGGGTTTTTTTGGGAAGTTGATTAAAAGTTATTTTTTTGATTTTTTTGAAAAAACGTATAAAAAGTAAAGAGATAATGTGATTCAAAATAAGCTAAAAGTCCAACCATCTTCTCAAAAGAGTCCAAAATGTATCTAGACTATTCATTTATATAAATTTCTGGTATCGAACACTACCAGCAAAAAAATATAAGAAGTGTTTTTTAAGAATAATCCACCGCACAAACAAATTATTCTAATGACCCCGCTACGTAGCTCGAAAGGCATAGCTCGAGAGTGGCTCGAATTGATGAATTTGCTGCTCTGCTATGCGGGATACACCTTGTTCTGTTTTGATTTGAAAAACAAAACAAAAACGAAGTGGGAGAGGACGAAGTAGGAGAAAGTTTTTGAGCACCGTGTCGTCGTAACCTAGCAGAGCCGTCTGGTTGCTGCTGCTGCTGTTTGATCGGAGTGGGAGAGGAGAACGTTTGTGTGCAAATCGGAGTCTCCGCTGACTTCAAACCGGCCTATTCGTAACCGAGCGGAACCGTCTCTTTGTGGCGTTGCTACTGCTGTTTGATCGGAGTGGGAGAGGACGAAGTGTATGCAAATCGGACTCTTCACAGTTGTGGATAAGGTATTTCCTCTTGGCGTTTTATTTCCCCTTGGCGTTTTATTTCCCCTTGTGCCATTCCTCTTCCATTGCTTTGTCATTGTTGCTGCTATGGCTGCCATGGCTGGTAGCTATACTAAACTGAACTGCCATGGCTGATCAGACTAATTAAGTAACAAGCCTTTAATTCTCTCTCTCTTTCTCTCTCTGATTTTTCAATCTTTATTGATTTCTTTCTTTCTATTTGGGTGCACTATGACATTCTCCTACTTAATGCTTTGGTTCTTGGTTTATTCATGAATAATAAAATATGAATTCAAACCATGGAATGTTGGGGGCTCCTTAGCATGATTTTGTGTTCTGTCAACTTGCATTTATTGATCGATTGTAAAATGGGAAGCTTTATAAAGTGAGATTAAAATGGTTGAAAGAAAAAGTTAACCAAATTGGTGAAATTAGGACAGTTCCAAGACCTGCTATCACTGCAATGTAAAAGGAGGGTTACATATGTGGGATGTCTGTATATTAGTAATATATATTTTTTTTGACATCAAATTTTTTTTGGTCTTTTGACATCAAATTTCATCATATGTATTAGTAATCATATTTGTTTGACATCAAATTCTGCACTTTGAGCTGATATTAGTATTAGTAATCATATTTCCTCACTGAGCTGATATTAATAGTGTTATAAGATTATAGGTAAGATGAATGTAAAAAAATTAGCAGATTGAGATGTGGTTGCTCATCCATGGCATGGCTGTCCTTAGTTGACCCTTTGTTTCAAATGCAAATTAAAATTAAAATTCATTCTACTTGCTTTGAAATTGCAGCTAACACTGTCTATTTTATTTAACTTTGAAGCTACAATGGATATTGATTCAAACAACAATTCATTGAATGGGAGTGAGGAAGTTGAAGAACAGGATAACAATCTTGATATTAACGAAATTGACGAAGTTGAAGAACCCAAGAAGGGGATGTATTTTAGCTCAAAACAAGAAGTGTACGCATTTTATGCAAAATATGCGAAACACTGTGGATTTGCTATAGCTTTTAGATCACAAAATCTAACAAGTGATGGGGAAGTGAAGTACTTTGGAATTGAATGTACTCAGGCGAGGTTGGGAACAAAAAGATCAGAAATCAATCCCTTGGAACCATCTTTGTCATCCAAAATTGATTGTAAAGCAAGGGTCAGAGCTAGTCTCAAAATGATGGTAGATATAAGTTACCCACAGTTGTGCTTGAGCACACTCATGATTTAATTCCTACAGACTCACGACATTTTGCAATGAATAAGAGGATTCATACTCTGGTCAAGAGAAGACTAGAAGTGAACGATGCAGCAGGGATCAGGGTGGTGAGGAATTTTCATTCCATAGTTGTTGAGGCAGGGGTAAATGAGGCATTAACGTTTGATGAATGAGATGCAAGGAATTATATTGAGAATGCTAGAAGGTTGAGACTTGGGCTAGGAGACACCAAATCAGTTACACTTTATTTCCATAAAATGCAACAACAAAATTCGAACTTCTATTCGGCAATTGACCTTGATGAAGATGATCGCATGCAAAACTTGTTTTGGGCAGATGGAAGGAGTAGGGCGGCTTATAAAGCATTTGGGGATGTTGTCTCATTTGACACAACCTATTTGACAAACAAGTATGATATGCCATTTGCTCCGTTTGTAGGAGTTAATCACCATGGACAGTCAATGTTGTTTGGATGTGAGTTGTTATCTAATGAGAACACTGAGATATTTGTATGGCTATTCAAAGAATGGTTAAGTTGCATGTCAGATGCTCCTCCAAAAGCAATAATATCTGACCAGTGTAGAGCTATGCAAAATGCCATAGAAATAGTTTTCCCATAGGCTCGACATCGTTGGTGCTTATAGTATGTGATGAAGAAAATTCCGGAGAAACTAAGAGGATATTCACAATATGAAGGCATAAAGGTTGCTTTGCAAAATGCTGTTTATGATTCATTCACGAAAGATGAATTGAAGGGAAATTGGCTTACAATGGTTACAAAATTCAATTTGAATGATAACGAGTGGTTAGGGGTATTATACTATGAGTGACATAGGTGGATTCCTACCTATGTTAAAGACATATTTTGGGTTGGCATGTCAACTACCGGTAGAAGTGAGAGCATGAATGCATTTTTTGATGGATATGTGAACTCGAAGACTACCTCAAAACAATTTGTTGAGCAATATGACAATGCCTTGAGAAGTAAGGGGGAAAAGGAGACAAAAGCAAATTTCAAATCTCATAACCAATTGTATGATTGCGTAACGGTGTATCATTTTGAGAAGCAATTTCGTGCAGCATACACAAATACAAAATTTAAAGAAGTTCAAGCAGAAATGAAGCATTTAGTGTACTGTCGTCCGAATCTTGCAAAAAGGAGGGATCAATTTGTACGTATCATGTGAGGGAGGCTATTCTTTTGGGTGAGGGTATGAAGAAAGTAGAATTTATTGTGTACTGTAATTCAACTGAATGTGAGCTTCGATGTATGTGTCGGTTGTTTGAGTTTAGAGGTATTATGTGTGCCCATTCACTTAGTGTGCTCATTGAGAGGTCCATATATGAGGTGCCACATAAATACATTGTCTCGAGATGGAGAAAAGATTTGGAAAGAGGGTATACATGCATTCCAACCACATATACAAACTTCGGGGCTGCTATAAATCCAAAGTTGCATGATTCATATCACCAGATGTTAGATGAGATCCTAGAACTTGCCACCAATGACGATGGTAAACACAAAGTGATTCAACTTGGGTTGAGGGAAATCAAGGATCGAGTGAAAACTATTGAATCGGGTACTGCGAGTAATGTGCCATGTACTAGTACTGTACCACCTTCTACTAGTATTGTACCACCTTCTCATACTTCGCCGAAAAGTCCGCCACGTCTGAATACTACAAAAGCAAGCAACACTCGCAAGGTACTCAGTCCTTTGGTTGCTCGCCGAAGAGGCCGTCCATGTACGAGGTGGAAGGTTAGCAAGGTTGATCAAATAGTTAATCGGTTGAAGAGAAAGAACAAGAAGACTACTCCCGCACAGGTAAATACTTGGCATGGGTTGTTTCGTAACCTTTTTGTGGATTCATAGTTGAATGGTTACAATTAGTAATGAAATTGTGTTACTATTTCATGATAGGTGCCGGAAGATCAAGCTTACTATTTTCCTTCTATGGTTGGTACACAAGATAGTATGTATGTTCCTGTATGTGTTGAATGGACTTAAAATATTGCACTTTGCTTCTTGTTGAGTTTTATGTTAATGCTTCAAATTATTAATAACATTGTCTTACTATATAATCATAAGGTGCCGCACGATGAAGCTTACAATTTTCCTTCTATGGTGGGCACAGAAGACAACATGTCTGTACCGGTACGTGTTCAATATATGAGTACACATTTGTAATGATGAATGTATTGGTCAATATTTTTTAAAATCATTTTGTAATATGTACTTTCTTTTTATAGGCACGGGTTTGCACAATGGAAACGCCGGACAATATTGGAAGCACATCAGGAATGGTCAACAATATAAGCAATCAAAGTTCTACAGTACCATCACTATTGGATCCAAATGCCCCATTTTATTTTTAATGTAATACACTGTTCAATGTCTGTTCAATGTAATACACTGTTCAATGTTTGTTCAATGTCTCCTTTAATCAATGTCTGTTTGGTTCAATTAGACAAGTAAACAGGTTCAATGTCTGTGTTCTACGATTTTTGTCTCCTTTGATAAACAGGTTTAATGTCTTTGTAAACAGGTTCAATGTCTGTGTAATACACTGTTCAATGTCTCCTTTGATCAATGTCTATGTTCTTAAAATTTGTTCAGTAAACAGGTTCAATTACTGGTCTGTGTTGTTGTAACAACAAAATATCTTGCTGGTCTGTTTTGTTCACTACACAGGTTCAACTGGACAGGTTCAGTTACACAGGTTCAGGTTCAACTGGACAGGTTCAGTTACACAGGCTTAGGTTCAGCTGGACAGGTTCACTACACAAGTTCAAACAGACCCAGAAAAAATGGAGACAAATGCATCTCAATTAGACTCTGTGAATTTGTTCAAACCTGTGTTAATTTATGTGAATTTGTTCAAACCTGTGTGACTGAAACTTGTTGCAATAGACATGTCTGAATTTGTTCAAACAGACCCAGAACCATGGAGACAGATGCATCTTAATTAGACTCTGTGAATTTGTTGAAATCTGTGTGAATTTGTTGAAACCTGTGTGACTAAACCTGTTCAAATAGACCTCCTAGAATTTGTTCAAGCCAACAGACCTGTATGTTATGAGTGAAACCTGTGTTCAAACAGACCTGTGTTCAAACAGACCCAAAACAATAAAGACCTGTGTTCAAACAGACCCAAAACAATAGACCTGTGTTCAATCCAACAGATCTGTGTTGAAGCCAACATACCTGTGTTCAAACAGACCCAAAACAATACAGACCTGTATGTCATGATTGAAACCTTTGTTCAAACAGACCCAAAACAATAGACCTGTGTTCAATCCAACAGACCTGTGTTCAAGCCAACAAACTTGTGTTCAAACAGACCCAAAACAATAGAGACAGTTACACTGTGTGTATGCATCTCATCTCAAGACCAAAACAGATCCAACAAATAGAAACTTGTTGAACAAATGTGTACACTTCTCATGACTCTCAACCGGTTGAACCTGTATATCATGACTTTCAACAAATAGAAACCTGACTTTCAACTTGTTGAACAAATAGAAATCTATTTTTTTAAACCTGTATATCATGACTTTCAACCTGTGTGTACACTTCTCATTCAAGCCATCATCAATAATGCTATATTAGTTTATCAATGCTTCTCATTCAAGCCAACAGATTTCAGAATCTATAAACATTGATATCCAAATCACTATTCAGCCTTATGTCATGGCTAACATATCCAATGCTTCCAAAATACAAAATACAAAACAAAATAAAATAGAAAATAAAGATAGTAGGCAGTATTGATTACAAAATAGAACATACAAAATAAAATACAAAAGAAGTACTAATTACATTCATAACATTGTCCGAAACGTAACAACTGATTCATTTACATGATAAAGTAAAAAAAATACACAAAATACAATGACATAAGTCATTGCCTTCAAAATCTTCTCCAGCCTTTGAAGCCTTTTATCATGCTCATGAACTGCATTGTCCATCTCACCAAGCCTTCTTCTTAGATCATTAATTTCTTCTGTTCTTGAATTTGTCTAAGGTCCAGCGTTGGCACGGATTGTGGAGGTAATGTCATCGTCATCATCATCTACGAACCTGAAGTAATTGCAGTGTTCGTTCGTGCTCTACAATGAACAAAAATCAGTTAATAAATAAATGACAAATGAAATTTGTAAAAAGTAAAAAGATTTATTTATATAATAGATACTTACATATTTTGTTGGGCAAACAAAAAACACATGTCCTTCATTCCCATTCTCATTTGTTCATACAATATGCATGGAAGCTATTCTTTCACAATTACACAATCTTGGCTTTAATCTTATGTTCCTATTATTAGTAGAAGATGAAGCCATTTTTTTGTTTGCCAAAAAAAGTACCAACAGATTTTCATAACCTATTTATAACGACCCCGGTCTTTTCCCATTTGATTATTGTATCCGGACTTATGTTTCGTAGATTTCGTTGTCATATCATTGTTGTTGTTGTCCTTTAAATCCTTATTCGTGGTTATAGGATGTTTTGGGCAGATTGATTGCAGGTTGATTGGGTTTTAGAAACCAAGTGTTGTTGTCTAGTCTTCTGCTTGGTCGCTCGAGCGAGCTTCTCTTCGCTCGAGCGAGGCTTTTGTTTTTGGTCCGTCGCTCGAGCGAGCTCTTCTTGGCTCGAGCGAGCGTTGCGTCTAGTACTTAGACCTGAGAGCAGTGTTTGTTGGCTCGAGCGAGCTTCTCTTCGCTCGAGCGAGGTCTGTTTCTTGTGTCTGGTCGCTCGAGCGACCAGGTCTTCGCTCGAGCGAGCCTGTCCAGTTTATAAACTCAGCAGCGGGGAAAAATAACATTTTTCTCCTTCTTTCTTTCTTGAAACCCTAGCAGCCGAGAGTCTCTCTCTAAACATACTCTCTCTCTAGATTTCATCTCTTTCTTCTATAAATCCATCCTAGGTCCTTTGTTAAAAAGGTAGAGGAGAGTGAGGGCTACATTTTAATCTGAAGAATTGTGGATTTGGAGCACTTGGATTTCGGGTCAATCTTCTCCATTTGGGTTCTCCTTTGAGGTAGGGATTCTCCTTGTTTCTTTTCAATACTCCATCTATAGATAGACATGTGGTAGTTTTTGTATTGCATAAAAACAGTATATCATGTTGGATTTGTTAAAAATCATGAGGTTGAACCTTGGGTTGACTGTTGGAGTTGGG
Source organism: Camellia japonica (assembly GCA_030407325.1). Lineage (NCBI taxonomy): Eukaryota > Viridiplantae > Streptophyta > Magnoliopsida > Ericales > Theaceae > Camellia > Camellia japonica. The sequence continues at coordinate 100,298,437 of JAPPVO010000007.1, forward strand.
TTTATTATCATTAGTTATGGTTTAGGCTAATTGGGGTATTAATTAGCATGTTGTTGTTGAAAGGAGAGAAAACCCTAATTTTATTTGATTTAATAAATTAATAGAAGGGTTTTGATCGTTGGGCAAATACTTATGAATTTTGGGTCTTCAATGTGATCATTGTTGTTTGTTGTTAATAATTGAGCCTTTTAGGTCAATATTGAGAAAGAGGGAGGAAAACCCTAGTTTAATGATTATAACTTAATTTGCATAATTAAATTGGAGTGGCTTGGAAAAGAATGTAATGGGTTAAAATGAGTTATGGCCTTATTGTCCAGGGAATTGAATTTGTGGAGGCAAAAGGTATGAGAGTTGGATTATTGTAATGTGAGTGTTTGAACACACATATGTGGAGGTTGTATCTTTAACTGCCATGTTAGTTTTGTTGAAGGGTTTGTGGTCTCATGATAATTGAGTCTGTTAATAGATGTACAACATACCTGCATCTAGAGGTTTTGTCCTTGGTCATCGGTGGAGGATGACACGGTTGTGTTGAATTGTTGTGTATGCATTACACCATTGATTGTTTGTGTATATGACGTTGTGTTTATATGCATTACTTGTGTATGGGAGGAGATAGGGGATGTACTCCACGGTTTAGGGGAAGATAGGGGATGTACCTCTCACCGGTTGATGATTATGGGAAGATAGGGGATGAACCCAGGGTTGTAGCTCATATGCGCACCTATTGCAGAGATATAGCTTTTATGCTTATCTATTGAAGTGTGATACAGCTCATATGCTTGTCCACTGAAGTGTTTTGTTAATATGATACATCACTAAAATGTGTATCAATTGTGAAGTACGGAAGTGGTTTTTGTGAGATTGATACGATACCAACATGTGTATTCGTTATGTTATCAGATATATGTTTAACTTGATTTGTCATTCCTGTTGAATTGGAAATATTGTTAATAAGAGATGAACCCCTGTTGAGTTATTTGGCCAGGTTCTGAGCCATAAATGGAAGGTGAATTGTGCCATAGACTATGTGTCATAGGCAATGTAGACATTCGTGTCATGAAATTGTAAATGGGTTATCTTGTGTTAATCACGTATCAGTTGCTACCCCTTGTCTTTTAGAAGTGTAAAGAGAATCAAACATTTTAGAAATATGTTCTAGAAAGGCACATCTGTTGTATGTGTGGAAATTGGAGAATAGTAGTGGTCTTAGTGAATTTATTTCCTAAGTAATTGCTTATGTATAAAAGATTGGGAACGGGGTTAATGAAAGGAAAAAGGGAAAGATGAATCGCTTATAGCGTTGAATGAAATAGTTGTTTTTGAGAAAATTTTATATATATATATATAATATATATATATTTTGTCTAAACTGTCACATTATTATTCTAGTACGAGAAAGAGTGTTCATGATCATAGCTATCTGTACTGTTGTTATTGTTGAGGATCATGTTGAGATCCCTACTGGACTATATGTTCATCCCACGTTGTTGAATCTTTTTCAGGTGTTTAGCAGGATGTGCTACAAGATTTGGATCTTCTTGTTTGTGGGCCACGGGGCCTCTTTGTTGTTGGCGGAAAGCCATATGTGTAAAGGGTTACACCCTTCATTTGTTTATTTAATGGTTGTAAGCCCAAGGGCAATTTATTAAGTATGATCATGTAACATTTACCTGCATACGAATGGGAGTACTGATATTCATTGCTATGAATTGAATGTATGAGTTTATTTCCGCATGTTATCTCTGAAATTGGATTAAGTTAATGAACTTGGTAATGACCTTTAGTAATAAAAAGTGGGGCGTGACAACTATTAGTAGAAGATGATGTTCTTCCTATCTTTTATCTTCCACGCTGTTCTACCTATTAGTAGAAGACGATGATTCAACTACCTATTACTATAAGATGATGAATCAAACAGGCCTCTGTGAATTTGTTCAAACAGACCCCAAAAAATGGAGATAGATGCATGTCATGAGTGAAACCTGTGTGACTTTGTTCAAACTTGTGTGAATTTGTATAAATTTGTTCAAACCTGTGTCAGTTGTTCAAACAGACCCAAAACAATAGAGACCTGTATATCATGAGTGAAACCTGTGTTCAAACAGACCCAAAACAATGTACATTTGTTCAAACCTGTGTGTATGCATCTCATTAGTGAAACCTGTGTGAATTTGTTCAAACCTGTGTGTACACTTCTCATTCAAGGCATCATCAATGACTTTCTATCTTGATATGTTGAATTAACCAGGTTAATCTTCATAACAAAGTTCAATCTTGAATTAAATTGGTTATGATTAACATGTTCAATCTTCATAATTAGGCACATCACTAATCTTCACAATGTTAATCACCAATCTTCATAACCAATTTATAGGCACACCATGGTGGTGTGCCTAATCTACAGGTCTGTTTTTAAGAGGATAAATTGGTTAACATGGTGGTGTGAAGATTAGGTAGCTGAGATGAATGATAAACTATTAATTGGTTATGATTAAATTCATCTCAGTTTATCATGGTGGTGTGCAATTGGTTATGATTAAATTGGTGTGCAATTGAGCTGAGATGAATCATAACCAATTTAATAAATAATTTCTATAGGCACACCATGGTGGTGTGAAAATTAGGCACACCACCATGTTAACCAATATTGGTTAACTCCATAATTAGACACACCACCAATCTTCACAATTTAATCATAACAAATGTTAATCATAACAGAGTTCAACCTTCAATTAGGCACACCACCATGTTAACCAGGTTAATCTTGATAATAGAATTCATTGTTGATGACAGGTATATTTTGTATGACCAAACTCATCACAGTGGTGTATTTCAAGCAAAACCCTAACCCTAACCCTAACACAGAATGCAAGCAAAATCACAAACCCTAACCCATCACAAATTAAAGCCAAATCCCTAACCGGAACACAAATTCAAGCAAAATCCAACCCCAAACAATCTAAATCGACTAATTTCTACAAAAATAGAAGCCAAACATAAACCCTAACAAATATGATTTCAGGTTTACCTCAGATCGCAGGCTGTGGTTCGTCCTCCGTCGTCGTTCTTCGTCCTCTGTTGTCCTCCCACGTCGTTTATCCACTGTATCGTTGTCCTTCGTCCACCGTGAGAGGGATGAGGCAAGAGTGAGTGAATCAAAGGGATGAGGCGAGAGAGGTGAGACTACGGCTGAGGCGAGAGTGATAGAGTGAGAGAGGTGAGAGTCAATTTATTGAAGGTGGTTTATTTGTACTTTCGAGCCATTCAAGCCGTTTAATATTCGAGCTACGGATCATTTTCGTTATTCTAATAAGTTTGTTATTTTGGAGACAATACACTAACAATTTTGGACTTGGTTCTCTCTAGTCCATGATATGAATTGGCGGTGTTGTGCCCATAGGGCTTATTACAAGTCTCATTTCGATAATTTGAACCGTTCATTTTTGTAGTGTTTTTCGTGTATATCATTCACACACAAAATTAACTCGATCCGATAATTGTAACATATTTAATTTATCATATTTGTCAAAAAAAAAAATGATATATTTTTAAAAACACATTTATTGTCAATTTATTTTGAAAACAAATACTCTTATTGAATAGGTTACGATTATTAGATTGACTTAATTTTTTTTGATACTATTTATGAAGGGCCCGATAAAATAAAAGATTTGAATTATTGAAACGAGATCCATAATAAGCCATACATGCTCAATAGCACCCTTCAATTTAAATTATGGACAAAAGAGAATCCAATGCCAATAATTTCACCATACAATTGTGACTTCTGATAAAATATATAATTTGATTTATCGAAATGAGATCCATAATAAATCCTATGTGCTCAAATAGAACCCTGCAATCTAGATTATGGACAAAAGAGAATCCAACGCCAACAATTTCACCATACAATTGTGACTTCTGAAACTAGTAGGATATTATCCTAAAATGAGGAATTTTTTTTAAAGTCTGCAATATTAAGATTTTATAAGATAAATGATATACAATAATTTCATAGTAGTGACGGTCCCTCAACATTTCTATTGAGAAAATTCGACACAGAGAAATTTTGCCTAACTCAGATAAATTTTGCTCTGACTCAAAGAAATTTCAATTTTCACAGAGAAATTTCTCTAATTTCACAAAGAAATTTTGAAATTTCTCTCAGTTGAGACTGAAATTTCTCTTAGTTGAGTGAAATTTCTCTAAGTTAGACAAAATTTCTCTGAGTCAAATTTTCCTTATGAAAATGTTGAGGGATCTTAGCTACTAAAAAAAAAAAAACATCTTGAAACTCTCCTACTACACAAAGTTGGAGAGAGATGTTTCACTAATTTTCCCATCCTAAAATAGTATTTGATTTACTAAAATAAAATAAACATTTTAATGTCATTCCATTCAAATTTTATTTGAGTAAATCAAGCACCGGTGAATTATAAATACACCCCTTAGTATTTATTTAAAATACGGATTGTCTTTTGTGATTTGAAAAATTACAAATATCTCATTATTATGATTTTTTATTTAACATAATTAACGAAAAAAATGAAATTTCTAAATACTCTCTTATATAATAATAAAATTATAAGAATTATTAATTGAAAGAAATTTCTAACATCTTTAAAAATTGTTAATTGATTTAATTTATTAATAAAAGTGTATTATGAAATTAAAAATTTCAAAAAGCAGAATATAATTTCCAAAATCATAGAATACAAATTATATTTTAAATAAATCTCACACATTGAACACAAGTTACAACAATTTTTTAATTTTTTATTTACAATTGAATTTATCAATGTGGTTTACCTTACCTTGTTAGGATGAGTTCCCCTCCATATTTGTATCTCTCCATACTTATTCATATTTCTCTTGTGGGTCCAAATTTGGAATCATATCGATGATCTGAACCGTCTATTTTGTAAGTTTTATAATAAAGGTCATTCATGCAAAAAATCAATTTCATTGAACATCTATAAATATAAGAACAAATCATACATAATATATATATATATTTTATAAAATGAATAACAAATAGAATTGTAAACTTAAACCATTCATTTTGTAAAATAAAACGTGATTTTTTTGTGTTTATAGTTGTCCAGTAAATCTAATTTTTTATATGTATAACTTTTATTGTGAAACCTATAAAATAGACTATATCAATTATCAAAATGAGTATGAATTAATGCCAAAAAAAAAAAAAAAAGAAAGTATAAATAAGTATAGAGAAATAAAGTATGGACTCTTGGTGGGATGTAGGTTTCCGTTATGGGTAATGCTAGGGATACCAAATTTTCTACCAAACAAATGATTAAATGTCTCACATGGGTGTGGGGTCCGCAAATTTGTGGACCGCACACCTATGTGAGACATTTAGTCATTTGTTTAGTAGAAAATTTGGGCCTATACTATTTTCCTTCCGTTATAACCTACAAACTTGAAAACTGTATGTCACAGTTGCATACACAGTTAAGGGTGATTATTTTCGTTAAGCAAATGCAACTCCTGACCTCCTTCAAACCCCAAAACCCTAGTCTCTCTCCTTCCACACCTCCTGCAACTTCCACACCTTCTCTCTCTCCGTCTTGCAAACCTACCCACACCCTTTTCATTTCTACCAAATCCTCTTCACTGACCCTTCTTGTCTCCAACAAATTCCTCCACTTCTCTCTTTTTCTTTCCCCCCGTTCCCTCCCTTTCTCATCCTTCATTTTCTTCCAAATCCAAAACCCTAATCTCTTTTCTTGAAATTTCATGTTCCAAGCCTATTCTCAGAGTTGGTCTCCCCAACAATCGGTCAATATTTACAATCTTATGAGGTGTAATAGCATTTTCCCTTATAAATAAACATTCCCTTTTGTCCTCAAGGCTTGTGGTAGAATTGTGTTGATTGAAAATGGCCTTGAAATTCATTGTTTGAGTGCAAAACTCGGGCTTGAATTCGATGTTTTTGTGCAAAATGCGCTGATATCGATGTATTTTTAGTGTGGTTTTGTTGAATTTGGACGGAGGGTGTTTGATGTGGTTCTAGGTTTGGTTCGGGATGTTGTGACTTGGAATAGTGTGATTTCTGGGTATGTACAGAGTGATTGCTATGTAAAAATTTTAATATGTTATATATATAACAACCTTCATAATTCAAAATCGTGAACTATCATGATTTTTATAAATAATAACATAATGTGGAAAATAAATCATACCCGAATCAATTATCCAAGATTGATTGAACATAAAGCTAATAATAATATTAGTGGAAAAAAGGTGTTTCTCTGTTAACCTTCTCTAGAATACGTTATATTCAGAATAATTGATGGGTGATCTAAATATATTTTTATAGGTAGAGAGAGGACCAGTTTCCCAATATAACTTTTACTCCATTTGCCCATCAAAGTAGGAAATTTGGAAACTATTCCATCTATTGACCTATCAGATAATAACTTGTGGTTCAAGATATGAAACTATAATTTTATTAAATCTATAATTGATATTGCCATATAATGTGGGTAACTATAATGGCTAAATAATTAAATTTAGTCTTACATTCTCCCACTTGACCCATATGATAACATACATCAAGATTTAATAAGGTAAACATTAGGCGTGCAATAAATTATACGATGGTGCTACATGCACCAATTAGTGTACACACTAGTGTACCAACTAATGTTATGCCATTATTACTGACCCCACCTATTATATAAATTACAAATACCCAAAATCTTTAAAATTACGTCACATCATCTGTTAGAATACTAGTTAGTACATTAATTGGTAAATATAGCATTATTCTAAATCATATCCAACCTTACTTTAATTTGGTCATCATCATAATCCTATAATTAAATAATTCACTAATGCGAGTCATGGCGGTTCTATACTAATAGTACGACATAGTCTCTTCCATGTACCACAACAGTAGCAACTAGTTTAATATAGTCTTTAAGTGACGAGTGTATTTAAAAAGTCCAATAATGTTTTTTTTTTTTTATATTATATTATCAAAGACTATTCCTGTTAACATTTATTCATTCTCATATATGTACGTACACCATTCATAGCAAGAAACATATCAGAAATATAGTTAATGAGATCTCAATGTGTCAAATAACACAATAAATCATAAACAGCTATTATGGATTACATTCGAGACCCGTTCAACTAATAAGTTTCTTAATTGTCTTTAAGAGTAATCCTTTCATCAATAGATTTGCACTTAAAAGTTATGTACTTATATGTTTTATTGACACTTTCGGCATTTGAAATTCTTCTTTAACAACGAAGTATTTGAATTCTATGTGTTTAGTCTCATTAGAATATTTGTCATTCTAAGAAAATAAAACAATTGCGAAATTATCACAATAAATTCTTAACGACTTGGCAATAAAAGTCAACAATCCCAAGTCTTGAGATAAAGTTCTACAATAACAATTCATCAATTGTGGTTTCAAAGCACACCACAAATTCAACTTTCATGGGAGATATTTATTATAGTTCATTTCACTCTTTTCATGATATTTCTTCTTCACATAATAAGAACAAATAATCCAAAGTGAACTTTCTACTATCAATGCATCCTCCAGAGTCTGAATCTAAATAACCAATCAATTCAAGATTATCTGACCTCATAAATGTGAGTAAATAATCTTTTGTTCTTTATGATTACCTTATCACTTCCTTATTTGAGCTTTAAGCTTCTTACAATAAATGTATAAAGAATCGTTTCCATTTCAATTGATTTTATAAATTTTTTTGCATAAGACTGGATTTATTTCCTTTCAAAACATAGATAACTTTATGTGAATATTCTTTTATTCTGAATCTCTATGGAACTTTTAATATATACCTTCTGAGACAATCTCAACAATTCATGTGATTCATTCAGAAATATTTCAATTTCTATTAGATAGGTTTTCTTACTAATATATTTCATTCTAAAGTTTTTAAAGAGAAATTTCTTAACTCATGCAATAAATCACGTACATTATTAGCAAGTAAAATATCATCAACATACAAAATCATAAATATAAACTTGCTCTCACTGATCTTTGTATATGTACACTAGTAAAAAAATGTTTTCTTTAAATCCAAGGAAAAAATAGTATCATAAAACTTAAGATACAATTTTTAGAAAACTTGTTTAAGTCCATAACTTGATTTCTTAAGTTTGCAAGTCACATTTTTATTTTCCGCAATAGAGAAATGTCTGAGTTGATCCACACAAAATTCTTCATCTAAACTCTCTTTTAGAAAATTAATTTTCACATACATTTAATGCAATTTGTACGGAAAAGAAATAAACCTTCTCGTATAATCCTGTTGATCAAGTCTGCGCTCCTTCAAAACGTCGTCGCTTTACTCCCTGAAAACACAAACGTGAGCTAGCCGGTGGGTGTGTGCCAGATACCTCTCCGATGCCTAAGTCAGCAAAATAGACAGATAGACAAAAGCTCTGTGTATTCGGGAATCAAAGTTGTGTTACCTCTCCATAGGTGATGTTGTGAGCTTTTATAGATTCCGCGCGGCACAATCCAAGTAGGACTCTTACTCCTCCATGTAGAGTCCTCCCAGGAATCACAATCCTGAAAGAATGCTTATCTTTCAACACCCCCCTCACTGCTTAAACCAAGTGAGATGGTTCTACCATGGTTGGATGTCAATACGACCGAGATAACATGCAGACTAGACCGAGCTCCTACTAGCTCGGTTCTTCCTTTCACTGTGTGTACCCCGGTTTGACATATTCCACCTGGGTTGTCTGAGACCGCACTAACCACATCGAGCTTGGACCGAGCTAACCATTAGCAAGGTTCTGAGGAAAGCCCAATATGCTTCGGCTCAATATGGTATGACCGAGCTAACTGTCACCGTGCTGACCGAGGTGACCGAGCTAACCACCAAGCTCTTTTGGACCGAGCTATCTACAAGGCTCCTCTGGACCGGACTAATTACGAGGCCCTTCTTACTATGGCCCACATAATGGCCCATTACCCAGCTCGGCCTAATTTACATATAAATTACCCTCTCAATTGCCTCTTAATTCCATCTGTGCAGCATGATAAGGATTACCTGCTACCAGTCGAGCTAAAAAAAGTTTTAGCCTTCCAACCGAGCTAAAAAACTTTAGCCTTCCAACCGAGCTAAATTCACACCGTGCTATAAGTCTGTCCGGCCAAAACATCTCTTCAGTCTCCATAACTGAATCGATTTCCATTCTAAGGACACATGGCAGACTTTGATTAGCCCAATGCAGCTGTCACGCCGTCTTCGTACTCCGTGTTTTTTGAACAGTCCTGCCTTTTTGTCCTTCCCTCTACACAAAACAGACCCTTCGTTTTGAATCCATCATTTCACTATTCACCTTCTCTCTCTCCTGCTTGAGCCTCCATTTCTGCAACCACTATTTTTCTGCAAAGCTCGTTGTGTTGCTGCTACTACCTTTATCTTCAGTGCCTCACCTTGAACTGGTAAGTGGTTCGAATCTTCTTCCTTTCTATTGATTTCGCACCTCTTTGCAACGCAAAGCATGTGTTTTATTGTTTTTTCAAAGCACATTCCACTTTTGCTTCCATATTTCTGGGAAAAACCACGCAATAGAGCCACTAGATTTTACGAATAATCTGAAAAAATACTGTATCTGATCCAAAATCACACATCAACCGAACTAGGATACTGTTTGTATTGGATGCAAGCCTAGCCACACCCAATAACCGCACTAAAACTTCATGCCATACTTGCGGTCTCCATAGGTCAGGGACCTTTTGTTTCTTTTAACCGAGCTATAGAACCGTACTAGGTTTGTGCAATGCCCGCACTAGAAACCCTTCACCACCGACCGAGCTACAACTTGGGGCAAAACCAGCTCTCTTAGTCAAAACTGAACTAAGAATGCTGCCCCAAATGCTCAACCGGGCTAAAGGCAATTGCTCAAATCGAGCTAAAAATGAGTAGTACCCCCACGTAGCTGAGCTAGGACTTCATTTATCTTTGCCTTTGTTTCTTTTAGCACGGTCCAACGATCTGTGCTTAGCACCTTTTTTTTCACTTTGCAGACTTAGGTTGCCAGGCACTTCCTTAAACGCTCAACGAGCTACTCACCGTCATTTCTCGACCGAGCTAATACACAGCTTAATTTATTCATATATAGAGCAAATGGGTAAATATAGGTTTTTGGTAAACTCTCCAGGGGCTATGGCCGAGTTTTTGAAGGGACTACCATATCCCTAACGATGTCCACCTTTTTTAGCTGAGCTAGACACACCCCTTGGTAAACCGGGCTTTGTTCCCTTCACCCTTCTTTCCATTATAGAATCGGACTAAGATTCCCCGTACAACCCCTACTTTGTGAATTCCTCAGACAAACAAATCTTTGCCCTACCCAACTTTCCACCAATTCTTACCGCATAATAAATGGCATAGCCGAACTAAACCGCCAGGCTGGCCTTAATCTCGGTCTGGCCGAGCTCTTCCACCAATACTCCATAGGGTCGGCTGAAGATGGCTGGGTTTACTATCTTAGAATAAGGCGCCGTCGTGAAAAGATAATAAAAATACCCAGATAAAGATGTGAATGATGATGATTTCTTCTGGGTATCTGGGAATTTTGAGGACCAACAAGCCCAGATCCCGGGCGACAGAATAAATTGGAACAAGGGTGTAGCCGGTAGGATTACCTCGCTCAATTCCATGCTTTTCTTTACTTGGTTTCTTATCTTGAACCGTACTAAGTTGTCTTCTTTCATGCAGATTTGGACTTTCTCAAGTACCAATAAGCTATCCCAACTTGAATGTACTTCGTGCTACGCTACGATATCCAAACAGAAGTTGGACCGAACTACTGAATTTTGAGCCGACCTACCATTACAGCAGCAGACGAAAGACCAAGGTAACTGACTTTTTGTTGGAAGCCTCTCCTGAACCGGACCCAACCTTGCCTCAAATCAATCTCATCCCTCTAACGTGAGCAAGAAATAGCAAATAAGAGAGCCGTAAGAGCCCTCTCACTGAGGACAAACCATCCCGAGGTACCGCCCAGCGGTCAAACAGGGAGACTGTGGTAGCCTTACCATCCCCCAGCCTTCATCATCTCGGGCAAACAAGCGTGCTCGGACTTCCATAACCGAGCTACGCCTTGTCGACGGGGATGAAACCGTGGTGCCTCAAACCACTCCACCAAGCCCCCCACCTGAGCGCTCAGACCGAGTTAGCTCCTCGAAGTGGGTACCAAAGATTACGTTTCAGAATCGCACTATCAAGGATTCTGACTCAGTGGTCGTAGAAAAAGACCACTTGATGGCATTCAACCTTGCTAAAAGCGTTTGCCTTCCAGCCGACATGAAGCACCATGACTACCTAACCGGGCTGAAAGCCCTTCGCTCGTCCACAAAATCAATGGTGCTGGTAAGTAGCTCATTTGCTTATCTTTTCAAATTTTTACAACTTTCGGCTCGGTTTTACTTAAAAGTTTCTTACCATCCTTTTGCAGGCCATACAAAAAAACCACATCGAAAAACCACCAGGCAGGCCATGGCCGAGGCTAATGAAAAAACGGCCGAGCTAAAAGAGTCCCAACAAAAGGTGGCTGAGCTAGAGACCGAGGTGGCTCGACTCACCGGACTAGTTACCTCGGCTGATGCAGATAAACAAAAGGCCCTGGTTGTGATGAAAGATAAATACCTGCGCGAGCTGGCCAAACTCGATGGCAAGAAGAGCGCGGAGATCGCCGAGCTGAAGAAGAGGGCAGAAGACGTAGAGGACCGGGGCTTCAAGGAGGGGGAGGCCACTTACATTAAGTAGTGTGAGGCGGCCAAAGACCTATTCTTCAAATGTGGATGGAGGGTGTAGCAAGCCCGCGGGGGGACCTCGCTACAGTTCGTACTCGATTTGGGTCACGATTCTTAATCTTGAACCAAAGAGTCCAAATCCGGCAAATCGTTTTGAGAAAACAGATTTTTGAAAGAAGTGCCAAACGTGGACTGCTTTGCCAAATACAGAGTCGCTACCTAAATATTTTATTTTTGGGAAATTTAGGAAACCCTGACTCGTTTGCCTAAGGCCACGTGTCCGTCATCACCAAAGTTTCCTCGGCTCGGGAACTTGGGTACGATTGGGGAAGGTCACTTCGTAAGCACCCCCGCTCGCTCGATCAAAGATCGGCCTCTACTAACCATGATATCTAGTTTTGAAAACTTTGTGTGCTCTTATTCCGGTTATTAGCCTAGATTTACTATGTGATGCGCACAGCATACAAGTATAGACTGGGTCGCCTGAATTGGAACAAAACATTTCATGTTTGTTTTTTGAAAGATGGTTTGCTACTCGCAAGTAGGCTTAAAATGCAAATTTTGCCACCCTCAGGTGGGCTTAGAAAAGATGGTTTTGCCACTATCTAGTGGGCTTAAACTCATAGTTGATGATTTGTTCCAATCCAAATAACCCAACCTTCACCCACAGGCATTCAGGCAGTTATATCACATAAGCACATAGCCTCATGGTAAGCATGCTATTTATGGCAGCACTCACACGCATGCAAGGATGCTAAAGCATAAAACTCACCGAGTACTCCAAGCCAAAACAGAAACCGATTAGAAATCCATGCATGATCCTAAGTATACAGAAATGCCTAATGCAACACATACAAAAATGCAACTATAGCAAGCTCGGCTATTCTAAACATGGCATATGAGATGCAACAACTATCAAGTATTCAACTCGGAATTGAAATACAGATGCAGTTAGTATGATGCGCCGAGCTTGGTGCATGCAAGACAGATGAATGGATGCAAACATGCTATCATACTGTATGCTAATTGAAACATGCCCTAATCTAACCATCATAAGTAGGTAAATAAAAGGGAGAAAAACATGGGGTTGGAAGACATACATCACACACACGCACACTTATTACAACATTGCCCTCGCACAGAGGGTCCAAATAAATAGTACAGTCCAAATAATACAGTCCAAATATGTACAAATCCCTAATTAATTTACAAATTAACTAAGAAAAATAATAAACTGGCATGCAAGCCAGGGACTGTCTTGACTCTTCTCCAGATGATGAATGATGCATGTCCGGGTTGCCTTGTGCAGAAATCCACTGCGATGCCCCAATTAGCCTCTGTTTGCAATTGTTTTTGGAATGCGTGCCAAGCTCCGGAAGGCTGCTGATTCTTGATTTGCTGCAACAGAGAGCAAGAAAGGGGCATGGCAATGTATTTTCACATATGTATGCATACCTCGATCCTCGTGCCACCAATCACGCATCTCGATGCATGATGGCCGAGGAGTCGAATTGCACAACTCAATATGAAATGAATGCACATATGAACACAATAAGACCTAACTCCATCATGGATAATCCGGAGTGTCGGTGACTGGAGAATTGAGACACGTTCCGTCACTCGGAGTACGAAACGCCCCTCGTTTCCCGTGCTCGGGCTAACTCCTATCCCGAACACAATGCAATATACATGACATGCATGAAATGCAACTAAGATACAACCTAACATGCACAATACTATGAAATGGCATACACGATGCACGAGGTAACATGGCATACGCAATGCGCTAACATACAGCCTAGCATACACAATGCTATGGAATGAAATGGCATACACAATGCATAATGGACTTACACCAACATTAGTGGACCTCAGCCACACTCACATAAGAGGCCATTAGATGAAAATGAGACACTCAAAATGCGTGCACACGTGTACGCAAACCGAGGACCGACCCTAAGGCACCGAATGCCACTCTAACAAGACACATGGCAAGACATGGAATATGACATACTAGCATGCAAATTTCAGTAGCAAAAATTGATGCAAAACAGCCCCGAAACATGGCAAAAGTGCACCCGATGCATGAAATGAAACCCGAAATCCAAAATTAGGCACATGGAATGACTTATAACTATACAAAGCATGCATTATTTGAACATGAAGCATGAAGACAGAAGCAAGGAAGTCCCAAAAAATGCATATTTACAGTTTTAAGCAAGGCCAAAAAGTGAACACAAATGGGGCTAAGCTAGCATACAAAAATGGCCCTAAAATTGAGATAATGAAGCAAGTAGCATCTGATGGCCCCAAATGGCCGAGAGCCCTTCAACAAAGTTGAATAGGGGCTCAAAATATGGCATTTTACAGTTAGTGATCAAACCCAAAACAGTGCACAAGAAAGCCTAAAATACTATGCAAGATAAGGCCAAAAAGAGGGCTTCAACACAAAGTATACAAAGGATGCCTCAAACAGCAAAATACCCTTAATTAAACATGAATAGGGGGTGAAAATAAGGCTATTTACAGTTCGGACCAGAGCCCAAAAACAGAAGCACAAGGGGCTAACAAATCATGCAAAAATAAGGCCAAAAGAGGGATACAAAGGCAAGTGGCAAATGGAAGCCTCAAATAGTGAGGAGCCCTTCAACAATGTTGAAGAAGGGCTCAAAATAAGCCACTTTACAGTTTATAACATGGCTCAAAACAGTTTATACATAGGCCTAAAATACTATCCAAGCAAATGACATAAAAGAAAGGTAAAGAAGCAAGTGCCACAAGGAAGCCTCAAACAGTGAGAGGCCCTTAAACAAACATGAAATAGAGCTCAAAAAAATTCTATTTTCAGTTAGGGTCGGAGCTCAAAAAAGTAAGCACAAGGAGTTAGAATATGAACCAAGAAAAGGGTCAAAAAGGGGAGAAGATGACTTACCCTTGAAGACTAATCTTTGACAGCCTTTTGAACCAAAATGCAGCACTCCTAGGCTCTTAAGAACAACCTCAAGCTGCTGGAATGGAGGATGGAAGGGTGGGGCTATGGGTTGGTGAAGAACCAAGGGGGTTTTTAAGGCTTAGAGTAGAGAGAGAGAGAGATTTAATGTGAGAGCTCCAAACCAAAATTTTCTAACCCCTAAAACCAGAGCTGGGGGGTGTTTATATAGGCAAAAGAGTAGGGAAAAAGGGGGGGAAATTGAAATTCAAATTTCCCCCCAAAAAGGCCAAAAAGTGAGATAAAGAGGCAAGTAGCAGCTACTGGCCTCAAACCGAAGAGATCCCTTCAACAAAGTTGAAGAGGGGCTCAAAACAAGACATTTTGTAGTTTATGACCAAGTCCAAAATAGCTCACAAGTAAGCCTAAAATACCATGCAAAAATAGGCCTAAAAGAAAGTTAAAGAGGCAAGTGATAGTAGGAGACCTCAAATAGCAAAAGGTCCTCAATCAAACATGAAAAGGAGCTCAAAATATGACTATTTACAGTTTGGGTCGGAGCCCAAAAATGCTTGCAAGCAAGGCTCGGGGGCCAAAACGCGCAGCCCGGGGCTTGGAAAACTGACTGTTAGGCACCGGAAGTGGTGTTCGACCACGAAGTCGGTCTCTCGGACCACAGTGTCCCTCAAAAGGGAGGAAATAAGGTATGTGCCAAAAACCAGAGCAAACGGAGGTGGTTAAGCGGTCCCGAACCGAGGCATACGGCCGTCGGCTCCGAAAAATCGGAAACCGGGCTCCAAACGGGACAAATGGCCTACGACCATGAAACGTAGCCTACGGCCACTGAGAGATGATCTACGAGACCTCTCCCTCCCTTCGGGATGAGAAAACAGAGAAAACGGAGCTTGGTTAGCAAACCGAGGGAAAGCACAAAAGAGTCCGAAAGTCCGGAGGCAAGGCTCGTAGCCGGGACTCCGCAACCTCAGAACGAGCACAATATGCAACATCACCAAGTGCTTAATCGGTGACGTCTGAGTCTTAAGGTCGGTCAAAAATGGGGTGTCTACAGAGGGCGGTTGTGGCTCAGCTCGGTCACAGCCCAGATACCGAGGTCTTCAACCCTCCTTCGTATTTCATACCGAGCTCGATGGTAGAGTATGCTGCTGCCATTCAGCAACAATTCCTTCAAGAGGAGGAGGATGAAGATGCTGCTTCAGAAGATAACACCCAGCCTGGTCGCCAGTCTAACTCCCCAACTCCAGTGGTCTCTATCCCACATTTGCCTGCTGTGTCTAATGCGGTGCCTCCAACCGAGCTGAACCAAGAGGTGCTTGCAACAACCGATCTACCTCTGGGTGAAGGTCGGGTTGTTTTGGGCGCCGACCTAGACGACCTTTTCTCTTGATTTTTCTTTTTTATCTAGCAAAAAAATTTGTAACCGGGCTAAGGCCTTACCTTTTGTACTTCTGATTTGTGTTTATCAATGAAATATTTTTTTGGTCCAACTGTTAGTTCGGTTTCTTTCCATGCTTGTATTTTACCTTCCAAATGTAATCTGAATGTAGTGTAACATTCTCTGGCCGAGATATTTTATCCCGGTCTTAACTTTGCAATCTCTAGTCTTAGCTGCAAACCACTCTTCAGCCTTGATCTTTATCTCGGTTGAAGAGTACTAAGTGTTGGTTTTTCCAGCCAACCACTCTTCAGCTTTGATCTTTTACCTCGGTTGAAGAGTACTAAGTGTTGGTTTTTCTAGCCAACCACTCTTCAGCTTTGATCTTTTATCTCGGTTGAAGAGTACTATGTGTTGGTTTTTCCAGCCAACCTCTTCAGCCTAGATCCTTATCTCGGCTGAAGAACAATAAGTGTTAGTTTTTCCAGCCAACCTCTAAGTTGGTTATTTTTGCCAATCTAGAGTGAAGTGTTTGGTTATTCCTGCCAAACGTCCTGCAGCCTGAATCCTTATCCTGGGCTTCGGAGAGGTGTTGGTCATTCCAGCCAACCTCTAAGTTGTTATTCTGCAAACCCAGAGTAAAGTGTTTGGTTATTCTGACCAAACGTCCTACAGCCTGGATCCTTATCATGGGCTTAGAAAGGTGTTGGTTATTCCAGCCAACCTCTAAGTTGGTTATTCCTGCCAACCCAGAGTAAAGTGTTTGGTTGTTCCGACCAAACGTCCTGCCAACCTGGATCCTTATCCTGGGCTTAGAAGAGGGTTGTTATCCAGCCAACCTCTAAGTTGGTTATTCCTGCCAACCAGAGTAAAGTGTTTGGTTATTCTGACCAAACGTCCTGCAGCCTGGATCCTTATCCTGGCTTAGGAGAGGTGTTGGTTTTTGCTGAAGAGAGTGCAAAGTTGGTTATTTCGGCCAATTACGCTTTCGGTGTGCCTAACTCACTAAAACAACTTTTACAGAATAACACAATTATACTGAAAAGAAAACTACTTGTTTTATTGAGAAAAAGAAAAATTACAAGTACTTTAAAGAAAAGCTAAATATAAAATAGTTTGAGATTGGCAATGTTCCATGGCCTGGGAATGGCTTTGCTATCTTCATCTTCCAGGTGGAATGCCCCTTTTCCCGCTAATCCAACCACCTTGTAAGGTCCTTCCCAATTAGGCCCTAACTTGCCATCTCCAAGAACCAGGGTGTTTCCCATCACTTTGCGCAGTACCCAATCTCCGATTTTGAATTGTCTCAGATGTACTGTTTTATTATACTTTCTGGACAACTCTTGCTGGTACGAGGCAATGTGAACTAGTGTTTTTTCTCTTCTTTCTTCTACAAGGTCGAGTTCCAATGCTATGTCTTCTCCGTTTAAGTCTGGATCAAAATTTTCACTTCTAATTGTGGGGAGGCCAACTTCTAGTGGGATTACTGCTTCCATGCCATAGGCCAAGGAAAAAGGTGTTTCGCCAGTAGACCGCCGAGGTGTGGTACGGTAAGCCCATAAAACGTGGGGAAGCTCCTCAGCCCACTTGCCCTTTGCTTTCTTTAACCTTTTCTTCAATCCATCCAAGACGACCTTGTTTGATGCTTCTGCCTAGCCATTTGCTTGGGGGTATGCCGGTGTAGAGTTGTAGAACTCTATCTTGTATTCTTCACAAAAGCCTCTAAAAATTTTGCCGTCAAACTGAGTGCCATTGTCTGATATTAGCACCTTGGGTATGTCATATCGAGTAATGATATTCTGCCAGACGAACTTCTTCACATCTTTCTCCTTTATTGATGCTAGTGCTTCTGCCTCCACCACTTTGTGAATAGTCTGTGCTGCAAGAAAGAATTTTCTGTTGCCAGGTGCTGTTGGAAGTGGTCCTACTATGTCAAGCCCCACATTGCGAAAGGCCATGGGCTAGTTAAGGGTAGAAGCTCCCTGGTTGGTTGATGTATTTGGTGTGCGAACTTCTGGCATTTTCACACTTCTTGACGTATTTCGCTGAATCTGCTTGCATGTATGGCCACCAATATCCTTGCGAAATGGCTCTGTAAGCTAATGATCTTCCTCCTTGATGACTTCCGCATACGCCTTCGTGTATCTCGAACAAGAATGCTTCAACTTTGCTGGGTGGACACACTTTAGGTAAGGTCCTGTGAAGGATTTCTTGTACAAGGCCATTGATGGGGAGAGCCAAAATCGTTGTGACTTTGCTCTTATTTTGTTGGCCTCTTTCTTTTCTTCCGATAAGACACCGTCTTTTAAGAACATTATAATGGGATCCATCCATGAAGGGCCTAGTTCGGCACAACATACCTCTTCTGCTTCGGGTTCTTCAATGCTTGGTCTTGGTAGGTAGTCAATCAGTAACGGATAAGGGATGGATGTATCTGCCATTGAAGCAAACCCTGCTAGCTCGTCTGCTCTGCTGATCTGCTCTATTCGCACTACTTCAAATTTCTTGATCTCTTTTCTGACTAACTCTTGAAACTTAGCCATCCTGTCATCTTTTGCCTCGTAGTCGCCTGAAATTTGGTTTACCACCAGCTGTGAGTCACTGTAAACCATTAGCTCGATGGCCTTCATGTAGAATGCTGATTTTAGGCCTACAAGAAGCGCTTCATACTCCACTTCGTTGTTTGATGCTGGGAAGCCAAGGTTGACTGCTTGCTCCACTATTATGCCATCTGGCAAGATGAGGACTATGCCCAGTCCTATTCCATGCCTGTTGGATACTCCATCCACGAAGAGCTTCCACATCTCTCCGACGAACAGTTTCCAGCAAGTGGAGGGATCGGATGATGTCTTGGGGTCATGAGTGTTGCTGGTGTTTTCTTCAAAGTCCATGCTTGCTGTTTGCCCCTCATTATCTGATTGTACCAAGTCTTTATTTGTTGATGAGACTTTGCTTGGTGTAGCATGGTTTGCTTCTTCCTCCCTTTGCTCACTCTGGTTTGCCTTAGGATCTGATTGGGTATCCTGTACCAGGGGTTGCGCTATTTCGGCGACAGTTTCCATCCTCTTGGTTGTATCAGTCAAGTCTACTGGGCAGATGTGATGACTTCTTGGAGTGAATTCTGCGACAAAGTCTGCCAAGGCTTGGGCTTTTATCACGATTCTGGGTTGAAACTTGATATCGAACTGTCCCAACTCTACTGCCCACTTCAAAATTCGCCCAGAAAAAGTTCGCTCTTTCAAACAAAGCTTTTAATGGAAAGGCTGTGAGAACGATTATGGTGTGGGCGTGAAAGTAATGCGACAACTTCCTTAAGGCCATCATCAAGGCTAAGGCCAATTTTTCCAATGGTAAGTACCTGGTTTCTGCGCCCAGCAATGTCTTGCTGACATAAAAGATGGACAGATGTTGGATTCCTTTCGCTCGGACCAACACTGCGCTAATTGCGTGCTGTGAAACTGCCAAGTATAGAAATAGTTCTTCTCCAAGTATTGGGGTCACTAGCAATGGTGGAGAAGACATGTATTCTTTTAAGCTTTCTAGGGCGCGGTCGCATTCTTCATCCCACTCAAACTTGGCCTTTAATGCTTGAAAAAATGGTCGACATCTGTCTGACGACTAACTTATAAACCGGTTAAGCGCGGCTGCCATGCCGGTGAGGTGCTGCACTTCTTTTACTGAGTTAGGCCTCTTAGATCTTGGATTGATTTGATCTGAGAGGGGTTTGCTTCTATATCTCGGTTGGTCACTAGGAAGCCCAGGAATTTGCCAGATCCTATGCCGAATGCACACTTGGATGCATTAAGGCGTAGCTTGTGCTTCTTCAGGATTTGAAACATCTCGCCTAGGTCCCTGAGATGGTCATTCTTATCCTTGCTCTTGACCACCATGTCGTCGATGTAGGCTTCCATTGTTCTGCCTAACAATGGTTTGAACATCTTGGTGACCATCCGTTAGAATGTTGCCCCTGCGTTCTTAAGGCCAAAGGGCATGACCTTGTAACAATACAGTCCTCTTGGCATTGTAAAAGATGTGACCTCCTGGTCTCATACATAGCGATCTGATGGTAACCTCTGTACGCATCAAGAAAGCTAAGACGGTTGTGACCTGCCGTCAGATCTACAGTTGGTCTATCCGTGGTAGAGGAAAGCTGTCCTTTGGGCATGCCTTGTTGACTGTTTTGTAGTCCACGCAGACACGCCATTTTTATTCTTCTTTGGCACCACTACTGTATTGGAGATCCATCTGGGTAGTGCACTTCTCTGATAGCTCCTGCTTCTAACAGGTTTTCTACTTTTCTGCCACTATCTCGGCATGGGTGGACGTTTAATTGGTGACAGATGAAGCTTGGGTGGACGTTTAATTGGTGACAGATGAAGCTTGGGTCAATGCCTGGCATGTCATACGGCGTCCAGGCGAACACTTCGATGTTAGAGGTCAAGAATTCCATGACCTTTATTCTCTCAGTGCTGGACATAGATGAGCTAAGCAGAAAGAACTTATCTGGGTTCTTTTCATCTATTCTTACTTGTACCAAGTCTTCCACTGCCTTCTGTTCAGCGGCTTTGCCAACATCCGTGAACAATTCATTGCTCTCTGGTCCTTCCACTATTTGTACAAATCCCTTGGCAGCTCGGTTGCCATTTACTGTGACGAAGCATTGCTTGGACATAATTTGGTCTCCATAGACCTCTTAAATTACTCTGGCTTCGTTGGGAAATCGCATTACCTGATGGTAGGTTGACGCTACCGCTCTCATGGCGTGCAACCATGTCCTTCCCAAGATTATGTTATAAGTAGAGGGCACTTTCAATACCCTGAATTCCACTTGTTTCGTCATGTTTCCTGCCCTGACTGGGAGGATTATCTTGCCCACTGGCCACTCTGGCATTGAGTTGAATCTGATCAGGAGAGATATGGCAGGTGCCAAGTCCTTGTCCTTCAGTTTTAGTTGTTTGAAGGTTTCGTAATACATTATCTCGCACGAGCTTCCTTGGTCGATCAAAATCCGTTTGATGTCGTAATCCATGACGCGGAGTGTGACGACCAGTGCATCATTGTGAGGGCAATATATCCTTGCTAAGTCTCTGTCTGAGAAGGATATGACGTTTGTGGCTTCTGTTCGTCCCTTTTTGATGGTAGGTTGCGCACTTAATACTTCTCTTAAGTGCTTAGCCTTCTTGATCGTTCCCCTGAGCTCACATACCCGTTCAGGCTCGAATACCCCATGTATCACGTTAATCACACCTTGTGGTGGGGCATCGATCGGCATTCCGTCTGGGTTGTTGTGGTTCTGGGGGGCTGGCTGCGTCCCTCCTTCTATGCACCGGTCCAGGTGACCTGCTGCCACTAACTCCTCCAGATGCTGTCTCAACGGCGTGCAATTTTTAGTGCGGTGCCCCTTTTCCTTATGGAAGGTGCACCGGGATCTTTCTTCGTAGTCCTTTTGCTCTTCTCCCAGCTTAGCTGGCCATCTGACGAAAGGTTCATCACATATCTCACTGAGAATCCGATAGATCGGTTTTTTGAACACTGTGGTAATGGCAGTGCAGACTCTCAGCCACCTTTTATCCTGGTCCTCACCATTGTCTCGCCTGCCTCGCCCATTCTTGCTTGGACGTTCTACCGTGTTGACTTTTGCCGTAGTCTTCTTATCTGGCGCTGCTGTTGCACCAGATTTTGCCTTAGCACGGGCGCCATCCTCCTCCACCCGAATATGTTGGTGCATTCTCTCCATCAAGGCTTCCATCATGAGGGGTGGAGTCATAGTAATTGAATCCCTCAACCTGTTTCCGACTGGAAGTCCTCTTTTGTACTGTGTGATGGCGAGATTTGTGGGGCAATCTCCTATCTGGTTGAAGGTCTCCCAATAGCGACTGTTGTATGACCTCAACGTCTCCTTGTCGCCCATGTCAATGGAGAGTAGTTGGTTGATCTCCACCGGCGTCTTGGTGTTTGTTCTGAACCTTGTCACGAACGCCTCTACCAATTGCGCCCAGGAGGCTATGCTGCCTTTTGGTAGCCTTTCGAACCAGGTTAAACCTAGGTCGCCAAGGCTGGATGGGAATAGGATGCACATTAAAGCTTCGTTCCGTCGGTATACCGCCATAACCTGACGAAAGTGGCTTCAGTGCATGTAGGGGTCTGTTTTCCCCTTATAAGTGGTGAACTTAGGCTGGTTGAAGCCTGAAGGTAGAGGTGCGTTCTCAATTGCCGGAACGAATGGCGAGGTTTGCAATCTGGCTAATACCTTGTTTGCTGGTTCGTAAGCCAGGCGCGGTATTGGCATTCCGACCTTGACGCTTCCATGCGTTCAAGGAGCCAACCGCTGAAGGGCTGAAACTCTGCGTGGGTCGCGTGCCCTGGTATCCTTCTTCCATCTTGCCTTTTCTTCAAGCACAGTCCGTAGGTCGGACGATCTAGGCAACTCCGTTTTCCTGGATGCAGTCCGGTGTGTGCGTGAGGGCCGATAGGTGCTTCCCTTAGTACATGACTGCTCAGTCCTCGTTCTCTCAGACCTGGAGTAACGAGTCCTGGTATTCCTTGATTGAGTGTTGCTTGTTCTCAGGCTTTTGCTCTCTGCTTGTGATGGTATGGTATGCCTACCACGATCCTCTGAGTGGCGAGGGGGTGTGTTGCCTTTGCGCCCCTCTCCTGTTGCCACCCTTTTTCCCTTGATCTGGCGTTTTATAGCCTCCATGTCCGCCGCCATCTTCCTTATTAGTTCATCCTACTCTTTTACGCGATCCTCTAGAGCTTAAGGGTCAATTTTTCACCTCTGTCTTTCAGGACTTTGTGAGCGAGAGCGACGGGGGCTGTTGTTCCACCTCCCCCTTGCATCCCTCTAGGGGTTCTGTTGCTGGGGCTCTAAGTCCGCCATGGGAGGGATAGAAGGCAAACCTTTGCGCCTCCCACCTCCCTCTGGGGTTTGTCCGTCGATGGCGGACTGCGACAAATCTTCGTTGTGCGCCATTGCTCTCAATTAGCGAAGGAAACTCGATCAAGAGGTTTTGTTCTTTGTCTGATCTTCCCACAGACGGCGCCAATTGTACGGGAAAGAAATAAACCTTCTCGTATAATCCTATTGATCAAGTCTGTGCTCCTCCAAAACATCGTCGCTTTACTCCCTGAAAACACAAACGTGAGCTAGCCGGCAGGTGTGTGCCGGATACCTCTCCGATGCTTAAGTCAGCAAAATAGACAGATAGACAAAAGCTCTGTGTATTCGGGAATCAAAGTTGTGTTACCTCTCCATAGGTGATGTTGTGAGCTTTTATAGGTTCCGCGCGACACAATCCAAGTAGGACTCTTACTCTTCCATGTAGAGTCCTCCCAGGAATCACATTCCTGAAAGATAATGGTTATCCTTCAACACCCCCTCACTGCTTAAACTAAGTGAGATGGTTCTACCATGGTTGGATGTCAATACGACCGAGATAACATGCAGACTAGACCGAGCTCCTACTAGCTTGGTTCTTCCTTTCACTGCGTGTACCCTGGTTTGATATATTCCACCTGGGTTGTCTGAGACCGCACTAACCACATCGTGCTTGGACCGAGCTAACCATTAGCAAGGTTCTGAGGAAAGCCCAACATGCTTCAGCTCAATATAGTACGACCGAGCTAACTGTCACCATGCCGACCGAGGTGACCGAGCTAACCACCAAGCTCTTTCGGACCGAGCTATCTACAAGGCTCCTCTGGACCGGACTAATTACAAGGCCCTTCTTACTATGGCCCACATAATGGCCCATTACCCAGCTCGGCCCAATTTACATATATATTGCCCTCTCACAATTCAATATCATAATGAGTTACTAATGCCATAATAATTCTAAATCAGCCCTTTAAGATACAAGTGAAAAAATAATATCTCATTGTAATAAATGTCTACTTTCTGAGTAAAATCTTTGGCCACATATCTAGCATTATATCATTTTATATTGCCCTTAGAATAATAAATATTTTTGCAACCTTAGGCAATTCAATAAAATCCCAAATTTCATTTTGGTCCATTGATTTCAACTCATCATTCATTACATAAATTATTTAGTAAAATCAATACTTTCTATGACTTGTGACAACAAAACCGAGTCTTTACCTATCCTAATATTATAATAAGATTGTTATAGATATACCACATAATCATTCTGAATGACAAATCTCTTTACTTTATGAAATCTTTTTAATATTATTTCTTATAGTTCTTCTAAAACTTTTCATTGGTAATAATTACATTATAGAGTAATTGATTATTCATTTGTTGTTCTAAGACCTTAAGCTGTTTAACAACTATAGAAATGACAATTTCCTTCAAAATTATGGGTAATGATACTTGTACCTAGACTTATTGAATAAGTACTTTTCATGATTTATCACTCCCATAGATTTCACCATTCTTATTAAATTTGATGTTATCAATCTCTGCAATTGTAACATCTCAAAATAATTATAATAAACCATCCACGATGATAAGTAAGTAACAATCTAAATCAGAGTATACTATCCTTCTATTACATAAAACTCAATTGTACAAAAGGGTGACACATATGGATATATATATTCATAAGTCCAAACCCTGAATCTATAGCATGAGTCAACAACAAAGATATGAAATAGAAGTTAAATAGATAATTGAAATGCCCTGAAGGCTACAACTTTTCAAGACTATACTTGGTTACATCCAAATGGATTTAAATCAATACAGATAAAGCCCTCAGCATGTACAAAATAATAACTACAGGTAAACAAAATGGAGCTCTTGTTCTAATCCTTCCAAACTACTACCTTGGAGGAGGCATCTCACCACATCTAAAAATGGTTTTCCCATATAGGGTGAGCCAAAACCCAGTAGAAATAATCTAACACAATACATGAATCTTAACAAAGATAATGGTGAAATGCATATGCAATGCCCATGTCAAAACGTTTTACATTTCTTTCTCAAAGACCATGTCGTGCTCAATTTATATCACAATTCTCCAATCATTTCCTTTACAAAAGAAAAAAAATGAGGAAATCTCTAACTAGTACAACCTTTCACGGATATTTCGTCTGTAGGAAACCGTCAGATGGCATCCATGTAAATGTAGTCTATACAAGCGCTACTATTTCCATTTTATGGATATTTCGTCCACGGGAACCGACACCCATGTATACGCGCGTTTTTCGAGACTTTCACCCTAGACACACAAGCCAACTTAATTTGGTGATACACACCTCCTTCCCACGTTCATCCATTTTTCTCAAAATCATTTACATTTGCAATGTATTAAATGAGCAATAATATTCAATGCACATGGATGAGAAATTAGTTTCAATTCACATATTCCTCATGTAATTTCTACTACAATCAAAGCTATCCTCCATCGATAGCCCAAAATAGATATTTCTAAATGGATACAAAATGTCCAATACAGATAAACTTTCCAAAATCTAATATGTGAGTGATAATACTTATCCAACTCCACCATACATATTAATATCCATCCAATTTTACATTTCCAACATCAATTCCATTTATTTATACAAAATAAATATTTGAGACATTTAGGGCAAAACCCATTTTTCTTCCAAAATCCATTCCAAGTATCAAATCAACAATTCTATCACAACTCAACCTCACTTCTAATCCCACAACCATTTTCAAGACATCCATTAGAAAACCATTCTTTTGATTTTAAACCAAAACCCTAGGTTTGTTCAAAATCCTTCAAAATCACAAGATTGTTTTATAAAAACAAATAGCTAAGTTAAAAATCATAAAAGAGTGTAAAGAATCTCTACCTCAAAGCTAGAAGACCAATGAGGGAATGAAGAACCTCAAAGAAGCCGAAATCCATCTTTACTCGGATGAAAACGAAACTCTAAGTGAGCTCTACCTTTTTCTCAAAGGAAGTAGGGTAGAGAAATCAATGGATCCAAGTGTTTTAGAAGAGAGAAGGTGTGTTTTAGAGACAGAGGTTCTCAACTCAAGGTTTTAGAAAGTTTAGAGAGAGAGAGAGAGAGAGAGATATGAAAAAGTGATGTAAAAAGTGATTTTTACAGATTGATGTACACATAGTCCACTCAAGTGCCAGAAGTGACGCTCAAACATCCAAACAGAAAATAATTACAGCTTGAGTGTAGGAAGTGATGCTCGAGCGTAGAATACACACTTCCAGTAGTTTTACAAATAGAAAGCCAATGCTCGATCGCAAAAAGGGCTGCTCGAACTCCATACCGTTCGAGCAAAGAATAACAAGACCCAATAGTTTGGCAGACTTGCAAAAGTACTCAGAGTTCATAAAACCCGCTCGAGTGAGAGAAATGACGCTCGAGCGTAGAAGCAAAATTCTAGGCAATAAGGTTTTTGGAAAACAAGGTACCAACCTGTTCTAAACACAACCAACATATCCTAATAGCCAAACTCAAGAAGGGAAAATAAGAATAAGACAAGTGCAACAATACGAAACCATGAAACGCAAATCTATAATATCAAATGGGTCGGGTCTTAAACCAAAATCACTATAAGTTTCCCCCCCTTAAGGAATTTCATCCCCGAAATTATAAATCAAACTTATAAAACCATGTTTAAACCAATTACAACGATGATAATCAATCAATTCCAATACCATGACTCATCCACTGGTCATTCATCCTCATCAACATGATAAACAAGTTATCAATATGGAATGTACAATTCACATTTCCAAAATATATACAATGTTTATATTAAATAAACATAACAAAAGTTTCAATACATGTTAAAACATTAATAACTAGGTCTGGATATTTCTCATGGACTTCCAACTCACGTTTCCAAATTGCTTCCTCAACTCCGTGATGTTGCCACAATACTTTAGCCAAGGGAATTGTCTTGCCTCGCAAGACTTGGTCCTGAGTATCTAAGACTCTTACCGGTCTCTCATCATACGAGGCATCCTCATCTACTTCTAAGTCAGTCCAATCCAACACGTGTGATGGATCTGGCTCATAATTCCGAAGCATACAAATATGAAACACATCATGAACCCTGGAAAGCTGTGGTGGCAAGGCCAAGTGATAAGCTACATTTCCAATCCGTTCTAAGATCTCAAAAGGCCCAATAAATCTAGGAGATAACTTTCCACTCTTCCCAGACCTCTTCAAACCCCGTCTAGGTGATATTCTTAAGAAGACGTGATCTTCTACTTCAAAAGACAAAGGTCTCTTCCTACAGTCGGCATAACTTTTCTGGTGACTCTGGGCCATAACCAACTTCTTACGGATAAGTGCAACTTTCTCTGTCATTTTCCGAACTAACTTTCGACCCAACATTGGTACATCATCCACCTCGGCCCAATACACAGGGGATCTACACAGTTGGCCATACAAGGCCTCAAACGGTGCCATGCCAATACTCGACTGGAAGCTATTGTTATAGGCAAACTCCACTAAGGGTAAGTGATTCTCCCACGACCCCTTAAAGTCAAGGACACAACCTCGAAGCATATCCTCAAGAATCTGAATAGTACGCTCGGATTGCCTGTCAGTTTGAGGATGATAGGTGGTACTAAAAGTCAATCTAGTGCCCAAGGCATTCTCTAGGCTTTGCCACAACCAAGCTATAAAATGTGGATCTCTATCCGAAACAATTGTTACATGGACCCCGTGCAACCTCACAATGTCCCTAATGTAATGTGCATAGGTACAAAGTGCGCTAACTTGGTCAATCGATCAACTACCACCTCAATGGCATCATTACCGAATTGAGTCCTTGGAAGATCCACCACAAAATCCATTGTGACATGCTCCCACTTCTATTCGGCTATAGACAAGGGTTGTAACAAACCCGCTGGTCTTTGGTGTTCGGCCTTCATTTGTTGACAAGTAAGGTACTTCAATAGAAACACGGCCACATCTCTCTTCATACCTCTCCACTAAAATTGGCGACTAAGGTCACGATACATCTTTGTGTCTCCTGAATGCACCGCAAGGCGTGAATGGTGAAACGCTCAGAGTACTTCTTCTCGGCAAGACCCAACACGAAAAATCGATCACGATATCTAACACTCGAATCGGGATACACAGTCAGCGTTTCTCTACCTTCCCACTAGTGATCTTTTCTCAGAGGGTTTTTATATCAAGATCACTCTTCTGCGCTTCTATCACTTGGTTCACAAGTGTAGGTTGTGCAACCACCAAAAACAAGGCTGTACACTCAACGGACTCGCCAAGATACAAGTCAAATTCACCAATAGCACCCAACAGATAATGCCACCAAATCTGTAAGGCAAAGATCACGGTCGCTAACTCTAGGTCATGAGTAGGGTAGTTTCTCTCATGTGTTTTCATTTGTTATGAGCCATAAGCTACTACTTTCCCTCTTGCATCAATACACAACCCAAACCTTCCCGTAAAGCATCACAATACACTAAATAGCCTAAATCCCTCTCTGAGATAATCAATACTGGAGCAATGGTAAGTCTAACCTTAAGTTTTTGAAAAGACTTCTCACAAGTCTCACTCCATACAAACTTAATTCCTTTCTTTGTCAGTCTAGTCAATGGTGAAGCTAATCTAGAGAAATCTTTCACAAATCGATAGTAATACCCGACCAATCCCAAGAAATTACAGATCTTGAATGTATTCTTGGGTTGTTCCCAATCTTGTACGACTTCTATCTTGGATGAATCTACTGTCACATCTTTCCCAGATATCACATGGCCTAAGAACTTAACCTCTCTCAACCAGAATTAATATTTCCAGAACTTAGCATACAGTTTGTGGGCTCTAAGCAACTCGAGTACAACTTGCAGGTGTTCCTCATATCCTCCTCGGAGGATAAGTAAATCAGAATACCATCAACAAAGACCACTACAAAATAGTCTAGGAATTCGCAAAAGATCCGATTCATCAAATCCATAAATACGGCAGGTGCATTGGTTAGCCCAAAAGGTATCACTAGGAACTCATAATAGCCATACTGCGTACAAAATTCTGTCTTCTGGATATCTTCCTTCGTTACTCTCAACTGGTGATAACCCGACCTCAGGTTTATCTTAGAGAAACAACAAGATCTTTTCAACTGATCAAACAAATCATCTATATGAGGCAGTTACCCAGTTCAACTTCTGGTAATCAATACAAAGCCGTAAGGCGCAATCCTTTTCTTAGCAAAGAGAGCTGGTGCTCCCCAAGGCGACGTACTAGGGCTAATGAAACCCTATCTAATAATTCTTGGAGTTAAATCCTCAACTCACTTAACTCAGCAATTGCAAATCTATACGGTGCCATAGAAATCAGTGTCGTGCCAAGCACTAAATCAATAGAGAACTCGATCTCTCGGTGAGGTGGTAAACTATCAAGATTCTAGGGAAAAACATCCGGGTACTCACAAACTACCCTTGGTAACTCAGCTCGGACTTCATCACACTCATTACCCAAGAAATTGGCAAGAAGACAACTAAGTTCACTCCGCCCACTTGGATTATACACTGGTGATAAGACTCTATCAGCTCTGTCTCCCATCAAATAAAAACAATCATCGCTCAAGATACATATAGCAACCTTCTGACGGTAACAATCTATGACAGCTCAATATGATGATAACCAGTCCATACCTAATATAGCATCGAAGCTCGACATATCAATCAATACAAAAGCAAAAGGAAGTCGGCGATCGACAACTTATATGTCACAAAACCCGACACCCTTGTTCCAAAACAATCTCACCACTAATAGGTGACTATACTAAGTGGAGATGCTAACCGAGCTAACTCTAAACCTAAAGTTGATGCAAATGCAGACGAAATAAAAAAGTGGGATGCACCCGTATCAATCAATACATTGGCAATGGAATTGTATAACAAGAAAGTTTCTCTCACAACTGAAGGCGTTGGTACTAGGTCTGGCGTGGTAACATATATACACGCCCTGAAGGTCTTTGTTCCACATGCTCACCCCTCGGAGCATAAGTTTCATGCACTGACTAAGCCGAAGAGGCTCCCTAATTGGCCCTCGAGGCCTGTGTTGACTGTGTAGGCTGGTGGCTCTGTGTCTGCCTCGAACCAGATGCGTCAGGTGTGCCACCTAACTGATGGCAAAACCTTTTCAAGTGTCCACCTGCGCACACTGATAACAAGTAGGAGGCTGCCCTCTCCCTTGACTCTGGGTTTGAGGATGAGCCGAAGATGATGCAGACTGCTACTTTCCTCTCCTCTGCGAGCAAGTTGGAGACTTGTGGCCTAACTAACCACATTTAAAACAAGTGAAACCTCCCTGACCACCTCTCCCAGAACCCAAACTTGGTACTGGAAAAGTGGACCTTGACTGAACTCCTTGGGATTGCTGTGGGTTAGAACCCCTATGCCTCTTATTGTCCCGCTAAACATCCTGACTCCTCCTAGAGCCCCTCATCCGCTCATCCTTCATTTGCATTACGGTCTCAAGATGCACTGCCGACTCTAATCATTGAACTGATTACCTTTAAAAGACGCCCGGTCCTTAACCTTTTCTTGAACTCCACACAACGGTGCTCCTCTGTCGCCACTAACTCTAGTGCAAACCTAGATAGACTAGTAAATGCGGCCTCAAACTCGGCCACCGGTGTGTTCAACTGCTTGAGTTACAAGAACTGCTCCCTTAATTTCTCCCTAACAGTGAGAGGTAAAAACTTGTCTTGGAAGGCATCAACAAAAGCCTCCCAAGTTGCTCCAATGCGCCTACGTGTATACTTCCACCATTGACCCGCATCTCCTTTCAGCTTGAAGGATGCCAAGGTTACTCTCAAACCACCGTCTTTGATGCCGAGCATCTCAAACGTCTTCACCATTTGTTCGAGCCATTCATTCACTTTCAAAGGCTCTTTAGGATCACTCAAAAACTCGTCTAGGTTGGACTGGAAGAACTCCCTTTTCAAGAATGACGGCCCCGTCTCAGCAACATGAGCCTGGACTTGATTCTTAACTCTGAGAATGTCCATGGATTCCTGCAATGCTTCGACCATTTCGTGGGCTAAGGCGCCCATGGCCTATTGACTTGTCGGCTCGGCCACATTGGCCTGACCAACTCCCTCCTCTTGTGTCGGAATATCATCCAGTATCGGCACTCCCGTCGTCCAGGCCTACCACGCTTACCACTACGATCATGTCTTGACATCCTAATAAAGGTAACAACAGAGATTAGCACATTTAAAAATGTGCTGAAGCGAACTCACTCGTGTTCTGATACGGTGGACAACAGTAATTCCCTTAACCTAAGTACGTAGTCACATAAACACATATAAATTTTCTTCCTAGATAATGATCGTCTCGCGACATTGCCAGAGTTCCAATAAGAAACAGCAGTGATCAAGTGCTCTTCTAATAGGATTTCTAGAAACCCGTAGACTCAGTCAATATCCTAGAAATTAAATCTCGTACCATATAATCACATAAGCATGTTATCACATAGCATATCATACATACTAATGTCTCTATCAAGCGAGACAAACCCATTATGGTAATAACCACTTCCCACATACGCAAAATATTCAAACCCGGTGTGCTCTCATACCAAGTTGTAACGTCCTAAAATAATTATAATAAACCATCTACGATGATAAGTAAATAACAGTCTAAATCCGAGTATAATATCCTTTCATTACATAAGACTCAGTTGTACAAAAGAGTGACACATGCGGATATATATTCATAAGTTTTAACCTTGAATCTGTAGCATGTGTCAACAATAAAGATATGAAATAGAAGTTAAATAGATAATTGAAATGCCCTGAAGTCTACAACTTTCCAAGACTATACTTGGTTACATCCAAATGGATTTAAGTCCAATACAGATAAAACCCTCAACTTGTACAAAATAATAACAAGAAGTAAACAAAATAGAGCTCTTGCTCTAATTCTTCCAAGCTACTACCTTGGTGGAGGAATCTCATAAATACCTGAAAATGATTTTCCCATATAGGTGAGCTAAAACCCCGTAGAAATAATCCAACACAATATATGAATCTTAACAAAGATATGAGGGTGAAACGTATATGCAATACCCATGTCAAAACATTTTACATTTCTTTCTCAAAGACCATGCCATGATTGGTTTATATCACAATTCTCCAATCATGTCCTTTACAAAAGAAAACAATGAGGAAATTTCTAACCGGTACAACCTTTCACGGATATTTCATTCGTAGGAAACCATCAGACGGCATCCATGTAAACATAGCCTATACAAGCGCTACTATTGCCATTTTACGGATATTTCGTCTGTGGGAACCGACACCCATGTATATGCGCGTTTTTCGGGACTTTCACTCTAAACACACATGCCAACTTAATTTGGTGATACACATCTTCTTCCCACGTTCATCTATTTTTCTCAAAATCATTTACATTTGCAATGTATTAAATGAGCAACAATATTCAATGTACATGGATGAGAAATTAGTTTCAGTTCACCTATTCCTCATGCAATTTCTACAACAATCATAGCTATCATCCACCAATAGCCCAAAATAGATATTTTTAAACAGATATAAAATCTCTAATACAGATAAACTTTTCCAAATTTAAGATGTGAGCGATAATACATATCCAACTCCACCATCCATATTAATATCCATCCAGTTTCACATTTCCAACATCAATTCCATTTATTTATACAAAATAAATATTTGAGACATTTAGGGCAAAACCTATTTTCCTTCCAAAATCCATTCCAAGTATCAAATCAACAATTCTATCACAACTCAACCTCCTCACTTCCAATCTCACAACCATTTTCAAGACATTCATTTGAAAACCCTTTTTTTTTTATTTTAAACCAAAACCCTAGGTTTGTTCAAAATCCTCCAAAATCACAAGATTGTTTTATAAAAACAAATAGCTAAGTTAAAAATCATAAAAGAATGTAAAGAATCCCTACCTCGAAGCTAGAAGACCAAGGAAGGAATGAAGAAACCTCAAAGAAGTTGAAATCCAACTTTGCTCAGATGAAAATGAAGCTCTAAGTGAGCTCTACCTTTTTTTCTCAAAAAAAGTAGGGTAGAGAAATCAATGGATCCAAGTGTTTTAGAAGAGAGGATGTGAGTTTTAGAGAGAGAGAGAGGGTCTCAACTTAGGGTTTTAAGAAAGTTTAGAGAGAGAGATATATATATATATATATATGAAAAAGTGATGTAAAAAGTGATTTTTACGGACTGATATACACGCAGTCCGCTCAAGCGCAAGAAGTGATGCTCGAGTGTCCAGACACAAAATAATTGCCGCTCGAGCGTAGGAAGTGACGCTCAAGCGTAGAATACACACTCCTAGTAGTTTTAGAGACAGAAGGCCAATGCTCGAGCATAAAAAGGGTTGCTCGAGCGCCATACCGCTTGAGCGCAAGAAGCTTCGCTCGAGCGAAGAATAAAAGTCCCAATAGTTTTGTAGACTTGCAAAAGCACTGAGAATTCACAAAGTCGCTCAAGCATGAGAAGTGGCGCTCGAGCGTAGAAGTGAAATTCTAGGCAACAAGGTTTTTGAAAAATAAGGTACCAACCTATTCCAAACACAACTAACACATCCCAATAGCCAAACTTAAGGAGGGAAAAGAAGAATAAAACAAGAGCAACAATACAAAACCATGAAACCTGAATCCAGAATAACAAATGGATCGGGTCTTAAACCAGAATTGCTATAGTAATTCTTGTACTATGGCTAAGATAGTAAAACTAATACCCTTTGAATTTTCAAGATAATCAACAAAATAATCATTGATTATTATAAAATCTAATTTCTTTTCATGTGGATCAATAATTCTAACTTTTAAGACAACCCGAAACATGCAGGTGTCTTAATTTCGATTTCTTTCATGTTCATAGTTCAGAATGAGTATTTGAAACTGCCTTATTCGGAACCCGATTCTATATGGAAACAATAGATCATAATGACATACATCTACAATGTTATGGGTATTCAGAAATTATTTAGCATGCTCTTAGTCATATTCATTAAAGTATAATCATGATTCTCAGCTATATCATTTTGCTCAGGCATTTACAAATATTATATCTTTCATAGAATTTATCAAATAGACTTGTGTTTTGCACTATTTTTATGATTTTCACATTTTTGTTTAATTGCCTTTCTTCCTTGATAATGTACACTTCAATGGTGTCCATTTACTATAGATCTATTATGCAATAAATAACCAAAATCATAAAGTGAAAATTCATCTATAAAAGTGAAAAAAATTAATTTACCAAACATGAAGTGTCAAAAGGGCACATTAATGTCTATTTGGGTAATATGAAGAAGCTCTATATATCTTGTGGCACTTTAATGTGATTGAATTGTTTTTTCTTAATGCAACCCATACTCTTACTAAAAGCAATAAAATCTAAATTCAAAAGAATCTCATCTTTACTAGCCTTTATAACTTTTTTTTTTTTTCCCCAAAAAAATAGTACAAACTTTTATGCCACAAACTTGAGGAGTTTTCGTTTATCAAGCTACATTTAGGACCAATAAAATGATGCAAGATAAATTAAACTTTTGAGAAATCATTAAATTTTAATTTATACAAACCATCATAAATAATACCAAAAATAACAAAAGAGGTATTTTCAATAAATTAAACTTTTATTCTAAATTTTGAAAATAACCATCAAGGTTAATTAGGTTTAGACAAATCAATAAATAATTTTTTCAAATTTAGAATGAACATAATTTTTTGAACAAAGTCTAAATAATGATTAATGCCCAAAAAATAAATGATAAATCCCAATAATTTCAATTGGAGTTTTAACATAATTGGTTTGAAAATAATCTTGTATCAAATTAAAAAACATGAATAACCATTTTCTTTCTTATGAGACTGAAAATCCTGAACAGACTCATTTTCTTTAGATGACTATATCTTTATGTCCTTTTCTAAGCATTCTCCCTTTCTTTTCAGCTCCTTGAATTACAAGATCAATAAATAATATCTCAATTACTTAAGTTTTGTCTCTTTTTAAATAAACATACTAGTCAATTTATAAACTTTCTACTTACTATTCATAAAATTATAGTTAATATAAATGACTCATACTGAAGAGATAAATAATTCAAAATAAATTGTATGAAAACAAACTCATTCACAAATATTTTAAATTTTTTAATTGAGCAGTTAAGTTAGACAATTCATTGACATGCTCATACATCTCATGCATACCGTCAAACTTTATATTGGTAAGCTCAACCATAAGTGTCCCAACAGAAAATTTATTAACAATTCAGAAACATTCTTTCACATTATTTAGCATTATCAATTTAAGGAAGTTAAAACTTAATGTTTGTTATACTTATTCGCTTAAAAACATAAACGTTATTTGTTCGATCCTTTTATATTTTATGAAAAATATTTTCTTTCTTTTACACTACTTGAATCATAATAGCAGTAAATTTCTCAAATAGTAACACTAAGTAAAAATTCAGAATATCAAGATAAAACTGAAGTTGTTCTATTCATTTTCAGAAATCTTTTTTCATTTAAAATCAAAACAAAAAAGGCATAAAAATATAGCGAAATAAAATTTTAATCAATAATTTATGCTCACTATATTAATACTAAGAGTAATCAATAATTAACAATTAGTCAAGATAAACACACGTTTAAACAATCATATCTACCTTTTGGATAATCTAATGGCATACTATTTAACAATTATGGTGTTTCCCTTTCACTAATAGGACTAGTTAATAAAATATTCATAATTAAGTAGGTTGTTATCTTTGGATATTCATTTCAATATCAATTATGAATATCCATCAACATCCTATTCTAATTCAACAATTACTTAGAAGTGGTGCACCTGGGCCAACCTAATATCTTTGTATTAATTAAAATTGCGATTTGCAAAGTCATTATTTTTCAATACTTAGGAAGGTATTAAATTTCAATTATTTGATTTGATATCTATGTGTCATTCCGATTGAGTCATTTTTGCAACTACCAATCACATCATAACTTAGATTTCAAATTAAAATAAAAACTTTGAATGGACATTATTGAATAAATAATAATTTATTCACAATTATTCATCATCATATCATAATGCATATTACTAAATCATAAGAATAATATTAAGACAACAAATATTAACACAATTCATATTCTATGTCACATAAAAATGTATACTTTTGTACCTCATCAAAGCATCCACAAAAATCAAAATTGTACATAATGGTGGTAATAACATTATACTGAAATAATTTTTAGAGTATATAATTAGATCCTTAAATAGCACTATACTTGGTACTATAAATATCACAATAAAATTTTAATATGCTTTCTCATATTAAAATTTAATAACAAAATTTAACAAAACATGAATAATAATCACCATCATGATTAGTGAAATTACAAGTTAACAATTCATTACTACAACGCCATATCCTAAAATTTATAAGCATATATAACAAATAAATTTTATACATAAAATACGAGTGCAATTATTGAGACTTTGAAAAGGTGTACGCTTAGCATATTAATATAAAATTTCATTTTGATCATCTCACACCGCTACCGGTCTATTACTTAGATGATCATCAATCATGACAAAGGGATTTATAATACAATTTTAGTAACGAAAATCCAGCATTAATTTATATATACAGGACACATGCAAACAATACGCAATTTAACATACTAATGGGTTTTGAACAAAATTTTGCAATTAATAAAATTCGAAAAATTTTATTTAATAAAAAAAACATGATAATTCATAAATACAGGCTCTAATACCACATGTAAAAATTTTATGATGTTATGCATATAACAATCTTCATAATCTAAAATCGTGAATTATCATGATTTTCATAAATAATAACATAATGCGAAAATAAATAACATATCCGGATTAGTTATCCAAAATTGATTGAATATAACCTAATAATAATTTTAGTGGAAAAAAGGTTTCTCTTTTGACCCTATTTAGAATACGTTATATTCAGAATAATTATAATTTTATAGGTAGAGAAATGACCGGTTTCCCAATATAACTATAACTCCACTGATATCAAAGTAGGAGATTTGGAAACTACTCTATTTATTAACCAATGAGATAATAACTTGTGGTTCAAACATGAAACTATAATTTTATTAAATCTATAATTCATATTGTCATATTATGTGAGTTACCATAATGACTAAATAATTAAATTTAGTCTTACATGCTACGCCAATGCATTGAAGGTGTTTGAGGAATTGTTGGGTGATGGTAATGTAAGGCCAAATCAGGTTACTATGGTTAGTGCTCTTGCCACGTGTGGAAGGATTGGGTTTCTTGATTTAGGAAGCAAAGTTCATGAATTTAGTGTAGTAAAGGGGTTCGATTTAGATGTCTTTTTGGGTTCTTCTTTGATTGACATGGATGCGAAATGTGGGCAGTTAGAGAATGCTCGAAAGGTGTTCGATAGAATTTCTAATAGAAATATAGTTTGTTGAACTTCTATGATATTGGGTTATGTCCAATCAGATTTATACAAGGAATGCTCGAAAGGTGTTCGATAGAATTTCTAATAGAAATATAGTTTGTTGAACTTCTATGATATCGGGTTATGTCCAATCAAATTTATACCAGGACGCGAAAGGTGTTCGATAAAATTTCTAATAAAAATATAGTTTGTTGGACTTCTATGATATCGGGTTATGTCCGATCAGATTTATACAAGGACGCAATTGATTTGTTTACAGAGATGCAAGTAGTTGGGGTTAAAGCAGATTCACGGACAATTGCTTGTGTCGTTGCAGCTTGTGGGCATTCTGGTGCTTTGCATCAGCGGAGTTGGGTGCATAGTTATTGCGAAAGAAAACACATTGAGATGAACCTATCAGTAAAGAATGCTTTGGTTGATATGTACTGTGGAGATATTGAAAAATCTCTTGAAATTTTTCATGGACTAACCAAGAAAGATGTCGTTTCATGGACTGCAATGATATCAGGGCTTGCCATGAACGGGCAGTCTGAGAAGGCATTGCAATTCTTTTCTCAAATGGAAATGTCAAAGTGATGTCAAGCCAAATGAGGTCACGGACCTTGGCGTCTTGTCTGCTTGTAGTCATGGTGGATTCGCGGATAAAGGGTTTTACTATTTCGAAGCAATGATTAGATGCTACGGTCTCACCCCTCGGCTTGAACACTGTGGGTGCATGGTTGATCTTCTTGGTTGGGCAAACCTTTTGGTTGAGGCAGTGAAGTTTATTATGTCATTTCCCATTTGATCTGATGTGGTTATGTGGTGATCCCTACTTTTTGCGTGTAGGAGTCATGGGAATGTAGAACTGGCCGAGTTTGCAGCGAACAAAATTGAAGAATTAGAACCTAGAAAGTGCAGGGCACGTGTTCTTTTGTCTAATGTTTATGCTTCTGCCTCTAGGTGGAGTGATGTGAAGTGGGTAAGGAAAAACATATTCGTTCATGGAACCCAAAAGCAACCCGGATGCTCTTTAGTTGAAGTAAATGGTCTTGTTTCCGAATTCTTTGTTTCAGATAGTTCGCATCCGCAAATTAATGACATATCTGAGACAATTTTTGGAATTAATAAAATTCTGCAACCTGATAGTTTTGATTCAAATATCTTAGATTATGAAGAACAATGGGATGGAGTGTAACTAATTTAGATTGTGATGATCTTTCTAATTTCCTTGCCATATGATATGTACTCATGCCGAGCCGCTTGTGATTTGATGCCATAGAATTTATTTACTCTGATCGTACATCAGTGTTTGAAGATGAGGCTTATGATTAAATGAACATTGAAAGACCAGTTTCCTGAGAAAGTTTGTACTGCAAAATTTGCATGAGTAGATGGTGTGAGATGTGGATTTCATCAATAATGCATGGGTACATTTTTCAGTTCAATATCATAGGAATTGGATTGGGAATAGAATAAATTTAGGGCATGAGCATTCTTACAAGCCAAGTAAAACAAGACATGAAGAAATTGTACTCCCGGGGAGTTCAAAAGGCAGTTGGAGCATGTGATGTTGCAGGCGAATTTGGTATCTTTTGGCAACAGTTAAATACGCCACCTTCTCTTTTCTTTTTTTTCTTTTTTTTTTCTGTAGTAAATTTTATTTTATTTTTTAAACAGTGTCGCTTTTTTTTTTTTTTTTACTCTTTAGGTCCATCTAGAAGAATCTAAAGACTAAAATTTTTCTGACAAAATCCTAAAAAAGTTTACTAAAAACAAAAAAATAAAGTCAATGTTTTTAGCTCTCTCTTTTTTTTTTCTTTTTTTTTTGGTGCGTCTTTAGTGGATTGTTTATTTCTTTTTACTTTTTAAGGCTGTCTAATCTAATAGAACCTGAAAGTTGAGTGTTTTTTAAGAAATTAAAAGAAGTCAACCAAAAAAAAGCTATTAAAAAGCAATTGCTAAACCAAACTTGAAGTCATGGTAGCTTAAATCCTTGTTTCTTGGTTTTGCATACCAATATACAACCCATTTCTGTTCTCTGACAGTTGGTTTTCATCAAAGAGACCATTTATGGAGGAGCATGTATTTAAGATGGAGTGCTCCGAGTTGGCATTGTGCAAAATATTGTTACAGTTGGATGATCAAAATGAGAGGAAGCCAGTCATGTCATTACCCCTCAAAAAAGAAAAATAATTTCAAGAAATGGAGACAATGAGTCCCCCATCAAAGCATAGATGTACGATACGTCAATGCAGGGTAACCCATCCTTGACTGGCTGCAGTTCTTGATGTTGAGCAGTGACTCGAGGTTTGGGAGCTACTAAAATGGCTTGTGGCCACTCTTGAGCAAACAGGTCTTGGCGTTGTTAGAGTGAGAGGTAGGACAACTTGTGACAATGGTGCCTCTATAGACAGCTTCTGAAATTGGCATATTTGACAAGGTTTTATGACAGTACAATTGCCTCGCTTTCACAATTTTTGTAACTCCTCTCTTCTTGGCACTGGGACCGGATGTGTTTTGAAATTTAATTTTGAAATTTTTACTAAGATAAACAAAGCTTTAAGAAAATTATAAAGTCCAAATTTTAAGGTTATCTTTTAGCAGAATTGTTAAGTTTCTATTTTTAAAAAATAAAAAAAATAAAAAAAAAAGCTTGGGAAAAGTAAAAAAAGGGTTTATTTTTAGGGTCCAACTTGTCTCATGTTGAGATCAAGACTGGACCTGTCCAATCCGGCCCATGGGCTCATTTTTGGACCCCGTTTTGATAATCGAAACCGAATAATGTGTAGAACTCGTCGAGTACTATATCTTTGTAAAAAATCACATTGATCGGATATCGATAGCTATTTTATTGGATCACATTTGTATTAAAAAAAATGAACAGTGAAAAAATAAACGATTGACAGAATTATGATCCAATCAAATAGCTATCGATATCCGATCAACGTGATTTTTTATGGGGATATGGTAGTCGATGAGTTCTACATATTCAACGGTTCATATTATCTGAACGGGATCCAAAAATGGACCCATAGACCGAACTGGACGGGTCCAGTCTTGATCTCAACATGAGACAAGCTGGACCATTTTTTTAAGGTCTCTAATATTACAATTTTAGGAGATAAAGGACATTCAAAGCTTTCATACTACCTTAGGTCCCTCAAAAAATATGCATCTCTTCCTTCCAAAATTATTGGACCAAACTATCTTTGCATTTTACATTCAAATGTCTCTCACTTCTTGAAAATTTTCAAAACTTACAAATTCAATAAATTTGGATTTAGATATCCATTTCAACAAAAATTATATTTTTGGAATGCCCTCGCGAGATCTATCAAACAAGATCTATGATGAATATGAAATTCAGAAGAAAAAAAATGACAAAATTTCACTAAGTTAGAAATCAACATGCAAGTAAATTTCTTAACTACATTTGCAGAGAAATTTCATAGAAAATCAAATTTGTAGAGAAAATCAACGTACAAGTCAATTTCTCTTACTACATTTGCAAAGAAATTTCAGAGAAAAAATCAATTGTGTTAGAAAAAATTAACATGCAAGTAAATTTCCCTGACTACATTTGCAGAGAAAATTCAAAGGAAATCAACATGACAGAGAAATTTCAAATATAGGTCCAATATTCTAAATTTTAGATTGCAAGTGTGTGATGGCCAAGGAAGATCAATATGACAGAGAAATTTCAAATATAGGTTCAACTGAAATTTCTCTGGTATAAGTCTAGCGAAATTTCAAAAAAAAAAAAAAAAATTCTTTTCACGAATAAATTTCTTTAGTATAGGTCCAGAGAAATTTCAATTGGTCTTTTAAATTCTCTGGTATAGGTCTAGAGAAATTTTTGCTATAGGTCCAATAAAATCTCTCCGGTATAGGTCTAGAGAAATTTCAACAAGTCCTCTAAATTCTCTAGCATAGGTCCAAAGAAATTTCTAGTATAGGTCTAGAGAAATTTCAACAGGTCCTCCAAATTCTCTGGTATAGATCTAGAGAAAATTACCTGGTATAGGTCCAGTGAAATATCTATGGTATAAATTGAGACATTTCAGCAGGTCTTTCAAATTCTTTGGTATAGGTCTAGAGAAATTTCAACAGATCGTCCAAATTCCTCAAGATCTATGAGTTTATTGTTGTCCATAATTACCCACTCATTATTCTTCATCAAATAGATCAAGGACCCATCCTCATGGTAGTGGACAAGGTCGACGGAGCAGACGTGACTGCAAAGGTAGCTGAGGGAGTTCAAAACTTGGTGTTGAAGACATGGACAAGGCTGGTGGTGATGAAACGGTCGTCGCATAATTTTTTTTTTTATATAGTTCCTTATATCAGAAAATTATGAAATATTTATATGTATTTCTTATATGAGTTTAGCATGTTGCATAAAAATTTCAAAATTAAATGATGAGTACTTATTTTATGAAAATTCGCAGATTAATTGGTGTTTAATTTATTTTATAGTAGAATTTGATAATGAGTTTTGGGTATATAGACATGACTTGAGATAAAGTTTGTTGGGTCTATTTTGGTATATAATTGGGCTGTGTTTGGCTTATATAGTGATTCTGGTTAAAATCTGACCTATTTACTTGATTTTGAATATGAGAATCCATGTATTTAACTGTTGCTCATCTCTTTTCCATCTTAAAACTTGTTAAGTTTGGCTATTAGGAGTTTTAGTTGTGTTTGAAACAGGTTAGGAAGTCAATTTTTCAATAAGTTGTTGCCTAGATTTTTGCCTATTTACTTGAGCGACACTTTTTGTGCTCGAGCGGCCTTTTACAGTCTGTAAAACTACTAAGAGTGTGATATCTGCGCTCAAACGACACTTCTTGTGCTCAAGCGATCTTTTACAGTCTGCAAAACTACATGGAGGGGGTCATTGTGCGCTCAAGCGGTGGTTTTGGTCGCTCGAACGGTGTTATTTATTATGTCTGTTCGCTCGAAGAGTGTTTTGGTCGCTCAAGCAGTCTGTATGTATATCAGTTCGAGAAAAAGACTTTTTGGATCACTTTTTTTTTTTTTTTCTCTTTCTCTTTCTCTCTCTCTCTCTCTCTCTCTCTAAGCATTTCAAAACCCAAAAATCTTTACCTTCCCTCTCTAATTCTCATACTCTAGCTCCAAATACTCTTAATCTGTTGATCTCTTCACCCTAGTCTTCTGGAGGAAAACGTTGAGAGCGTCGAGGGTTTCATTTTAATCGAAGAAGTTTGTGTTTTTGGCTCATTTAGTTCTACCCATTGATTCTTCTTGTCTTCTATCTTGAGGTAGGGATTTCGTTAACTCTTTTATATGATTTTTAGCTTAGTTATTTGCTCTTTGAAAAGGATATTGATTTGGGAAATTTTGGAAAAAACTTAGGGTTTAGATTTGAAATCAAAAGAGGGTTTTTCTAAATAGATGCTTGAAAATGGTTGTGGGGATGTATTTATCAGTGAGATATGTTAAAATGGTGAATATTTCTTCTTGAAATTAATTTTGTAAAATAAATGGGGTTTTGCCCTAGATTTTGGATATTTGGAATTGTGAAGGGAAATAAAAAATAATGTTGGGTATTGTGAAATTGGAGCAATTTTTATATTGATGATGATGGTGGAGTTAGATATGTGACATCACTCTCATTGTAATTGATAAAATTATATCATTAGATTGGAAATTATCTTTTGAATAGAAATATCTGTTTGGGCTATTGACAGAGGATAGTCATGATTGTTTCAGACATTGCATGATGATTAGGTTGAATTGAAACTAATTTCTCATACATTGTGCATTGAGTATCATTTCATATTGAACAGTGTAAATGTATTGATTTTTCAGAAGAAGTAGTGAATACCGTACTGAATCTGGTTAGGGGGTGTGGTTGTAGTTTTATTATGTTAGCTTGTGTGTCTTTGGTGAAAGTCTAGAAACTCGCGCAGTTAGGTGCAGTTTTATTATGTTAGCTTGTGTGTCTTTGGTGAAAGTCTAGAAACTGGCGCAGTTAGGTGCCGATCCTTCTGATTAGTATCGGTAAAATGCTTTGGTAGTACTTGTATAGCCTACTAGCGGACACATACCTAGAGATTCTCAGTGTGTTGTATCCACTGCCCTCTGTTTTGTATAAAAGGATTATTTTCATGAATTGATATACAATCTGGTATGGCATTGTTTTGAGATAGAAAATGAGGAATGTTTGACAAATGAAATACACATGCATTCACCTTATAATTTTGCTAAGATTCATATACTGTGTTAGAGTATCTCTATTGGGTTGTGGCTCACCCTATGTGAAAAATAACTTTCAGGTGCTAATGATATACCTCCACCAAAGACGTAGCTTGGGAGGACGTGGAGCTTAAGGCTTCATTTTTGGTTTCTTGATGTAATTATTTTTGTTTAAGCCCAGGGCTTTACTTATATTGAGTTTAAACTAATTTTGTTGTAACCAAGCATTGTCTTGGAAAGTTTTAGCTATTAAGGCATTTCATTACTTGGTTTTATTTCTCTTTTTACACTTGTATCCATGCCATATGCTATAGATTCAAAATCTAGGATTTGTGAATATATATTACATATGTCATCTTTTGTAATGATCAAAGATATAATGAATAGAGGTTATGAGATTGTTGATCAATTGTAGCACTACATTGAAATGGGTTAATGTTAATAAATTGTAGGGGATTACAACTTGGTATCAGAGCTACCAGGTCAAAATACTTTGGGATCGTGGGATGTGGTTTTTACCACAATGGGTTCTCTTGTTTGATGGTAGTAGAAATAGACTTGGTATGCTATGTGATAACATGCTTATGTGACTACATGGG
This sequence comes from Camellia japonica, assembly GCA_030407325.1. NCBI lineage: Eukaryota > Viridiplantae > Streptophyta > Magnoliopsida > Ericales > Theaceae > Camellia > Camellia japonica. The sequence continues at coordinate 100,342,761 of JAPPVO010000007.1, forward strand.
TATGAGATTTAATTTCTTAGATATTGATTGGGTCTACGAGTTTCTAGAAGCCCTGTTAGAAGAGCACTTTATCACTGCTATTTCTAACTGGAACTCTGACAATGTCGCAGGACGATCACTATCTAGAAAGGAAATTCGTTTGTGTTTATTTGATTAAGTGCTTAAGTGGAGTGAATTATTGTTGTCCACTGCATTAGAACGTGAGTGAATTAGCTTCGACACATTTGTAAATGTTCTAATCTATTGTGTTACCTTTATTAAGATGTTAGGACGTAGACATGGTGGTGGTAGGCGTGGTAGGCTTAGGTAGCAGGAGATGCCGTTACCGAATGATATTCCGGCGTAGAGGAGAGAGTTGGTTAGGCCAACGTGCCTGAGCCAGTAGGTCAACAAGGCATGGACACTTTGGTCGGGGAAATGGTTGGTGCTTTACGGGAGTTTATGGACATTCTCTGTGCTGATAATCAAGTTCAGGCCTATGTTGCTAAGACAGGGCCTTTTTTTTAAAGAGGGAGTTGTTATTCCAGTCAAATTCGGATCAGTTTTGGGGAGATCCGAATGAGCCACTAAAGGCAGATGAGTGGCTAGAGCAGATGGTGAAGACATTCGAGATGATTGGGATTGAGGACGATACTTTGAGAGTGAGCTTGGCATCTTTCCAACTGAAGGGAGATGCAGGTCAATCGCGGAAGTATGTGCGTAGGCACATTGGAGTGACTTAGGAGGCTTTTGTCAACGCCTTCTAGGATAAGTTTTTGCCTCCCCCTACTAAGGAGAAATTGAGAGAGCAGTTCTTGAAGCTCAAGCAGCTAAACACAGTTGTAGTAGAGTTTGACGCAGCTTTTACTAGCCTCTCTAGGTTTGCACTGGAGCTTACAGAGGAACGCTGTTATGTTGAGTTCGAGAAGCGATTGAGGACCGGTCTCCTTTTCAAGGTGGCCGCGTCTATAATTAGGGATTACAGTCGTCTTGTGAAGGCGTCGACTCATTTAAAAACTGTGATTTAGACAGAGGATGAGAGAATGAAAAGCTCTAGGTAGAGTAGTCAGGAGGCTGAGGGGGAGACAAGGGACAACAAGAGGCAGAGGAGTTCCACCCCACAGTAATTCTAGGTAACACAGTTCAGATCCACTTTTCTTGTACTGAGTTATGGTTCATGAAGGAGTAGTTAGGGTGGGATCACTTGCTTTAAGTGTGGTCAGTTGGGCCACAAGTCTCCAGTTTGCCTGTAGAGAGAAGGAGGGCAGTATTCTACGCCGTTTGTAACTCGTTCACAAAACCAGAGTCAGAGGGGAGGGCAGCCGCCTACCTATTATTAGTATGCGTAGTCGAGGCACTTGAGGAGGTTTTGTCCTCAACCAGGTGGCATATCTAGTGCTTTTGGTTCAAGGCAAACACAAAGCCATCAGCCTACCCATTCAGTACAAGCCTCGAGGGCCACTCAAGGAGCCTCTTCAGTTCAATCAACTTACCAATCTTATGCACCAAAAGGTGAACATGTGGAGTAGGGACCTATAGGGTGTGTATATGTTGTTACCACACCAGATTAGTTGCCAGCCCCCTTTGTCGCTAAAATTCTTTTACGACGGCACTACTTGTGTCACAAAAAAAAAAAAAAAAAAAAGCTTTAATGTTTTTTGCAACGATGTGGTGCCGTTGCAAAAAAAAAAAAAAAAAAAAAAAAAAAAAAATCAAATTATCTATATTAAATAAAAAAATTGAAAAAAAAAAAACCAATAATTGCATAATAATATAAAAATTTCTGTATAGAAATAACAATTTCTCTATAATAAAAATATTCTTGCATTCATAACTAGACATCAACAATATTACCTCACTACATAATGTTGTATAATACATATGTAATGATTAAATACATAATGTTGTTCAGAATTCAAAATAACATAAACCAAAAACAAAAGTTTTCCTCATCATTCTCTGTGGGTAACAAAAACAAAAGTTAGTCGCATTCTTCATAGACATACATTACACAAGAAGCAAACTCCTACTCGAGAGGAGGTACTCCCACTGCTGGAGCATTCGGAGGAGGTACTCCCATTGCTAGAGCAGTCGGTATAGCTGGGATCTGAAAAGGACAATTTTCACATATCAGTTTCAGTGTGTGTATCAAATACAAACATAGTATATAGTGTGTGTATCAGAAGCAAGCATGGGTAACAGAATGAGTGTATGCAGAAGTCAGATATAGTGTGTAAGTACAGTGTGTGAATGCAGCATGCCAATGCAGTGTATCAATGCAGTTTAGAACATACTACAGTTGAAATGCTAGTGCATTCGTGGAAATTTGATAGCGTGAAGTGCAAACTGAAGAAATTACCAGGATGCTGTGGAGACCAAGCAGCGTCTCCCTCCTCTGTATCATACCCATCAAGGAGGCTATTAGTTCAAGAGTGCTCCCTATGTACTTAATGGATGCCAGCAAATGCATTTGGATGATCAGTGTTCACAGTGAATATATCTAAAATGAAATGTGGGGTACAAGTGGTAAAGAGTGTTCCATACCTTAGTCGAGCCTCGAACCCCAACAAGCTCATGACCAGCCACTGCAGGCTCAATATGTCAGTGCAGTGGGAAGCTCTGGCCAACCGGTCCTCTGCCTCGCTCGGGAAGCCTCTAGCACGGGCCTTGGTCGCCCTAGTCGCTCTAGTCACTCTAGACGCCTCTCTCGCAGCAGGAGCTCTCGCCCCCTCACCTCCACGAGCACCGGTCAAAGGTGGCATGAGGTGTGTCTAAATGAAGGTCGCATAGTCGCTCTCTATTGAGAAGTGGTCAGCATCCAAGCCCACCATAAACTGAGTGACCTCATCAATAGATAAGCTGTCTGCTAATCGCATGGACTCTAGCGGTGCCATCGAGATGATCAAGTCAGGTAGGCCTACAGTCTGGCACATGAACTGCTCACTCAGGAATCAGGCCCGGCAGATTAGGCCCTCAAGTAGAATGCGAAAATGAGAAGTGGCCCAAGCCCCAGCGTACTGGTCCCGAATTCCAGTTGACATCATGGCCCATGGCTGCCACATAATCTACAAATAGAGTTTGTACAAATTATTAGTTGTTTTCAGTTGCTAAATGTGAATCAGAACAGTTGTAAAGTGAAATGACTGTGTTTCAGGTTACCTCATGAGCAGCCACAATGTGGAAGTAATGATGGAAGAATGTGAAGGTCTCGCAGGTCCTACGCTTCTGCGGATTGTTATACCTCCGTGAGTAAGCGACTGCCAGTGAAAACTCCTCTAAAAGTCGAAAAATATGCATAGACCCTAGCTATGTAGAAAGTGCAAAGTAGTGATCAACAATGTATGAATAGATATAGAAAGTGCAAAGTAGTGATCAACAATGTATGAACAGATATAGAAAGTGCAAAGCAGAAAGCACAATGCATGAACATATACAGAAAGTGCAAAGCAGAAAACATAGGTGTTGAACAGATGTAAAGTAGAAAATGTAAAGTGCAAAGAGGGAACTGAGATGTATACCTCCCAGGCTCACTAGTAGCCTTCAATCAAGTCTTCTCTCGCATAGGAGGTCGAGCTCATGTATCCATATAGGTGGCAAAGCCGGCTCCGCCTCAATCATAGAAGTGCACCCGAGGAAGGGTCACTAGAGCGCTCAGCAGATACAAGCCCATAGTGTTCCACTTATTCGAAAATAAGGTGGTACCGAAGACGAACATTAGAAAGCATCTGGCGTACTACTCCATCTCCTCTATGGTCTTGGGCTCGCTCCCTATGAACTGTTCTGTGAACCAGCTATATCTGACCATGCATGTTCGGTATATGGGTGGACACGCTTTTAGCAGCTCAACCCAGGCCGCCTCACCACTTCTCCATGTCTGTATCAAACGGGATTGGATCACCCCCTATGTCTAAACCGGTGAGCATGGCGAAATCGTAGGGAGTCATTGTCATCTCCCTTGTAGTAGAAAAGTGGAAGGAGTTTGTGGTGTCCCACTACCTCTCCACAAGTGCGCCCAGAAGAGGATAGCTCTTGATAACCCGCGTCAGGTAAGAGCAGAATAAGCCGAAGCCGGTCTCGTCTATGATGTCGCGAACTCCTACAGAAAGCTTGTTGTACCAGTCTCGCGTAGTCGTGGCTTCGTACCCTCTAAAGGCACGAGACTCTCCTGTGGCAAAGAATAGATAAATTAGATAAGGCAGTGATGAAAGTACAGTCTGAAAATACAATGCAAGAAATGCAAGTAAAGACAGGCAGGAATGCATGAAAATAGAGCTCATACCTCAACGGCGATGGATGAAAGGTGAGAAGTCGGCTCCCTCAGCAAGAGGTCCTCCGGCACACCGAGAACAAAGTTGCTAAAGTGCCTAATGCCACCGGCTGGCAAGATATGTGTGTGAGGATGGTACCTCTCTGAATCAAATGGCCGTACTCTCACTGGTAGTGGCTTAGGCTCAAGCTCAGGCTCGAACTTTGCCTCGAGGTCAACCTCAATACCTCCAACTGCCTCGGCAATAACTGGCTCATCTGCCTCGGGAACAGGTGGAAATATGGGGGAAACCTCTAGAGGGGCCCCGTCGTGTGGTGAACCATCTGCCATCTAGAAAATGGATGAAAAGTAGGTGAAAAATGAAGAAAAGAAGGTAAACTTGGAAAAAGTCAACCCTAGGAGAGAGAAAATAGAAGAAAAAGTCAAAGCCGGGAAAAGTGCACATAACTCGAGAGAAACCTAGAAGGGTGAAAATAAGAAAAGAAAAAAAAAAGTGTCGGAATCAAATTCCAATCGGTTCAAAGTGACGAGAACTAAGAGGGTTTAGCGAATAAAGTTTGCGTGCGGCGTTGGAAAATGCGTAAAAAGCTCGGATCTAGAGAGAAAGAGCACCTAGAGAGAGAGGGAGAGCAATTTTGGATGTGTGGTAGTGAGGAAATGAAGGGCCTTGGTCCATACTTAAAGACCCGAGCCAAAAAGACCAAAAAACCCCGCACTGCCATCGGTGGCCAGCTGGGGCCGATAAGGTTCATTGGTGGCGGGCAAGGCTGTGCAGTGGCCGACAAGTTTCCGACAACCTCTCCTTGCGGCCAGCCAATGGCCGGTGGATTCTTTTGTGTTTTGATGCTATTTTGTGTCTTTGTTCCCCAAGAGTTGCAATGAAGGTTCATTATTGGGTCCAAATTGTCTCTACGGAAGCTCAAAATTGTGTTTTGGCGTGCGATGTTCATCATTTGTCAACATGAACGGAGTGTATCCTTTTAAACATGTTACAATTCGTCCGGGAGGTAAATCAGAAGGTGTCATCGAATGTCACCTTTATTTGTTTTGCCCTCGTTCTCTTTTCATTCTATATTGTTGCATAGAATATGCATTTCACATGTATGTATCCTGTATGCGTGTCTTGCATCAGTTATGATTCACGCATAGAATATGCTCTTGTTCTTATTTCATGCAGAGAATATGCTTTTGTTTCTTGCATAGAACATTCTTTCATTTCACATGTTATGTCGGTTGTCTATCTTGCATGGAATATGCTTTGTGCATCTATCACACTCGTTCACTTTGTGCATCTATCACACTCGTTCACTTTGTGCATCTATCGCACTCGTTCACTTTGTACATCTATCACACTTGTTCACTTTATGCATCTATCGCACTTGTTCACTTTGTGCACCTATCGTACTTGTTCACTTTGTGCATTTATCGCACTTGTTCACTTTGTGCATTTATCGCACTTGTTCACTTTGTGCATTTATCGCACTCATTCACTTTGTGCATCTATCACACTCGTTCACTTTGTGCATCTATCGCACTTGTTCACGTTGTGCATCTATCACACTTGTTCACTTTGTGCATCTATCGCACACCCCTCTGTTTTATCTTAGGACGCGTGATGCACGACCCTGGGCGGGTTTCATATCGGGACGTGCGAAACACGAGCTCGAGCGGTTTTCTTGTTATCTCAGGATGTGTGACGCGTGGCCCTGCGGGTTTCATCTCGAGGCGTGTGAAGCACGAGCTCGAGCGGTTTTCTTGTTATCTCAGGATATGTGATGCACGGCCCTAGGCTGGTTTCATCTCGGGACGTACGAAGCACGAGTCTAAGCGGTTTTCTTTTTATCTCAGGACGTGTGACGTGCGGCCTTGGGCAGGTTTCATCTTGGGATGTGCGAAGCATGAGCCTGAGCGGTTTTCTTGTTTATGTTAGGACGTATGACGCGCGGCCTTGGGCAGGTTTCATCTGGGGACGTGCGAAGCATGAGCCCGAGCGGTTTTCTTGTTATCTCAAGACGCGTGATGCGCGGCCCTAGGTGGGTTTTATCTCGGGACGTGCGAAACACAAGCCCGAGAAATTTTCTTGTTATCTCAGGATGCGTGATGTACGGCCTTGGGTGGGTTTCATCTTGAGATGCGTGAAACGCGAGCCCGAGCGGTTGTTCTTGTATCTCGGGACGTGTGAAACGTGAGCCCAAGCAGTTTTTCTTGTTTCTCAGAATGTGTGAAACACGACCTTGAGCGGTTCTCAGTTTTTTAGGGTTGCGTTTCGGGATGCGTGAAACGCAACCCTGAGCGGCATTTTCTTTCCTCGTCTTGTGTTTTGGCGTTGTTAAACATGTGCTTATCTTTGTTTTGCATGAAACCTGTGTTGGTTTTAAGCTTGAAGTTTCTTATTCATATGTTGTTATCTTGCTTATTGTATTTGTTATTGCTTATTGCATCATCTTGCATGATCATAAGTTTTCAAGATAGTCGGCTTTACGAAGCGTGTGAGTCCAGCTTTCAAAGTTGCATAGTGCTTATCATTTGCATCTTGCCCAAGAACTACGTTGGTTTCATTCCTTACAAAGGGATACGTAGGCAGCCTGCGAGCGTAACAATTTCTTTCTATCTTGATTGTTTGTCCAAGTCTTACGGCCTTGTCAAAATGAGTCGTCTTCGGGCTTTGACATTCACACACGTTATTTCATGACTCTGAGTTCTATCAAAGAGGGGCAACTGTGGACACCCCATTTTTTATGGCCGTTACGACTTGGACACCATTGCATGCACGCCCGATGGTGAACGTATTTGCTCACCAAGTGCTCGAAGTCCTCAGTGGAATGCCACGACTTTGAGCCTTTCAAACCCTGTACCTTTGTTGTCCCTATTTTGGACCAAGCCTAGTTTTTCAAGCTTGCAGCTTCTGGTGGCCTGCTAGCCACCTTTTGAGGCTGTCGGCCAACACTTTTGGGCTGCCGGCCACCAGTGTATTTTGTAGATATTTTATGCCAGCTATTTGCACAGATGCATGCATCTATCCCCACATGTAGGGCTGGATCTCCTTGAGGGAATTTCATGTTTTCTATATATATGAGGTCCCTCTCTCATGTTTTAAGGTTAGGAAATTTTGAGATAAAAAATTTTCCTTTCTCTCTTTTTCTCTCTCTACCAAATCTCTACACTTTTGCCTACAAATCTTCAACCTTTGCCTATACACCCTTAACCAAATCTTCTCATCTTTGAGATGAGGTATCCTTGAGCTTGGTTTGAGCTCTTAAGGGTGTGTTTCCTTGGTTTTGTTGCTTGGAATTGCTTCTTCTCTTCAAGAGATATAAGATTTTACCTATTTGCTTGCTTTCTCTACTATTTTTCCTACTGTTTTTCCATTGTTTTGGACTGTCAAAACTCTGTGTTTTTTTGGGCTGAAGCTTGGGTTTAAGGCCATTAAAGGTTGAGGGGTTGATAGCCCCTCTTTGTACCTTGTTTTGGAGGCCTTTGCCCTTGTGTTTCCCACTTTTTTACTATCTTTTTCCAAGCTTTTAAACACTGATTTTTAGAACTTTTTCAGTGGCCAAAATCTTGTTTTAAAGTTCAAATTTTGAGGGGTTAGCCTCCCCTTCTTGTGTCTTGCTTACTAGCCTAGTTGATGCCATGTTTTAGCATTTTAATCTGGCTATTTTTAGCTTAATTTCAGCATGTTTTAGGACTTATTTTAACCTATTTTAGCACTATTTTGGGCTATTGTTTGCATTTAAGCTTTGTTTTGCATGCTTATAGTGTAATAGTCCTCATGACACCATCTTGTTTGAGTTGATAGAATTTGTTTATGCTTTTCTCACTCATTTTCAGCTCTGCAACCTCCCTCATTTCTTGGCTTTATTTTGCTTTGAAAGTGGTTCAAACTATTTGTTTGTTTAAAGGATGAGATTGAGATGCCATGCTTAATGATTTAATCCCTTAGGAGGTTCATTACCAACGGTATGATGTCTCTTTCATGCCTACTATAACTTTTGGTTTGAGTCTTCTTTCCATTAGAGGACTTAAACTCACCCTTGGACCTAATTGAATTAAAGGATGGAAATGTAACTAAAATGGAGTAACTAAAACTTAGAGTTAAAAGTGAGAAAGATAATAATTTGGTTGTGTTCAATCAGATGTTAATTGAACACATGGAAGCTTGAACCATTTCATATTCATTAGTGATGAAATGACTCAAGGTTCTAAGGTCACCACTTCCCTTGATCATTCATGAAATGGAGGAGGCTTGCGTCATGTTTTGCATTTATTGAACTTGCACACTTGGTTTCACAAGCCACCATGCAATGAAATTGCATCCATTGATGGTTTGTGAACCGAACTTGCTACTCCTTGGATTTGTTCATGAAAAGAAGGGGTGAGTTATGTAAACAAATCCTTGAAATACCCTATATATGCTTTGTTTGTCCTCTGTTGCAATAAGGAAGACTGGGTAACAGTGGCCGGCAGGTGGCTGGCAGACCACCTTTGATGGCCGGTCGGCCATCATTGGTGGCCTGCAGTCCTAATCACTGGCTAGCCGGCCACTGGTGCAAAATTCAGCAGTGAGTTTGTGAGATAGAGCAAAGTTGTTTTGGAAGTGGGCAACAGTGTTGGTGTTGAACTGTGCAAACTGAGGCATTCAAAAGCAAAACAGTGGCTTTTCGAGTGGAAACCGAGCATGCGCATGAACATCCCTCGTTTTTCGAGGCGTAGTAGTTAGTTGTGTAGTTTAATTACTTATTTTAATTGCACTTGCGTTGTAATTATTTAATTAGTTAGTTAATTCAAGTGTAGTAATAACTAATTAAGTAGCTTAGCTAGTTTATTCATTTTGGTTTGTAATAGTTAGCTTAATTAGCTTTAGCTTAGCTTAGTTGGCTAGTTAGCTAGTTTATTCATTTGGACTCTCCGTCGTGAGAGTGCAATGTAATAATGTGTATGTCTTCTAACCTCACGTCTTTCTCTTTTTTATTTACTAGCTTATGATGGTTAGTTTAAGGACATCATGTTTCAATTAGCATTCTCCATGTTTGCATCCACTTGTATTACATGCACCGAGGTTCGGTTCATCATTCTAACTACGTTGTTAGTTTAATACTTCTTTGAATACGTGCTTAGACCACGTGTTATCAAATTGATTCATATGCCATTTTAGTAGCTGAGTCTATTAGTTACATATCGCATGCGTTGCATTAGTCATATTTCATAGTTAGGAATCATGCATTTTTTCTAACTCTTTGGTTTATTTTGACTTGGAGTACTAGGTGAGTCTTTACTTGGTTTAACATATTGCATGAGTGTGAGTGTTTCCATGTTTAGCATGCTTACCATGAGGCTAAATGCTTAATTGCTATAACTGCTTGAATGCCTATGGATGAAGGCTTATTGCTTGAATTGGAACAATTTGAGTAATGTTCATATGCGTCACTTTTTTCAAGTGGTACGTATTTCGAAATAATTTTGCAAAACAAACATGACTTGAAATGTTCCAATTCTTGCAAAGTTAGTCTATACTTATGTATGTGCGCATCACATAGTAATGAAAGGAATAAGAACATATAATATACATAAGATTCATATCATGATTAGTAGAGGCCAGTCTTTGATCGGGCGAGCGGGGGTGCTCAAATGTATTCATGACCTTCCCCTCTCATATCTAAGTTACCGAGCCGAGACAATCTTAATGATGATGGACACGTGGCCTTTGGCACGAGTCATGGGTTTCCTAAATTTCCCAAAATAAAATATTTAGGTGGCAACTCTGTATCTAGCAAAGCAGTCCATTTTTGGCATTTTTGATTCAAAATCGATTTTCCAAAAGATTTATCAGATTTGGACTCTTTGGTGTTTATCAATTTCACATTGTACTTGTGAGATTAGATTCAGAACCGCGGGAGTTCGAACTGTAGGGCTTATATTTGAACTTCCGAAAGGGAGGCACGAAAAAGAAAAGCTACAATAGGTGTATGTGTGTGTGTGTGTGTGTGTGTGTATGTGTGTGTGTGTGTGTGTGTGTGTGTGTGTAAGAGAGAGAGAGAGAGAGAGAGAGAGAGAGGCCCATTTCATTTTTTGACTTTTTCCTCTTTTGACAACAATAGGCTAAGAGAAAGAGATGGGTGATTAAGCGAAATAAGAGATGAGTGATTGAATGAGAAGAGAGATGAGAGAGAGAGAAGAGAGAGAGAGAGAGAGATGAGAGAGAGAGAGAGAGAGAGAGAGAGAGATCGATAAATCGAGAAGAGGAGACGGAGAGAGTGAGCAACACGAACACAGTGGGGGAGAGAGAAAGAGGTAGAGAGACAAAGACAAACAGACAGACAAAGAGTGATAAGTGTGAGAGAGAGAGAGAGAGAGAGAGAGAGAGAGAGAGAGAGAGAAAGAGAAAAGAGATAAGCGAGAGAGAGAGAGAGAGAAGAGAGAGAGAGAGAGACAAAGACAGAGACAGAGAGATAGAAAGATGAAAAAATGAGTGAAAAAGAAATGTTATATCAAAATAGTATCATTTTTCTATTTTTAAATTTTTTTATTTGCAACGACACCTATTATTGTCACAAAAAAACTCTCTTAATTGCGACTGTAGTTCATGCCGTCGCAAAAAATAGCTTTATTTGTGACAACAGAGGTTGTCGTTGCAAAAACTTGCCTTTTTTGTGACAGGAAGTGACACCATCGCTGAAACCCGATTTATTGGCAACGACAAGTGGTGCAATCGCAAAAACTCACTTTTTACGATGATAAGTGGTGCCGTCGCAAATGCTTCCATGTTATATGCCCCCTTTTCTTATAGTGGCACTTTGCATTTGTGTATTGATTATCGAAAGCTAAACTGGGTAACTGTTAAGAACAAGTACCCATTACCTCATATAGATAATTTGTTTGACTAGTTGAAGGGGTTTTTTTGCTTTTCTAAAATTGACTTAAGATTGGGTTATCACCAGTTGAGGGTGAAGGAGGAGGATATTCAGAAAACGGCATTCCGTACGCGGTATGGCCACTATGAGTTCTTAGTGATGCCTTTGGGCTAACCAATGCACTAGCTTTGTTTATCGATTTGATGAATCGAGTCTTCCGTGAGTTCTTAGACCATTTTGTGGTTGTCTTTGTTGACGACATCTTGATCTACTCACCCTCCGAGGAGGAACACGAGGAATACTTGTGGGTCGTACTTAAGTTTCTTAGCATACAATCTTTATGCCAAGTTTGGGAAGTGCGAGCTCTGGTTAAAAGAAGCTAAGTTCTTAGGCCATGTGGTATCTTGGGAAGGGATGACAGTAGACTCTTCTAAGATAGAGGCAGTGCATTTGGATTGTGTGTTGATGAAAGATGGGAAGGTGGTAGCCTACAGTTCGCGGCAGTTGAAAACTCATGAGAGAAATTATCCTACTCGCGACTTAGAGCTAGCGGCGGTGATTTTTGCCTTAAAAATTTGGAGGCATTACTTATATGGTGAGAGGTTCGAGGTGTTTTCCGATCACAAAAGTTTGAAGTATCTATTTTCATAGAAAAATTTGAATTTGAGATAGAGGAGATGAATGGAGTTCATGGAGGATAATGATTTTGGATTGCATTATCATCTAGGGAAGGCTAATGCAGTGGTTAACACTTTAAGTAGGAAGATAGTAAGCAGCATAGCTAGTATTGCCATCTAGGAATGGGAGATGTTGGGTGCTATTGGCGAGTTCGACTTGCATCTTAACAAGTTTGTTGAGTCGGCCGTTTTGTTCATTGTAGATGTGCAACCTACACTAGTAAGCCGAGTAATAGAAACATAGCGGGGTGATCATGAAGTGGAAGTTATCCAAGGGAAGATAACTAGTGATAAGGTGGAGAAGGGCTTAAATGTGCATTTGACTCTAGTATGAGATATTTGAACTATCATTTCGTGCTAGAATCTTGTAGAGAGGAGGTACTCTGAGAGTTCCACAATTTGCTCCTTGTGGTACACCCAGGAGGCACAAAGATGTACCACGATCTCAGCCGCTAATCTTGGTAGAGAGGGATCAAGAGAAACGTAGCCTTGTTTGTTTCAAGGTGCCTTACTTGTCAGCAAGTGAAGATCGAACATCAATGACGAGCGGGTTTGTTGCAACCTTTACCTATAACCGAGTGGAAATGAGAGCATGTCATAATGGATTTTGTTATAGGTCTTCCGAGGACTCAACAGGGATGCCATATGGGTAATATTCAACTGATTAACTAAATTAGCACACTTTGTACCTATGCACACGAGTGACTCGGTAGATTATCTTGCCAACCTTTATGTTAGGGGCATCATTCGACTTCAGGGTTCTAGTGACTATCATTTTCGATAGAGATCCTCGTTTCACTACTCGGTTGTGGCAGAGCCTACATAATGCCTTGGGCACTAGATTGACATTTAGTCCCGCCTATCATTCTTAGACTGATGGGCAGTCCGAACGAACTATCCGGATCTTAGAGGACATGCTTCGGGGTTGTGTTCTTGATTTTAAGGGGTTGTGGGAGAGTCATTTACCTTTAGTGGAGTATGTCTATAATAATAGCTTTCAGGCAAGAATTAGTATGGCACCGTTTGAGGCCTTGTATGGCCGACCATGTAGAACTCCAATGTGTTGGGCTGAGGTGGGTGACTGTAGACACCCCATTTTTGACCGCCCTTAAGACTTGGGCATCACTAATTGCTTACTTGGTGGTGAAAGTTGTGCAATGCAAGGGTTTGATTTCTTCGGCAAGAGGAGCTCAAAATCCCAACTTCATACCCCTTTTGGACTAAAACGATCTTGATCAAAAGATTTTAGACCTTGAAACCCTCTCTTTCAAAATATTTTTGAAACGAAGTTTCTACGATGTTCCGACGCCCGTATTTTGTTAAATGTTGCGCTTTTCAATAAACCAAGCAAGGACAAAGGGGAAATGAATGAAAGAGAGGTGAACATTTTGAAAAATCTTTCAAAACACCTTGTTTAGGGGTTTAGAGTTAAGGAAAAGAAGAAAAGAGGGAAGAGACCTAGTTGGGGAAGAAGATGGGCATGAACCATTAAGAGAGAGTCGAGCAGCCCTCGCTAAATCGGGCCCATCCATTTGTACACTTGGAGTTCAGCTATGAGGCCACCACTGTTGGAAAGAAGACTTTCGGGGCTTCATTTTTCACTCAAGAATCTTCTCAAGCCGAGCCCAGATGAGAGAGATATGGCTGGTTGAAGTTAGGCATCAATCCGGTTGGACCGAAACTAAGCAGTCTTCACTAAAAGAGGGATATCTCTTAGTATAGTTGAAATTTTGATGTGAGGCTTCCACCATTGGAAATATTACTTCCGGGGCTTCAATTTACACACAAGAATGACTTGAAAAGGCATCCAGATGAAGGAGTTATGCTTGCTTTAAGTTGGGAACCAAGACTGATTTTTGCTGCCGACCACTAAGGGAGTGTGCCCACCACAAATGGAGCATGCTGACCTTATGCCGACCAAAAATGATGACCAGAAAAAAGTGGTCGGTCAACCAATTGAGGTGGTCGGTCAGCCAGAAATTTCTAGAAAGCCCAGAATCTGCAGATATTTTGCTCCAGCTGTTCCAAGCTGTCCTAGATATTTCTGAATTGAGATATCTCAACCAATGCTCATATATTGCTATATATTGAGCTATATCTCATCTTTTTAAAAGGTTGGCAATTGTGGGAGCTTCTCATACTAAAAGTCCTCTCTCTTTAGAAATTTTAGAGCTCAAAACTCTCTCTCTCTAGAATTCTCTTATTCTCCTCTTGTTTTTGAGCCTTAAGCTTAGAATTCTCTACACTTTTGCAAAGAGACCCTGAACCAAAGTTGATCACCATTGGGCTGAGGTCCCTTGGAACCTATTTTTGGGCTGTTGGAAGGTTGTTTGGCTCAGAAAAGAGGTTGATTTGCTACTGTGCTCCAAAGGTAACCTTTTATCCCTTTTAAGCTCTTTGTGCACTATTGTTTTGCTATAGTTTTCAACTACTTTGGGGCTGTTTTTGGGGTGGTGTTGAACTACAAAAATCTCTGTTTTTCCTCTATTTTTCAGTCCTAGAAGTGTTGGTTTGTGCCTTGTTTGGCTAGGGGGTTGTTCTCCCCTTTTGTTCCTTGGCTTGTGAGGCCTTTTGTGCAACTTCTCACCACCTTCAAATCCTATTTTTTTTGGCCTTTTTACCACTGAAAATCGGAGGTATTTCAGTGGTGGAAACCATGTTTTGAGGTCCAAAATAGGAGGGGTTGGCCTCCTTTCTTGTTTCTTGTTTGCATGTGTTGTTGCCCTATCAAATGAGCATGTATTTCTCCCTTCTTGAGGCTTAGTTTGAGCTTTTTTTTGTGACTTTTAGGACCTGATATAACTCCTTTTTGGGTTGGTTGGGCCTCTTGTTGTTTTCTTTTTGTACTTGTAGTGCAATCTCAATAATTGGCCTAGCTTACTTGGTGTTTTGGCCTTTTATTCTAGCATGTGTTAGCTATACTCCATGCATGTTTTTGGGACATGCTTTAGGACTGTTTTGGGTGTTCTTGGACTTTTGGGGCTTGCTTTTTATAGCTATAGTGTAAATGGCTTCACTAGTCTTGAGCTTTGAGGCCCCAACCATGCTATACTTGTGATGTTTGCATGCCTTGGCATCATTTGGCATGGTATTTCAGAGCTTATATCTTTTCCATATTCTCATGTTTATCACTCTTTAATTGTGTTTAAGAGTTGTGCCTTTATGCCTTGTTTATGAGCCATCATATGAGCATGCATTTCTAGCTTCTTGTGCCCAAGTTTCAGGATGTTTTGGCCTCTGTTTTGGCATGGTTTAGGTCTATCCATAGTTGGTTTAGTCATTTAGGCTTGGTATTGCATGCCTCTTATGAAATGCTCTTTACTAGCTTTGATGTTTTTGGCCTTGAACATGTATTGCTTGCATTGTTTGCATGCTTTAAGGTCTTTAGCATAATTTTCAATGCTGAAATGTATGACATTGCATGCCATCTTTCATTTGTCATATCGCTTTGAAAGAGGTCTTAAGCCCTTTGTTGGTTTGAGTGTGAAATCGAGGCGTTCATACCTAATGGTTTTAGCCTTCTTTTGAAGGTTTCTACTAACCACCGGCATGATGCTTCTTTCATGCTCAAGAAGCTTATGGCTTGGTCCGTCTTTCCAATTAGAGGACTTCTCACTTTTGGACTTAACCAATTAAGGGATGGATTGGTAATCTAAAATGAGTAAACAAAATTGAACCAAGTAAAACATGTCAAGATAACATGTTTGAGTTGCATTGCATGTGTTTGTATCGGACGTTAATCCAAACACGAGAAACGAGGGGCGTTTCATACTCAAAAAAATGAAACGTGCCTCATTTCTCGGTCGCCGTCCCTCTTGATCATGCATGATAGAGGTAGAGGCCCTTATATGTTATTTGTGCATTCATTGACATTGACTTGTGCAAACTTGGCTTCTCGGCCATTGTGCGTTGCGATGCTCGGTTGATGGCCCGAGAGTCAAGTACCGCACTCCTTTGTGCTTGAGAAATGATAGGGAGGGTGGTTGTGCACACATATCTTGCAAATACACTGCTATGCCCCTTGTTGTTCTCTGTTACAGCAAAACTGGAGGTTGGCAAATTAACTGGTCGACCGACCAGTAAGGGTGGTCGACCGACCAGTTTTTCTGGTCTACAACCCCCTTTTCTAGTCGACAGCCCCCCAGGAGGTCCCCATGTTGGAGCAGAAGCAATCTGGAAGTTAGTGCACTTTTCAAAGATCAAATCAAATGCAAACAAAGGCAATTCTGGGCGTAGCAATGGATTTCTGAGCAAAGCGATCGAGCATGCATGCACCCCTCGCCCTGAGGACCTCTTTTAACTGCTTTAGCTGCTTTACTTAGTTAGCTAATTCGTTGGTTTTGTACTTAATAAGTTAATGTGCTTAATTAATCGATTTGTTTTGTAATAATTAGTTAACTAGGAATAGTTAATTAGTTTTGGTTTGTAATAATTAGTTTAATTAGCGTAGCTAGTTAGTTTATTATTCGGACCCTCCGTCGAGAGGGTAATTGTTGTAATAAGTGTGCGTGTGTGTGTGTGAATGTCTTCCAACCCCATGTCTTTCTCCCTTTTACTTACCAGCTTTTGATGGTTAGTTTTAGGGCATATTTCAATTAGCATACTTATGCTTGCATGCGTGCATCATTCATTTGTCTTGCATGCACTGGGCTCGGCGCATCATTCAAATTGCATTGTATTTCAATACACTTACTTGAATACATGTTTCACAGCATGTTATCAAGTGTTGCATTCACACGCCATCTTAGCTAGCCGAGCCTATTTAGTTGCATTTTTGCATGTGTTGCATTAGGCATTTTGTATAGCTAGGATCATGCATTGATTTCTAACTAGTTTTCTGTTTTGGCTCGGAGTGCACTGTAAGTGTTTATGCTTTAGCATACTGCATGAGATGTGTATGTTGCCATGTTAGCATGCTCGCCATGAGGCTATGTGCTTAAGTGATTTAACTGCATTAATGTCTGTGGATGAAGGCTTCATTACTTGAATTGGAACAATTCATCAAAATGTGAGTTTTAAGCCCACTTGAGGGTGGCAAATCATGTTTTAAGCTCACTTGAGGGTAGCAACTTCAAACCATTTTCGAAAAACAAACATGAGATGTTTTGTTCCAAAGCGAGTGATTTAGTCTATACTTGTATGTTGTGCGCATCATATAGTAAGTTAGCTAATAAACTAGAATAAGAATGCATGTGTTTTCAAAAACAACATATGATGTTAGTAGAGGCCGATCTTTGATCAGGCGAGTGGGGGTGCTCATTTCAGGACCTTCCCCTCTTGTACCCAAGTTCCCGAGCCGAGGCAACTTTGGTGATGACGGACACGTGGCCTTAGGCACGAGTCAGGGTTTCCTAAATTTCCCAAAATAAAAGATTTAGGTGGCGACTCTGAAATTTGGCAAAGCAGTCCATGTTTGGCGCTTTTTGATTAAAATCGATTTTCCAAAACGATTTGTTGGATTTGGACTCTTTGGTGATTTATTAGTCTTACATTGCACTTTGTAAGATTAGATTCAGAACCGTGACATGAGTCCGAACTGTAGTAGCTAGAACCCAATTTGCGCCCTCACACGCAGAGCGGAGTTCGGGTGGTCTACAGGTGACGCATCTATGTTAGGTCTTGAATTAGTCCAGAAAACAATGGAGAAAGTCGCACTTATTTGTAAGAGATTGGTTTCGACTCAAAGTCACTAGAAGAGCTATGTCGACTATAGGAGGAGTCCTTATCTTTTGAGGTAGGAGATCACGTATTCCTAAAGATATCACCGAGACGACGTTTGATGAGATTTGGGAAGACCGAGAAGTTGTCCCCTAGATTTATTAGGCCTTTTGAGATTCTAGAGCAGATCAGAGTGATAGCTTATCGTTTGGCCATGTCGTCCAAACTTTCTGGGGTTCATGACGTGTTCCATATTTGTATGCTCCGAAAGTATGAGTCAGATCCTTCACATGTGTTAGATTGGACCAAGTTAGAGGTAGATGAGGATGCCTTATATGAGGAGAGACCGGTACAAGTTTTAGACTCTCGGGACCAAGTCTTGCCAAGACTATTCCATTAGTTAAGGTGCTGTGGCAGGGTTGAGGAGGCAACTTGGGAGCATGAGGCGGAAGTCCGTAAGAAGTATCCAGACTTATTTGTTGTTATTTGAGACTTGTGTTGGAACTTTTACATATAATGTAACACACACACATATGTATATATATGAACATTGTATATGTTTTGGAGAATTTAATGGTAATTATTAATGTTGAAACACTCGGTGTATCCTTGTTACAAGTTTGGATGGCATATGATTGATTTTATTTCAATGTTTGTTGTTGATTTTAAATTTCGGGGATGAAATTTCTTAAGGGGGAGATTATAGTGATTTTGGTTTAGACTCGACTCATTTGACCGAGGAGGAAAAAATGGCTAACAAAATAGTAAGGTCACAAACTTCCTTCTAGAGCCTTCACCTGAGCCAGATCCTTCCCTTCTAGAACTTGTTCTTATCCCTTTGACCGTGGAGGAAAAAATGGCTAAACGAAGGGGAATCAAGGCTCTCATCACCGCGTAAGGCTCATTTACCCCTAAGAACACACAACCCAAAAGGCAGTCAACCAAGCAAGGAACAAGCACTGTCATCACTCTTCCCACCGCCAAGGTCACTTCATCTCGGCCGACTAAAAAGGTCAAGGACCACTTCTACCAAACAACACCAAGGACTAAGCAAGGAATCCATAAAATATGTAATCTGATCTGGTCTAGTCCAATTCAGTAGGTTTGGACTGGTTTTTTGAATCCGTGGTTTGATTCCGAATTGAAAGATTAAAAATCCGTAGTCCATGGATCGGTTTCGGATTGAACCCTACGGTTCTGGATTAGAACCGATCCGGACCGTATACAAATAGCCTATATTTATATTATACACCCTCCCGTATAGTATCTTCTCTTATTCCATATAAAATCTGAACCCGCATAGTATTTTCTTTTATTGATTTTGTTTGTTGATTTTTAGTTTTAATTTGTAATGGTTTAAATACTTATGGTGGAACTAGTTTTCTTATGGTTATTTAAATTCTAGAACAGTATGTCACTATTGTGGAAAGAAATGTTGCTATTGTGGAACTAATATGATACCATGTTTATGTTTTTATGAACTTAAAATGTTCTATATTTTTTTTTGTTATTTAATTATGTGAATCTGTTGTCCTAAACCGATCTGATTCGATCCGTTTTTAAATAGATTAGTTCGGATTGGTTCCATGATTTAAACGGATTGGATTGGTTCCAATTTTTTAGGAACCATAAATAACGGATTGATCCTGGTTTTACCCCAATCTGAACTATGCTCACCCCTAACAACACCTAGTTGATTATGAGAGCACTGAGCTGCAAGACGCCGATCAAATTGGCATCGGTAACTAACTCGAATCTCCCCTAGCTGATCAAGCTGCTGATCTCTTTCCTATCCCCCCTCCCCCGGTCTGGGCACTAGCTCTAACATATAAGGGTCGGGTTGTGACCGCATTTGATTTAGTTTATGCAGACAAAGATATCTAGCTGGCCTTCAACCTAGCCAAAGGGTTACTTTTGTTTGCTGACATTGAGAGGTATCAACAACTGACCAACCTAAAGGCCATCAGGTCGGCCACCAAATTCATAATTCTGGTAAATTTTTCTATTTTTCATTCATTTATTTGTTTGGTTTATGATAACGTTCATGCTTCACTGGCCGCGCAAAAGGCTCACGTTGCTTATAAGCGTGTGTTGGATCTAAGGAAGAATCCGCAAGTGACGATAGCGGATAACGATAAAACGATGGCTGAGCTGCAAGCACTACAAACTAGTCTGGTCGAGATCACCACCGAATGAGATCAACTAGCCGAGAAGGTTAGTACCGCTAAGGTCACCAACAAAAAGCCTTGGCCAATAAGAAAAACCGATATTTAGGCAAGTTAAAGAAGCTCAAATCCGCCTATGAAGCCCAAACCACTATGCTAAAAAAGGTGTAGTTTGCTTTTCGTGCTCCTCTCGAATACGATTAGCCCTATTGTTTAGACTCTCGTGGTTCTGAATCTGATTTCACAAGTACAATGTGAAATAGATAAACATAAATGAGTCCAAATCTGGCAAATCTTTTGGAAAAATCAATTTTGAATCAAAAATGCCAAAAATGGATTATATTGCCAAATTACAGAGTCACAACCTAAATATTTTTGAAAATTTAGGAAACTCATGACTCGTACCAAAGGCCACATGTCCGTCATCACCAAAGTGTATTGGCTTGGGAACTTAGGTATGAGAAGGGAATGTCATCAATTGAGCACCCCACTCACCTAATCAAAGACTGGCCTCTACTAATCATGATGTGATTTTTATATACAGTATATGCTCTTGTTCCAATTATTTAGGCTATCTTTACTATGTGAGAGCAAACAACTATAGACCAATTCACAAAATTTGGAAAGCCTTAATTTCATATTTGTTTTGAAAAGTGTTTTGAATATGTGCTACTTGAAAAGGTGGGCTCATATTTACATTAATCAAATTATCCCAATTTAAGTGAAAAGGCCTTCATCCACCTGCATTCAAATAGGTATATCAACTAAACACTTAGCCTCATGGTAATCATGTTTGATTTGGCAACACTAACACTCATGCAATATGCTAAATCGAAATGCTCACCTACTACTCAACCGAGGCAAGCCAAAATAGAAGAAAAAATAGTTAGAAAAATGCATGATCCTAATGATGCAAATGACTAATGCAACACATACAAAATGCAACTACTATGTTCGGTTTATTTAACATGGCATATGGCTCCAATCAAGTCATGTGATATCACACGTTTTCAAGTAATTAAGCAATTGACATCAATGTTAGAATAATTAACCGAACCTAATGCATGCATAAATGGATATTTACACATGGTAATGATATGAAACTGAATTATGATACTATATGCAACCATCATAAGTAAGTAAATAAAAAGGGGAAAGAACAAGGGTTAGAAGACATACACAATATCACAAATTTGCCCTTGTACAAGAGGGTCCGAATGAATATCCTAATTTAGCTAATTATTACAACGCCAAAATAAATTAGCTATGTTAACTAATTATTATAAGTTAGAATTAAACTAACTAATTAATGAACTAGCTATTACAAGTTTCAATTAAACTACTAACTTAACTACAACATACTACTATTAGCATTAATTCCACGAGCCATGGGAAGCAAGGAATTGCATACGCATGAACAAGAATTTCCGCCCGAAAACACCTATGTTCTATGTTTTGCTGCCAAAACTGTTTTGTTTCGCAGTCAAAAGGATAATCTGTTTTCAACCCAACCTCTGCTCTATTCTGCCATGAAAATGGCATTACTGGTCTAACATAAGGTGGCCGATCGGCCTTGAAAAATGGTCTGCCGGATGGTTGGGTGGCCAGTTGGCCACTATTTTTTGACACTGCCCTGCTATAATAGAAATGAAACAGAGCAAAAATAGAGTGTTTCTAGGAGGTGTTTGTGTCATGACCTGCCCCGTACCCAAGGGTTAAGCATCGTGATGGCGAGTAACTAAAATTACCTCCGTCCAAATCTTAAACAAATCAATAAACGCGAGCGGAAGTAATATTTAAATGAGGGTACCAAAATAATCATTGGAGCTTCTATTTTTATTACAAAAAGTATTGACCAAAACGACCGATATTTATATAGAAAATATCAATAAAAGTGCTGTGTGTGTATCTATTCCGCGGCCTCACATCTAAGACTTTCCAAAAGCTATTTCTGAATTGCATTGTTTCCTGAAAATTGGTAAACAGCTATAAGCACATGGCAAAGTGAGAAATATTATACCAAGAGTACAAGGGACACGAAATAACCATGGATAGTTAATTCGGCCAAAACATTTACATAACTCAGTTTGGTAAATAAATCATTGGTAAACAAATCATTTAAGTTGCAGAAACTGAAATACAGAAATTATGTAAGTATAGAACCATAACCATGGTACAGAACAGAACAGAACAGAACAGAGGTCATAGAAGTGACAGTCAGAACAGAGATACGGATTCAAGAGGTGGCTCGTACGGAATCTAGAGATGGCTCCCACAATAGTGTAGCACTTTGCTCCGTACAGAACAGAGGTACGGATTCAAGAGGTGGCTCGTACGAATTCTAGAGGTGGCTCCCACAATAGTGTAGCACTTAGCTCCGCATAGCGCTTTGCTCCACACAGAACAGAGGTCAATGGATCCATGACAGATAGAGGATCACAAAGTGGTCAAACAGAGGCCAATGGTTATTTAAGTCCACCAAGGCGTGGGACTCCCGTGCTGGTACTTACAAAACATAATTGTATATAAGGTCATAGTCAAATATTCTTAAAATATAAAACAGACATATTCTTAAAATATAAAACAAATATATCCATGAGTTTCCTTTTAGCAAATAGAGTTCAGAAATTAATCCACGGAACTGAAATATTAATATAGTTGTAATAATTTATAAAACATAACATGTATAAAATAAACTATGGTAAGTTAAAACATACGTAAAATACTTTATGGTGACTCAAGGTATAATATAACTTACCTTAACTTTAATACCTTACTTTTTCTTTCCACTATCAAAGACTCTTTTAACTTCCACCATTTTTTCCTTCTTCCTCTCTTTCTTTCTTTCCTTTCTTTCTTTCTTCTTTCTTTTCTTTCTTTTATTTCCTTCCTTCTTTCTTTTCTTTCTCGCTCCAGGTGAAACGGCTACTCCCTTTTATAGGGAGGAGAGAGCGCGTACGTGGCCTACACGTGGCTAGCGTCGCTTTCGCTAAGATTTAATTCATAATTATATAAATTCATTCTTATCCTTATCCTTATCCTTAACAGATATTTAAGATAATTACCTTTTGACCCAACTTTTTAATATAATTATATAAATAAATTAATTCCTAATTAAATTACATTTTATTGTATACCAACAGAAAATTAATTATTTATTTACTACCACACCCATTGTTGTTTGTTTTATATTATATTATTATTATATTTATTATTATTATTATTATTATTATATTATTATTATTATTTTGACCCTAAACTTTTAATAATTATATTATTTTAAAAATTACGCATAATATAATAATAAATTATATATTTTCCGAATTGAGATTAAATAATATTAGTATAAATTCTATAGAATAATTAAAAATCTGGGTTGTTACAACCTTCCCTCCTTTTAAAATTTCGTCCTTGAAATTTGTCATATGTATAAGCTATCCGCTGCGCACTCTGATAAATACATATTGGATGATTAATCTGATAGAAAATATTATCTCAAAAAAAAACTTTACCAAAAATAACTCATGGTCTAGTTGTCAAAAATTAATTTGGGCAAAAATAAGAAATAATGGACGACTTTAAAAAAATTTCACTTGTTTTGATAAAAATAAATAAAATAAAATAAAATGAGAACACAATGACAGAATCATATGCAAAAATTAAAAATTTTGAGATGAACTTTTCATTGATAGGAAATAGTTTCAAAATTAGTATCTTTATAATTTTAACCCACTTTTAAAAAGTCGAAATAAATTTTTGTTTTGAATACTGAACTGAAAATTATATGTATTTAATTATATTATAATTTTGGTGGGTGCTTGATCCCGACATCCTTCTTTTCTTGTCCTTCTTTTACTATAACAAATATAAATTATATCTAATATCCTTCACCAATTAGGCACACTAAAAAAAATTATTATATATAATCATATAAAATTATAATATAATTAAATCGATTAACAAAATATAATATTTAAATACTAATTACCCGCTATCCTACTTCTTAAATGTGCACATGTCCTATACTCTAATGATGGTTTTTTTTTTTTTTAACCAGTACTCTGACACCACTTGTCACGACCCACTCCCCGTACCCAAGGGGTAAGCATCGTGATGGTCAGTAACTGAAGTTACCTCCGGCCAAATCTTAAACAAATCAATAAACGCGAGCGGAAGTAATATTTAAATGAGGGTACCAAAATAATCATTGGAGCTTCTATTTTTATTATAAAAAGTTCATCTCAAAATTTTCAATTCTTGAATATAATTCTATCATTGTGTTCTCATTTTTATTTATTTCTATCGTAAACAAAACGAGTGAAAAGTTTTTAAAGTCGCTCTTTATTTCTTATTTTGGCCCAAAACAATTTTTGACAACCAGACAGTGAGTTATTTTTGGTAAAGTTTCTTTTTCAGGGTAATATTTTCTATCAAATTAATTATCAAATATATATTTATCAGAGTGCGCAGCGAATAGCTTACATATGACAAATTTCGAGGATGAAATTTTAAAAGGAGAGAAGATTGTAACAATCTAGATTTTTAATTATTCTGTAGAATTTCTACTAAATCTCAGTTCGGAAAATATATAATTTATTACATATTATTATGCGTAATTTTGTAAAACAATATAATTAGTAAAAGTTTAGGGGTCAAAATAATAATAATAATAATAATAATAATAATAATAGGTGTGGTACTAAAATAAATAATTAATTTTCTGTTGGTATACGATAAAATATAATTTAATTAGAAATTAAATTATTGATATAATTATATTAACATATTGAGTCAAAAAGTAATTATCTTAAATATCTATTAAGGATAAGTATAAACCTATATAATTATTAATCGAATCGGAGGCCACGTGCGCGCTCTCTCCTCACAATAAAAGGGAGGCGTGTCATCTGAAGAAACAAAGAAGAGAAAGAAAGAAAAGAAAGAAAGGAAGAAGGAAAAGAATGAAAGAAAAGAGAGGAAAAAGGAAAAAAATGGTGGAAGCTAAAAGGGTCTTCGACAGTAGAAAGAAAGTGTAAGGTATTAAAGTTAAGGTGAGTTATATTATACCTTGAGTCACCAAAATGTATTTTACGTATGTTTTGACTTACCATATTTATTTTGTACCAGTTATGTTTTATAAAGTATTATAAATTATATAAACATTTCAGTTACGTGGTTTTATTTCTGAGCCCTATTTGTGAAAATGAAACTCATGGATATGTTTGTTTATATTTTTAAGAATATTTGACTATAACCTTATAAACAATTATGTTTTGTAAGTACCACCACGGGAGTCCCACGCCTTGGGGGACTTAAATAACCATTAGCCTCTATTTGACCACTTTGTGGTTCTCTGTTTGTCATGGATCCATTGACCTCTGTTCTGTGCGGAGCAAAGTGCTGTGCGGAGCTAAGTGCTACACTATTGTGGGAGCCACCTCTTGAATCCGTACCTCTGTTTTGAATGTCACTTCTGTGACCTCTGTTCTATTCTGTTCAGTACCGTGGTTATGGTTATTTACTTACACAATTCCTGTATTTCAGTTTCTGTCGCTTAAATGATTTGTTTACCAAATTACCGTGGTTATAGTTATTTATTTACATAATTTCTGTATCTCAGTTTTGCTACTTAAAGGATTATTTGTTCCGACCAAATAATCTAAAATGTTTTGGCCTAATTAATTATCTATGGTTATTTCGTGTCCCTTATACTCCTGGTATAATATTTCCCACTCTGCCATGTGCATATAGTTGTTTACCAATTTTCAGGAAACAATGCAATTCAGAAATAGCCTTTGGAGAGTCTTAGATGTGGGATTGCGGAATGGACACATACAACACTTTTATTGATATTTTTCTATATAAATATCGGCCTTTTTTGTCAATAAATTTTATAATAAAAATAGAAACTCCAGTGATTCTTTTGGTAACCTCATTTAAATATTACTTCCACTCGCATTTATTTATTTGTTTAAGAATTGGCCGGAGGTAACCTCAGTTACTGGCCATCATGATGCTTAACCCTTGGGTACCGTGACAAATGGTGTCAAAGTGCGCAGCGGATAACTTACACATATAACAAATTTCGAGGATGAAATTTTAAAAGGAGGGAATGTTGTAACAAGCCAGATTTTTAATTATTCTGTAGAATTTATACTAATATTGTTTAATCTCAGTTCCAAAAATATATAATTTATTATATATTATGCGTAATTTTATAAAATAATAGAATTATTAAAAGTTTAGAGGTCAAAATATAAATAATAACAATAATAATAATAGGTGTGGAAGTAAAATAAATAATTAATTTTCTATTGGTATACAATAAAATGTAATTTAATTAGGAATTAATTTATTTATATAATTATATTAAAAAGTTGGGTCAAAAAGTAATTATCTTAAATATCTATTAAGGATAAGAATGAATCTATGTAATTATGAATTAAATCTTAGCGAAAGCGGCGCTAGCCACGTGTAGGCCACGTACGCGCTCTCTCCTCCCTATAAAAGGGAGAAGCCGTTTCACCTGGGGCGAGAAAGAAAAGAAAGAAGGAAGGAAAGAAAAGAAAGAAAATAAAGAACAAAGAAAGAAAGGAAAGAAAGAAAGAGAGGAAGAAGGAAAAAATGGTGGAAGCTAAAAGGGTCTTTGATAGTGGAAAGAAAAAATAAGGTATTAAAGTTAAGGTGAGTTATATTATACCTTGCGTCACCATAAAGCATTTTACGTATGTTTTAACTTACCATAGTTTATTTTATACAAGTTATGTTTTATAAATTATTATAAACTATATTAATATTTCAGTTACGTTGATTAATTTCTGAACCCTATTTGCTAAAAGGAAACTCATGGATATGTTTGTTTTACATTTTAAGAATATTTAACTATGACCTTATATACAATTATATTTTGTAAGTACCACCACGAGAGTCCCACGCCTTGGGAGACTTAAATAACCATTGGCCTCTGTTTGACCACTTTGTGGTCCTCTGTCTGTCATGGATCCATTGACCTCTGTTCTATGCGGAGCAAAGTATTGTGCGGAGCTAAGTGCTACACTATTGTGGGAGCCACCTCTTGAATCTGTACTTTTGTTCTGTGCAGAGCTAAGTGCTGTGCGGAGCTAAGTGCTGCACTATTGTGGGAGCCACCTCTAGAATCCGTATGAGCCACCTCTTAAATCCGTACCTCTGTTCTGACTGTCACTTTTGTGACCTCTGTTCTGTTCTGTTCTGTACCGTGGTTATGGTTCTATACTTACATAATTTCTATATTTCAGTTTCTGCAATTTAAATGATTTGTTCACCAATGATTTATTTACCAAACTGAGTTATGTAAATGTTTTGGCCTAATTAATTATCCATGGTTATTTCGTGTCCCTTATACTCTTGGTGTAATATTTCTCACTCTGTCATATGCTTATAGCTGTTTACTAATTTTCAGAAAGCAATGCAATTCAGAAATAGCTTTTGGAAAGTCTTAGATGCGAGGCTGCGGAATAGATACACACACAGCACTTTTATTGATATTTTGTATGTAAATATCGGCCTTTTTGGTTAATACTTTTTGTAATAAAAATAGAAACTCCAATGATTATTTTGGTACCCTCAGTTAAATATTACTTCCGCTCGCGTTTATTGATTTGTTTAAGATTTGACCGGAGGTAACTTCAGTTACTGGCCATCACGATGCTTAACCCTTGGGTACGGGGAGCGGGTCGTGACAATAACAACGCAGATTTTTAACTATTCTATAGAATTTATACTAATATTATTTAATCTCAGTTAGGAAAAATATATAATTTATTATATATTATTATGTGTAATTTTGTAAAATAATATAATAATTAAAAGTTTAGGGGTCAAATATAAAAAAAAATAATAATAATAATAATAATAATGGGTGTGGTAGTAAAATAAATAAATTATTTTCTGTTGGTATACTATAAATTGTATTTTAATTAAGAATTAATTTATTTATATAATCATATTAAAATATTGAATCAAATGGTAATTATCTTAAATATCTATTAAAGACAAGAACGAACCTATATAATTATTAAACGAATCTGAGGGAGATTGCACGCCACGTATGCTCCTTATCCCCTATAAAAGAGAGACGTGTCACACTTGGAGAAGAAAAAGAATGAAGAAAGAAAAGAAAGAAAGAAAGAAATAAAGGGAAGAAAGAAAGGAAAGGAAAGAAAAAAATAGTGGAAGGCGAAAGGGTCTTTGGTAGTGGAAAGAAATGGTGAGGTATTAAAGTTAAGGTGAGTTATATTATACCTTGAGTCACCAAAATATATTTTATGTATGTTTTGACATACTATATTTATTTTATACAAGTTATGTTTTATAAAGTATTATAAATTATATTATTATTTCAGTTACGTGGATTTTTTTCTGAACCTTATTTGCTAAAGTGAAACCCATGGATATGTTTATTTATATTTTAAAGAATATTTGACTATGACCTTACAAACAATTATGTTTTGTAAGTACCACCACGGGAGTCCCACACCTTGGGGGACTTAAATAACCATTGGCCTCTGTTTGATCACCTTGTAGTCCTCTATTTGTCATGAATCCATTCACCTCTGTTCTATGCGGAGCTAAGTGCTACACTATTGTGGGAACCACCTCTAGAATCCGTACGAGCCACCTCTTGAATTCATACCTCCGTTCTGTGCGGAGCTAAGTGCTACACTATTGTGGGAGCCACCTCTAGAATCCGTACGAGCCACCTCTTGAGTCCGTACCTCTGTTCGGACTGTCACTCTTGTGACCTCTGTTTTGTTCCGTTCTCTACCGTTGTTATGGTTATTCATTTACATAATCTCAGTTTTGCTACTTAAAGGATTATTTGTTCCGACTAAGTTATCTCAAATGTTTTGGCTTAACTAACTATCCATGGTTATTTCGTGTCCCTTATACTCTTGGTATAATATTTCTCACTCTGCCATGTGCTTATAGTTGTTTACCAATTTTTAGGAAGCATGCAATTCAGAAATAACTTTTGCAAAGTCTTTAGATGCGGGGCTGCGGAATAGACACACACAACACTTTTTTATGATATTTTTATATGTAAATATCGGCCTTTTTGGTGAATAAATTTTGTAATAAAAATAGAAGCTCCGATAATTATTTTGGTACCCTCATTTAAATATTACTTCCGCTCGCGTTTATTAATTTGTTTATTAATTGGCCGAAGGTAACTTCAGTTACTGGCCATCACGATACTTAACCCTTAGGTACGGGGAGCGGGTCGTGACAAGAATGTATAATTTATTATATATTATTATGCATAATTTTGTAAAATAATATAATTATTAAAAGTTTAGGGGTCAAAATATAAATAATAATAATATATAGCGATCCCGGTTTTTCCTTTTCTGGTTAATCGTATTCCGGACTCAGTTCCGTGGAATTGGTTGTTGTGTTTATCTTGTTGTCATCCTTAAATTCCATATGTATGAGTTTTAGAATGTGTTGGGTAGGATTGTTACAGGTTGTTAAGCTTTAGTCCCAATTCTTCATGCCTAGATTTTTGGTGACCTGCTCGAGCGGGTCTTCTTGCACTCGAGCGGAGTTTATACACTCTCAGCATTTCGTGCCTCTGCAAAACTTCTGCAGGTGTGTTTTTCACGCTCGAGCGGGTTTTCTTACACTCGAACGGGTAGCGCTCGAGCGGGTATTTTTGCGCTCGAGCGGGTATCTTTGCGCTCGAGCGGGTCCAGTTTTTTGTACTTGACGCTCGAGCGTTCTATTATCCGCTCGAGCGGGAGAATCGTATATCAAATATCAGCTAGGCTATTTTGAATCACTTTTTGCATCCACACTCTCTCTTACTTTTCGAAAACTCCATTGGAGAGGTTCTCTCTCTAAAAACTTACCTTCTCTCTAGGTATTGATCTAGTTAGAGTGTTCTCCTACCCTTTGGCCTTTACAAAAAGTGTGGGATTTGTCTTGCTCTACGTTTTGATCCGACAAGTTGGGTGTTTGGAGCATCTTCGTTTTCTTCATTTTCTTCGTTGGGATTCATCTCTTGAGGTAGGGATTCCTACTCATTCTTATGTGTTTTAACATAAATATTGAGCTATTTGTATAGATGGTTTGATTTGGGAGATTTTGGGACTTAGGGTTTCAAAATGTATAAAGGGGGTTTTGTTATTTTGACTCTTAAATATGTATTTGGGTCTCAAAATGATAGTATTGTTGAAGAGTTGTTGATATTTGAACCTTTGGGTTTATATTGAGAAATGAGGGAGAAAGCCTTAATTTGTGCATGAATTAATTGGTATAATTAATTTGGGAAAATTATAGGTTTATGAAATTGAGTTGAATATAATGAAATTGGCTCACTATGAGATGGAACGGTGGAGTTGGATTTTATAAATCACTCACTTTTGGAAATATTGATTATATATCTGTTAAGGCACTTATTATCTGTCTAGAAATATTTGTTTTGGGCTACCGGTGGAGGGTAGTCTTGATTGTTGTAGACAATGCATGATGATTAGGCGAACTAAAACTAATCAATTAAGTATGCCATAGAATATGGTGGTTGGTATAATACATCGAAATTGTGTATTGATTAAGTGAACATGTATATGATAATTGCATATATATACATTGTGTTATGTGGGAGGAGATAGGGGATGTACTCCACGGTTTAGGGGAAGATAGGGGATGGACTTCTAAACCGGATTTTGTTTGACATTGATACAGCACTAAAATGTGTATCATATGTGGAATATGGAAGTGTTTTGTTTGACATTGATACAGCACTAAGATGTGTATCATATGTAGAATATGGAAGTGTTTTGTCTGAAATTGATACAACACTAAAATGTGTATCTATTATGAAGCATGAAATGATTAATTTGAGTTGTTATTTCAATTGAAATAGAAACGTTGTCGATATGGGATGTAATCTCATTTAAAGTATATGGCCATGTTCTGAGCCAGGGTTGTGAATTGAGGAATTGAATAGAAATGGAATAAAAACATGGACACATTGGTCATGTATTTGAAATGAAATATGAATTAATTTATGTGAATTAGACATTTATCAAATGTTGATGTTTTAGTTATTGCTCATATAATGTTTAGCATATCTCTACTGGGCATTGGCTCACCCTATATGGGACGTTATTTTCAGGTACAGATAGCATGCCACCTCCAAGGACGTAGCTTGAGAGGCTTAGTGGCTGGGATGACTTTTTGTGATTACTTTTGTTGAATTACATGTATACCAAGCCAAGGGCTTTCTTTGTATAGAGTTAGAACTCTTCTTTTTGTAACCAACTGTTGACTTGGAAAGCTGTAAGCCGATAGGGCATTTGCTTTTGTTGTTAACATGTAATACATTTGTAAGAAATACTCTGATGAAATATAATTTTGCTTTATTCTCTTATGTCTGAGCATGTTTAGAATGTATGATTGTTGGGTTTATTTTGAGGGCGTTACAACTTGGTATCAAAGCGTACCGTGTTCGAATACTTTGGGTACGTGGGAAGTGATTACTGTCACAGTGGGTTCGTCTCGTTTGTTAGAGACTTATGTATGAGAGTATGTGTTTATTTGATAACATGCTTATATGACTATATGGGTATGAGATTTAGTTTCTAGGATGTTGATTGGATCCTTGGGTTTTTGTGAGTCTTGTTGGAAAGGCACTTGATCAATGCTGTTTCTAACTGGAACTCTAGTAACGCCTCG
The DNA here is from genome assembly GCA_030407325.1 of Camellia japonica. Taxonomy (NCBI): domain Eukaryota; kingdom Viridiplantae; phylum Streptophyta; class Magnoliopsida; order Ericales; family Theaceae; genus Camellia; species Camellia japonica. The sequence continues at coordinate 100,374,076 of JAPPVO010000007.1, forward strand.
GGACTATCATTATCCGAAAATGAAATTCGTAGGTACTTATGTGTTTATGTGCTTACGTGGAATGAATTACAATTGTCCATGTATTAGGACGCGAGTGTTATAGCTTCAGCACATTTGTGAATGTGCTAACGTTTTCGTTACCTTTATTACGATGTCAGGACGAGGACAAGGTGGTAGGCGTGGTAGGCCTAGGAGGCAGGAAGTGCCTGTACCGGAGGAGATTCCGGCGATGCAGGAGGGAGTCGGCCAGGCCAATGTGGCTGAGCCAGCAGGTCAGCAGGCTATGGGCGCTTTTGCCCGTGGGATAGCCGATGCTTTGAGGGAATCTATGGGCATTCTCAGAGCTGAGAAACCAGTTCAGGCCTAGGTTGTGGATGCAGGGCCTTCCTTTCTGAAGAGGGAGTTCTTTCGGTCTAACCCGGACGAGTTTGTTGGGGATCCGAAGGAGCCACTTAAGGCGGATGAGTGGTTGGAGCAAATGACGAAGGAGTTCGAGATGCTAGGCATCGAGGACGGAGCCTTGAAAGTGACCTTGGCATCTTTCCAGCTAAAGAGGGATGCGGGTCAGTGGTGGAAATTCGTGAAGGGGCGTTTTGATGGCACTTGGGGGGCTTTTGTGAATGCTTTCCAGGAGAAGTTCTTATCTCCAGCTGTCAGGAGAAGCTGAGAGACCAGTTCTGCCAGCTTTTGCAACTGAGTTCTTCAGTGGCTAAGTTTGAGGCTACTTTTTCTAGTTTGTCCAGGTTTGCACCTGAACTTGTGGCGTCCGAGGAACGTCGTTGTATCGAGTTCGAGAAGAAGTTGAGGCGCGACCTCAAGATGAGAATTGACGGGTCTATAACTCGAGACTATAGGCATCTGGTTGATGCTGCAGCCCATATGGAGATCATGATGCAGGAGGAGGAGGGGCAGAACGGCTCCAAGAGGAGTCAGGATGGTCAGGGTGATGGCAGGAGACAGAGGGGTCCTAACCCTCAACAGTCTCAGGGTGGTTTTGCTAGATCGACCTTTCCAGTGCCGAGTGCTGGCTCTATGAGAGGCAGTCAGGGAGACGTGACTTGTTTTAAATATGGCCAGCTGGGCCATAAGTCTCCAGCTTGCCCATAGAGGGGAGGAGGTCAGAGAGCTGCTTCATCTTCAGCTAGACCGCAGAGCCAGAGTCAGGGCAGGGGTCAGCCACTGTCTTGTTATCAATGTGGTCAGACAAGGCACCTGAAGAGCTTTTGCCCGCAGTTGAGTGGCACATCTGGTGCGGCTGGGCAGAGGCAGAGTTTTTAGCCAGCTCAGTCAGTGCAGGCCTCGAGGGCCAATCAGGGGGCTTCATCGTCCCAGTCTGTGCAGTAGTCTTTTGCTCCTAGAGGTGAGCAGGTTGATCAGGGGCCTATGGGGCGCGTGTATGCTGTCACCGCGCAGGACCTAGTACCGGCTCCATCTGTTGTGAAAGGTACCTTTCTGTTTTGCAACTCAGTTGCTAGTGTGTTGATTGATACGGGTGCATCTCATTCCTTTGTATCTGCTGCATTTGCATCTATTTTGGGTTTGGAGTTGGCGCAGTTAGCATCTCCTATTTGTATTGTATCACCTGTTGGGGGTGAGTTGATTTTGAAACAAGGGTGTAGAGGTTGTGATATAGAAGTAGCAGATCGTCGGCTTCCATTTCCTTTTGTATTTATGCCCATGTCGGGTTTTGATGTTATTTTAGGTATGGACTGGCTATCGTCATACCGGGCTGTTATCGATTGCTACCGCCAGAGGGTCACAGTATGTACCGTGAGCAGGGAGTGCTTCCATTTCTTGGGGGATCGGGTTGGTAGTGTGTTGCCACCGGTGTATAATCCGCGAGGGCGGAGTGAGCTTAGTGGTCTTCTTGCTAGCCTTTTGAGTAGTGAGTGTGACGAGGCCCAGACTATATTGCTGAGAGTGGTTTGTGAGTACTCGAACGTCTTTCCTGAGGATCTTGTCAGTTTGCCACCTCACCGACAGATTGAGTTCTCCATTGATCTAGTGCTCGGCACGGCGCCGATTTCTATGGCACCTTATCATTTTGCCCCAGGTGAGTTGAGTGAGTTGAAGATTCAACTCCAGGAGTTACTGGATAAGGGCTTTATTCACCTTAGTGTTTCACCGTGGGGAGCACCGGCCCTCTTTGCTAAGAAGAAAGATGGTGCCTTGAGACTTTGTATCGACTACTGGAAGTTGAATCGGGCTACGGTCAAAAATAAGTACCCTATGCCCCGTATAGATGATCTGTTTGACCAGTTGAAGGGTTCCCGTTGTTTCTCTAAGATAGATTTGAGATCGGGTTGCCTCCAGTTGAGGGTCAGGGAGGAGGATATTCCGAAGACGGCATTCCGTACGTGGTATGGCCACTATGAGTTTCTGGTGATGCAATTTGGGCTCACCAATGCACCGGCAGTCTTTATGGACCTGATGAACCGGATCTTCCGGGAATTCTTAGATCGCTTTGTGGTCGTTTTCGTGGACGACATTCTGATTTATTCGCCTTCTGAGGAGGAGCACGAGGAATACTTGAGAGTGGTGCTTGAGTTCCTTAGAGCCCATAGGCTGTATGCCAAGTTTGGGAAGTGTGAGTTCTAGCTAGGAGAAGTCAAGTTCTTAGGCCATGTGGTTTCCGGGGAAGGGGTGTCTGTTGATACATCCAAGATTGAGGCAGTGCAAGATTGGGCACAGCCTAAGAGTGTTTTTGAGATCCGCAGTTTTCTGGGATTAGCTGGGTATTACCGCCGGTTTGTGAAGGATTTCTCCAGGCTAGCTTCACCGTTGACTAGGTTGACGTGGAAAGGGGTCAAATTTGTATAGAGTGAGACTTGTGAAAAGTCATTCCAAGAGTTGAAAGTTGGACTGACCACCGCTCCGATTTTGATTATTCCGAAGAGAGGTTTGGGTTATGCGATGTATTGTGATGCCTCACGAGAGGGTTTGGGTTGTGTGTTGATGCAAGAGGGGAAGGTGGTAGCCTATGGCTCACGTCAATTGAAAATTCACGAGAAGAATTACCCTACACATGACCTAGAGTTAGCAGTAGTGATCTTTGCTTTGAAGATTTTGAGGCACTACCTTTATGGTGAGAGGTTCGAGGTGTTCTCGGACCATAAAAGTTTGAAGTACCTGTTTACACAGAAGGACTTGAATTTGAGGCAGAGAAGATGGATGGAGTTCATTGAGGACTACGATTTTGAGTTGCACTATCACCCGGGAAAGGCCAACGTTGTGGCCGATGCCCTTAGTAGAAAATCCATTAGTGATGTAGCTTGTATAGCCATCCGGGAGTGGGAGATGTTGGGTGCACTTGGCGAGTTTGATTTACTTCTAGGCGAATCTGTTGAGGCTGCGGCCTTGTTTTCTATTGTTGCGCAGCCTACGCTTGTGACTAGAGTGTTAGAGGCACAGAGAGGAGACCTTAAAGTAGAATCCCTCCGAGAGAAGATCGCCAGTGGGAAGGTTGAGAGGGGTTTGACGGTGTATCCCGACCTGAGTGTGAGATACCGAGACCGTTTGTTTGTGTCGGAGTCTTGCCGAAAGGAAGTACTCCGAGAGTTTCACCATTCGATAGATCATCTAGCCGATTTGTATATTCGGGACATAGTGAGGTTGCACGGGGTCCCAGTCATGATCGTCTCAGATAGAGATCCTCGTTTTACTGCTAGGTTGTAGCAGAGTTTACAGAGTGCCTTGGGCACTAAGTTGACCTTTAGCACTGCGTATCATCCTCAGACTGACGGGCAGTCCGAGCGTACTATTCAGATCCTTGAGGATATGCTTCGAGGTTGTGTCCTTGACTTTAATGGGACGCGGGAGAGGCACTTGCCCTTGGTAGAGTTTGCCTACAACAACAGCTTTCAGTCTAGTATCGGTATGGCATCGTTTGAGGCCTTGTATGGCCGACCGTGTAGGTCTCCAGTATGTTGGACCGAGGTAGGTGATGTACCTTTATTGGGCCTGGAGTTGGTGAGGGAAACGACGGAGAAAGTTGAGCTTATCCGTATGAGGCTTGTTACAGCCTAGAGTCGCCAAAAGAGTTATGCCGACCGTAGGAGGAGGCCTTTGGCATTTGAGACGTGTGATCATGTTTTTCTAAAAATATCACCTAGACGGGGTTTGATGAGGTTTGGGAAGAGTGGGAAGTTATCCCCACGGTTTATCGGTCCCTTTGAGATCCTTGAGAGGATTGGGGAGGTTGCTTATCGTTTGGCTTTGCCACCGCAGTTGTCTGAGGTGCATGACGTGTTTCATGTTAGTATGCTTCGGAAGTACGAGCCGAATCCATCACGTGTATTGGATTGGACTGACTTAGAGGTTGATGAGGATGCCTCGTATGAGGAGAGACCGGTTCGGGTCTTGGATAGGCGGGATCAAGTCTTGCGAGACAAAACCATTCCTTTAGTAAAGGTTTTGTGGAAGCATCACGGAGTGAAAGAAGCCACTTGGGAACGTGAGTTGGAAGTCCGTGAGAAATATCCGGACATGTTTATTGATGTGTAATCATATATTGAGATTTTGGTAGTATTGTTGAACTTTAAGAGCATTGAATATGTCTTAAGTTGTAAAACATTGTATATGTTGTGATTAATGGAAGTTATTTTAATATTGTGTATGTTAAATATATTGTGGAAATGCAAGCATGTTAATCATGTTGTAAATATTATAGAATTGATGAGAATGTGTGAAAATTGTTAAATTTCAAGGGAAAGCATGTTAATAATGCATATTGAATTATATATTGTGAATTGCCTCTTGGAAAGAGATGAGATAACCGGTGATGGGTCGGAATGTTGAACAATGAGTTGTACTAATGTTGGTAATTGAGAAAACCTGTTTTTGAAAAACTTGTGCTTAATTTCGGGGACGAAATTCTTTAAGGGGGGAGGTTATAGCGATCCCGGTTTTCCCTTTTCTGTTAAATCATATTCTGGACTCAGTTCCGTGGAATTGGTTGTTGTGTTTATCTTGTTATTATCCTTAAATTCCGTATGTATGAGTTTTAGGATGTGTTGGGCAGGGTTGTTACAGGTTGGTTGAGCTTTAGTCCCAATTCTTCATGCCTAGATTTTTGGTGATCCGCTCGAGCGGGTCTTCTTGTGCTCGAGTGGAGTTTACACACTCTCAGCATTTCGTGCCTCTGCAAAACTTCTGCAGGTGTGTTTTTCATGCTCGAGCGGGTTTTCTTACGCTCGAGCGGGTAGCGCTCGAGCGAGTATTTTTGCGCTCGAGCGAGTAGTTCATTTTCTGTAAAAGTACTGGAAGGGGGGAATCTATGCTCGAGCAGCTTTTTCTTTGCGCTCGAGTGGGTGTGTTTTGCAGTTGTTTCTTGGCGCTCGAGCAGGTATCTTTGCGCTCAAGCGGGTCCAGTTTTGTGTGCTTGACGCTCAAGCGTTCTATTATCCGCTCGAGCGGGAGAATCGTATATTAGATATCAGCTAGGCTATTTTGAATCACTTTTTGCATCCACACTCTCTCTCTTACTTTTCTAAAACTCCATTGGAGAGGTTCCCTCTCTAAAAACTTACCTTCTCTCTAGGTATTGATCTAGTTAGAGTGTTCTCCTACCCTTTGGCCTTTACAAAAAGTGTGGGATTTGTCTTGCTCTACGTTTTGATCCGACAAGTTGGATGTTTGGAGCATCTTCGTTTTCTTCGTTTTCTTCATTGGGATTCATCTCTTGAGGTAGGGATTCCTACTCATTCTTATGTGTTTTAACATAAATATTGAGCTATTTGTATAGATGGTTTGATTTGGGAGATTTTGGAACTTAGGGTTTCAAAATGTATAAAGGGGGTTTTGTTATTTTGACTCTTAAATATGTATTTGGGTCTCAAAATGATAGTATTGTTGAAGAGTTGTTGATATATGAACCTTTGGTTAATATTGAGAAATGAGGGAGAAAGCCCTAATTTGTGCATGAATTAATTGGTATAATTAATTTGGGAAAATTATAGTTTATGAAAATGAGTTGATATAATGAAATTGGCCCACTATGATGGAACGGTGGAGTTGGATTTTATAAATCACTCACTTTTGGAAATATTGATTATATATCTGTTTGAGGCACTTATTATCTGTCTAGAAATATTTGCTTTGGGCTACCGTGGAGGGTAGTCTTGATTGTTGTAGACAATGCATGATGATTAGGCGAACTAAAAACTAATCAATTAAGTATGCCATAGAATATGGTGGTTGGTATAATACATCGAAATTGTGTTATTGATTAAGTGAACATGTATATGATGAATTGCATATATATATATTGTGTTATGTGAGAGGAGATAGGGGATGTACTCTACGGTTTAGGGGAAGATAGGGGATGGACCTCTAAATCGGATTTTGTTTGACATTGATACAGCACTAAAATGTGCATCATATGTGGAATATGGAAGTGTTTTGTTTGACATTGATACAACACTAAAATGTGTATCATATGTGGAATATAGAAGTGTTTTGTCTGAAATTGATACAGCACTAAAATGTGTATCTATTATGAAGCATGAAATGATTAATTTGAGTTGTTATTTCAATTGAAATAGAAACGTTGTTGATATGGGATGTAATCTCATTTAAAGTATATGGCCAGGTTCTGAGCCAGGGTTGTGAATTGAGAAATTGAATAGAAATGGAATAAAAACATGGACACATTGGTCATGTATTTGAAATGAAATATGAATTGATTTATGTGAATTAGACATTTATCAAATGCTGATGTTTTAGTTATTGCTCATACAGTGTTTAGCATATCTCTACTGGGCGTTGGCTCACCCTATATGGGATATCATTTTCAGGTACAGGTAGCATGCCACCTCCAAGGACGTAGCTTGGGAGGCTTAGTGGCTGGGATGACTTTTTGTGATTACTTTTGTTGAATTACATGTATACCAATCCAAGGGCTTTCTTTGTATAGAGTTAGAACTCTTCTTTTTGTAACCAAGTGTTGACTTGAAAAGCTGTAAGCCCATAGGGCATTTGCTTTTGTTGTTAACATGTAATACATTTGTAAGAAATACTCTGATGAAATATAATTTTGCTTTATTCTCTTATGCCTGAGCATGTTTAGAATGTATGATTGTTGGGTTTATTTAGAGGGCGTGACATAATAGGTGTGGTAGTAAAATAAATAATTAATTTTCTGTTGGTATACAATAAAATGTAATTTAATTAGGAATTAATTTATTTATATAATTATATTAAAAAGTTGGGTCAAAAGGTAATTATCTTAAATATCTATTAAGAATAAGAATGAATCTATGTAATTATGAATTAAATCTTAGCAAAAACAACGCTAGCCACGTGTAGGCCACGTACGCGCTCTCTCCTCCCTAAAGGGAGAAGCCGTATCACCTGGGGCGAGAAAAAAAAGAAAGAAGGAAGGAAAGAAAAGAAAGAAAGAGAGAAAGAAGGAAAAAAATTGTGGAAGCTAAAAGGGTCTTTGATAGTGGAAAGAAAAGCAAGGTATTAAAGTTAAGGTGAGTTATATTATACCTTGAATCACCATAAAGCATTTTACGTATGTTTTAACTTACCATAGTTTATTTTATACAAGTTATGTTTTATAAATTATTATAAACTATATTAATATTTCAGTTATGTGGATTAATTTTTGAACCCTATTTGCTAAAAGGAAACCCATAGATATGTTTGTTTTATATTTTAAGAATATTTGACTGTGACATTATATACAATTATGTGTCTTAAGTACCACTACAGGAGTCTCACGCCTTGAGGGACTTAAATAACCATTGGCCTCTATTTGACCACTTTGTGGTCCTCTGTCTGTCAAGGATCCATTGACCTCTGTTCTGTGCGGAGCTAAGTGCTACACTATTGTGGGAGCCATCTCTAGAATCCGTACGAGCCACCTCTTGAATCCGAACATCTGTTTTGTGCAGAGCAAAGTGCTGTGCGGAGCTAAGTGCTACACTATTGTGGGAGCCACCTCTAGAATCCGTACGAGCCACCTCTTGAATCCGTACCTCTGTTCTGACTGTCACTTTTGTGACCTCTATTTTGTTCTGTTTTGTACCGTGGTTTTGGTTATATACTTACATAATTTTTGTATTTCAGTTTCTGCAACTTAAATGATTTGTTTACCAATGATTTATTTACCAAACTGAGTTATGTAAATGTTTTGGCCTAATTAACTATCCATGGTTATTTCGTGTCCCTTATACTCTTGGTATAATATTTCTCACTCTGTCATGTGCTTATAGCTGTTTACCAATTTTCAGGAAATAATGCAATTCAGAAATAGCTTTTGGAAAGTCTTAGATGCAAGGCTGCGAAATAGATACACACACAATACTTTTGTTGATATTTTCTATGTAAATATCGGCCTTTTTGGTCAATACTTTTTGTAATAAAAATAGAAGCTCCAATGATTATTTTGGTATCCTCATTTAAATATTACTTTCGCTCGCGTTTATTGATTTGTTTAAGATTTGGCCGGAGGTTTCCTGAAAAGTGGTAAACAGCTATTAGCACATGGTAGAATGAGAAATATTATACCAAGAGTATAAGGGACACGAAATAACCATGGATAGTTAGTTAGACCAAAACATTTACATAAATCAGTTTGGTAAATAAATCATTGGTAAACAAATCATTTAAGTTGCAGAAACTGAAATACAGAAATTATGTAAGTATATAACCATAACCACGGTACAGAACAGGTCACAGAAATTACAGTCAGAACAGAGGTACGGATTCAAGAGGTGGCCCGTACGGATTCTAGAGGTGGCTCCCACAATAGTGTAGCACTTAGCTCCGCACAGCACTTTGCTCCACACAAAACAGAGGTACGGATTCAAGAGGTGGCTCGTATAGATTCTAGAGGTGACTCCCATAATAGTGTAGCACTTAGCTCCACACAGCACTTTGCTCCGCATAGAACAGAGGTCAATGGATCCATGACAGACAGAGGACCACAAAGTGGCAAACAGAGGCCAATGGTTATTTAAGTCCCCCAAGGCGTGGGACTCCTGTGGTGGTACTTACAAAACATAATTGCATATAAGGTCATAGTCAAATATTCTTAAAATATAAAATAAACATATCCATGAGTTTCCTTTGAGCAAATAGGGTTCAGAAATTAATCCACGTAACTGAAAATATTAATATAGTTTATAATAATTTATAAAACATAACTTGTATAAAATAAACTATGGTAAGTTAAAGTATACGTAAAATACTTTATGATGACTCAAGATATAATATAACTCACCTTAACTTTAATACCTTACTTTTTCTTTCCACTATCAAAGACTTTTTTAGCTTTCACCATTTTTTCCTTCTTCCTCTCTTTCTTTCTTTCTTTCTTTCTTTTCTTCTTTCTTTTCCTTCCTTCTTTCTTTTCTTTCTCGCCCCAGGTGAAACGGCTTCTCCCTTTTATAGAGAGTAGAGAGCGCGTACGTGGCCTATACGTGGCTAGCGTCGCTTTCGCTAAAATTTAATTCATAATTACATAGATTCATTCTTATCCTTAATAGATATTTAAGATAATTACCTTTTGACCCAACTTTTTAATATAATTATATAAATAATTAATTCCTAATTAAATTACATTTTATTGTATACTAACAGAAAATTAATTATTTATATTACTACCACACCCATTATTATTATTATTATTATTTATATTTTGACCCCTAAACTTTTAATAATTATATTATTTTACAAAATTACGCATAATAATATATAATAAATTATATATTTTCCGAACTGAGATTAAATAATATTAGTATAAATTCTACAGAATAATTAAAAATCTGGGTTGTTACAACATTCCCACCTTTTAAAATTTCGTCCTCGAAATTTGTCATATTTGTAAGCTATCCGCTGCGCACTCTGATAAATTTTTTTTTTAGTGTGCCTAATTTGTGAAGGATATTAGATATAATTTATATTTGTTATAGTAAAAGAAGAACAAGAAAAGAAGGATGTCGGGCTCAAGCACCTACCAAAATTATAATATAATTAAATACATATAATTTTCAGTTCAGTATTCAAAAAAAAAATTTATTTTGATGTTTTTTAAAAGTGGGTTCAAATTATAAAGATACTAATTTTGAAACTATTTCCCATCAATGAAAAGTTCATCTCAAAATTTTCAATTCTTGAATATAATTCTGTCATTGTGTTCTCATTTTTATTTATTTTTATCGTAAACAAAACGAGTGAAATGTTTTTAAAGTTGCTCTTTATTTCTTATTTTGCCCCAAAACAATTTTTGACAACTAGACAGTGAGTTATTTTTGGTAAAGTTTTTTTTTTTTGAGGTACTATTTTCTATCAGATTAATCATCTAATATATATTTATCAGAGTGCGCAGCGGAAGCGTGGTGGGCCCATAACCCATAGGTCCCAAGATCGAAACCTAGCTCTGATACCACTTGTCACGACCCGCACCCCGTACCCAAGGGTTAAGCATCGTGATGGCCAGTAACTGAAGTTACCTACGGCCAATTCTTGAACAAATAAATAAACGCAAGCGGAAGTAATATTTAAATGAGGGTACCAAAATAATCATTGGAGCTTTTATTTTTATATGTAAATATCGGCCCTTTTGGTCAATAAATTTTGTAATAAAAATCGAAACTCCAATGATTATTTTGGTACCCTCATTTAAATATTACTTCCGCTTGCGTTTATTTATTTGTTCAAGCACTTGTCACGACCTGCTCCACGTACCCAAGGGTTAAGCATCGTGATGGCCAGTAACTGAAGTTACCTCCGGCCAATTCATAAACAAATTAATAAACGCGAGCGGAAGTAATATTTAAATGAGGGTACCAAAATAATCATCGGAGCTTCTATTTTTATTACAAAATTTATTGACCAAAAAGCCGATATTTACATATAAAAATATTATAAAAGTATTGTGTATGTCTATTTCGCAGCCCCGCATCTAAGACTTTGCAAAAGCTATTTCTGAATTGCATGCTTCCTGAAAATTGATAAACAACTATAAGCACATGACAGAATGAGAAATATTATACCAAGAGTATAAGGAACACGAAATAACCATGGATAGTTAATTAAGCCAAAACATTTAAGATAACTTAGTCGGAACAAATAATCCTTTAAGTAGCAAAACTGAGATTATGTAAATAAATAACCATAACCACGATACAGAACAGAACAAAACAGAGGTCACAAGAGTGACAGTCAAAATAGAGGTACGGACTCAAGAGGTAGCTCGTACGGATTCTAGAGGTGGCTCCCACAATAGTGTAGCACTTAGTTCCGCACAGCACTTTGCTCCGCACAGAACAGAGTTATGGATTCAAGAGGTGGCTCGTACGGATTCTAGAGGTGGCTCTCACAATAGTGTAGCACTTAACTCCGCACAACACTTTGCTCCGCACAGAATAGAGGTCAATGGATTCATGACAAACAGAGACCAATGGTTATTTAAGTCCCCCAAGGCATGAGACTCCCGTGGTGGTACTTACAAAACATAATTGTTTATAAGGACATAGTCAAATATTCTTTAAAATATAAACAAACATATCCATGGGTTTCACTTTAGCAAATAGGGTTCAGAAAATAATCCACGTAACTGAAATAATAATATAATTTATAATACTTTATAAAACGTAACTTGTATAAAATAAATATGGTAAGTCAAAACATATGTAAAATACATTTTGGTGACTCAAGGTATAATGTAACTCACCTTAACTTTAATACCTCACCCTTTTTTTCCACTACCAAAGACACTTTCGCCTTCCATATTTTTTTCTTTCTTTTCCTTCCTTTCTCTCTTTCTTTCTTTTCTTTCTTCTTTCTTTTTCTTCTGCAGGTGTGACACGCCTCTCTTTTATAGGGGATAAGGAGCATACGTGGCGTGCAATCTCCCTCAGATTCAATTAATAATTATATAGATTCGTTCTTATCTTTAATAGATATTTAAAATAATTAACATTTGACCCAATATTTTAATGTAATTATATAAATAAATTAATTCTTAATTAAATTACATTTTATCGTATACCAACAGAAATAATTTATTTATTTTACTGCCACACTTATTATTATCATTATTATTATTATTATTTATTATTATTTTGACCCCTAAACTTTTAATAATTATATTATTTTACAAAATTACACATAATAATATATAATAAATTATATATTTTTCCTAATTGAGATTAAATAACATTAGTATAAATTCTACAGAATAGTTAAAAATCTGGGTTGTTACAATCTTCCCTCCTTTTAAAATTTCGTCCTCGAAAGTTGTTATATGTATAAGCTATCCGCTGCGCACTCTGATAAATATATATTAGATGATTAATCTGATAGAAAATAGTAATATAATTAAATCGACTAACAAAATATAATATTTAGATATTAATTACCTGCTATTCTACTTCTTAAATGTGCGCGTGTCCTATGCTCCAATGATGATTTTTTTTTTTTTTTAAACCATTGCTCTGATACCACTTGTCACGACCCGCTCCCCATACCCAAGGGTTAAGCATCGTGATGGCCAGTAACTGAAGTTACCTCCGGCCAAATCTTAAACAAATCAATAAACGCGAGCAGAATTAATATTTAAATGAGGGTACCAAAATAATCATTGGAGCTTCTATTTTTATTACAAAAAGTATTGACCAAAAAGGCCGATATTTACATAGAAAATATCAATAAAAGTGTTGTGTGTGTATCTATTCCGCAGCCTCGCATCTAAGACTTTCCAAAAGCTATTTCTGTATTGCATTATTTCTTGAAAATTGGTAAACAGCTATAAGCATATGGCAGGATGACAAATATTATACCAAGAGTATAATGGACACGAAATAACCATAGATAGTTAATTAGGCCAAAACATTTACATAACTCAGTTTGGTAAATAAATCATTGGTAAACAAATCATTTAAGTTGCAGAAACTGAAATATAGAAATTATGTAAGTGTATAACCATAACCACGGTACAGAATAGAACAGAACAGAGGTCACAGAAGTGACAGTCAGAACAGAGGTACGGATTCAAGAGGTGGCTCGTACGGATTCTAGAGGTGGCTCCCACAATAGTGTAGGATTTAGCTCCGAACAGCACTTTGCTCCGCACAGAACAGAGGTACGGATTCAAGAGGTGGCTCGTACGAATTCTAGAGGTGGCTCGTACGGATTCTAGAGGTGGCTTCCACAATAGTGCAGCACTTAGCTCCTCACAGCACTTTGCTTCACACAGAACAGAGGTCAATGGATCCATGACAGACAGAGGACCACAAAGTGGTCAAACAGAGGCCAATGGTTATTTAAGTCCCCCAAGGCGTGGGACTCCCGTTGTGATACTTACAAAACATAATTGTATATAAAGTCATAGTCAAATATTCTTAAAATATAAAATAAACATATCCATGAGTTTCCTTTTAGCAAATAGGGTTCAGAAATTATTCCACGTAACTGAAATATTAATATAGTTTATAATAATTTATAAAACATAACTTGTATAAAATAAACTATGGTAAGTTAAAGCATACGTAAAATACTTTATGGTGACTCAAGGTATAATATAACTCACCTTAACTTTAATACCTTACTTTTTCTTTCCACTATCAAAGACCCTTTTAGCTTCCACCATTTTTTCCTTCTTCCTCTCTTTCTTTCGTTCCTTTCTTTCTTTCTTCTTTCTTTTCTTTCCTTCCTTCTTTCTTTTCTTTCTCGCCCCAGGTGAAACGGCTTCTCCCTTTTATAGGGAGTAGAGAGCGCGTACGTGGCCTACACGTGGCTAGCGTCGCTTTCACTAAGATTTAATTCATAATTACATAGATTCATTCTTATCCTTAATAGATATTTAAGATAATTACCTTTTGACTCAACTTTTTAATAAAATTATATAAATAAATTAATTCCTAATTAAATTACATTTTATTGTATACCAGCAGAAAATTAATTATTTATTTTATTACCACACCCATTATTATTATTATTTATATTTTGACCCCTAAACTCTTAATAATTATATTATTTTACAAAATTACGCATAATAATATATAATAAATTATATATTTTCCGAACTGAGATTAAATAATATTAGTATAAATTCTACAGAATAATTAAAAATCTGGGTTGTTACAATTTGTCCATTCTGCCTCTCCCTATCATGAAACAGATCAGAGAGGTAGACTCGATTCGCAAACCATCAATTGATGCAAACTCGTTGCGTGAAAATAAAAGATCGACAAAAACCTCCTCCTTAGTAGACCTTGATTCTTGAACCATTATCATCACTAAAGAGTATGAGATGATTCAAGACTCAATGGGTTCAATTAACATCCGATTGAACCCGACTTGATTTTATTACTCTTGTTACCATTTTAGTCCAAGTTTATTAGCCTTTTTTAATTACCTTTCCATTCTTTAATCATTTGATCCAAAAGGTGAGAATTAAGCCACTAATGAAGAGAAGTATCAAACAAGAAGTTGTTTTTAGCATGAAAAAGATGTAATGCCTTGGTAATGTACCTCCGAAGAGATTAAACCATTCAGCATGGAAGGGTCTCTTTCGCATGCCTTAAACAACACTCGTTTGAAATGACTCTCAAACAAAGAAAACCAAGAAATGAGAGAGGTTGCAGAGATGATTATTGCAAGTGTGAGCACATGTATGAAAAGAATAAAATAAAAGCTATCAACTCAAATAGGTTGGTGTTTAAGGCCTAAACTATCAAACCTATGAGGACTACAACACTACAAGCATACTATACAAAGCTTGAGTGAAGTAAACGCACTAAAATAGTCCTAAAACTCACCAAAATAGTGCTAGAATTAGTATGAAAAAGCTAGAAAAAGTAAGCTAAAATAAGAGAGAAATAAAGCTGGTAAGCAAGCCTGAGGAGGGGTGGCTAACCCTCCACTTTTTGGACCTCAAAACCACATATTTTAGCCTTTTAAAACTCTAAAAATCAGTGGCCCAAAGTTGAGAAAGAAGTGGGAAACACAAGGACAAAAGCTTAGAGAACAAGGTTCAAAAAAGGATGGTCAACCCCTCCACCTTTGATAGCTTTAAGTCATAAGTTTCAGCCCATAAAAACAATCCAATAACAGTCCAAAAAAAAAGCAAAGAAAGAAAGGGAAGAAGTAGTGTAAAGAAGGTAAAAGTTATACCTCTTGAAGAGATGTTACTCTTTGATTCACAAACTAACAAGTGATCACCCTCAAAATTTGAAATTTTAGCTCAAGAACCTCAACAAGAAGCCTCAAATATTTGGTTTAGGAAGTATTTAGGTAGTGTATGTGTGTTGCAAGATAGAGAGTGAGAGAGCTTTTTAAGAATTTGAGATTTTGTAATTTTTTTTAACCTAAAAACATAAGGGAATGTCAAGTACATATAAAAGAACATGTGGCTATCTCAAAAATATCTGTATTGAGTCAGCTAGTGCAGTGCATGCACCTGTGGAGACAGTTGGCTGCAAAATATCTATTTTACAGGGAAACCTGGTCGGCCGGCCACTAAAATTGGCCTATGGGGACACTTGGCTGTAAATATCTACCTCTTGGGACACCTGGCAGGGCGGCCAATAACTTGTACGGCCGGCCACAAAAAGTAGCCGGCCGACCACAAAAGACTACTCTCAAGCCCAACTTCAAACGGACGTATCTCCCTCATTCGGACTTGGTTTCAAGTGATTCTTAAGTCTAAATTGAAGCCCCAGAAGTCTACTTTCCAATGGTGGTGACCTCACATCTAAATTTGAAGTGTGCAAAGAGATATGTTTAATTTGGCGAAGGCTTATCATTTCTTTCTTAATAGTTTGATGCCCAACCTTTTCCTAAACTATTTTTCCTCCAACCCCTCCTATTTTCTCCAACTCCAAACCTATAAATAAAATATTTTAAATATTTTTCAAAGAGTTCATCTCCCTTCCATTTATTTCCACTTTGTCCTTACTCGGTTTACCGAAAAGTGTAATATTTTAAACGAAATGTGAGCCTCGAAAGATCGTAGAAACATTTGAAAAAATATTTTGAAAAAGAAGGTTTTAAGGTATAAAATAGTTTTAGTAAAAAATAGGGTGTAAGGTTGGGATTTAGACGCTCAAAATTGAAGCTTCCTGTTGAAGAAATCGAACGTTTGTATAGCGTAGTATTTTATCATCAAGTGATCAACCTAAAGCGCTGTGACAACCCTCACCTCTGATTAGTGTTAAACTGTGTTTAAGTATGATAAGTAATTGATTAGGATGAAATCCTAAATTATTTGTGTGAGTGTGTGTTTAGAATGCATTTCTATCTGTTTGTTACTGAATGATCTGTTCGTGAATTTAACTTCGAATTGCGAATTGAAAGCCTTATCGGCTACTGAATCAGAAATTGATTAGTGTTATGGACTAATTAAGATTTATATGATTTTATGGTAGGGTTAATTAAAATTCAGTTTGGAATGATTAAATTAGAATAAATAATGTTAAATTACATTAGTTTGAATTTATTACACTCTTGCCACTAAGTGGTCCAATTCAAGGCCATTTCTTCTCACACTTTACACTTGTTTGGCATCATTCTTCATTTCATTTTCTTGACCCAAAAATGTGAGAGAGTTAGAGAGTTGGAAGAAAATTGATTTCATCTAGATTTTGGCTTGAAATTAGAGAAATTGAAGGAGACTTGAGAGATTAGGCTTCTACACTTGGAATTCAAGACTTGAGGTAGGAAATCCATCCTCTCAATTATGAATTTAAGTTGTTTCTTGCATGGTTCATGGTAAATTGGAGACTAGAGTCAAGTTATAGCCTAGAGAGTTGAGTTAAGAAGTAATGTGTGCATGCATGTCCATATCATTGTGTTTTGAGGTCAATTACATGAGAATTTCCACATGCATGTTCACATTTTAGTTGAGGTCCATGAATTCACCATGGTTTTGAGCTCAATCTTGCATTTGATCTTGTTTTGGAGCATTAGGGTTCATGGGAACTCATGCATGTGATGGTCTTGTTATGTTCTTCAAGTTTTGTTTGAAATTGTGTTCAATCGTCACACCTTTGGGCTTGATTTTATAAAATGATCTTTGAAACATGTTGTATTATGAGTTTCTAAGTGTTTTCCAAAAAATTAGCCCAGAAAAATCGAATTTGAAGCTTTAAAGGTTGAGTTTTGTGCTTGAGGATCAATCTGGAAATTCCAAATTTTTTTGATCCACGCTCGAGCGTACACTCTGAGTACATACACTTCCGCTCGAGCGTTGAGGGTCACGCTCGAGCGTGAAATGCATATGTCCAGAAGTTCATGTGTTTTGCAGTCCACTCGAGCAGGGAAATCTGCGATCGAGCGAGGGTCTGAGTCTCATGCTCGATCTTGGGTCGAGCATCCATCGAGCGTGAAAAACGTGCAACCAGTACTTTTTCATGAGTTTGCAGTCTGCTCGAGCGAGGGAAGTTACGCTTGAGCGGAGCCTCTTTGTCTGCATGTCCGCTCAAGAGGGGAAATCCACACTCAAGCGAGACCCCTGTTTTAGCAAATTTTGAAAAGTGTTTTAAAGTACCTTTTTGCATCCTCATTCCATCCTAGGCATTCCTAGGCCAATTTTAAGGCATCTTAATGAGGATGATGTTATAGAACCACACCAAGTCAAGATAGGGGCTAAGTTATTAATCCCGAATGTGTATCTTAGTGTGTGTTCGTTCTACAAGTGTGTAGGGTTGGCACCTGAGGACGCTGACTAGCCTGTCTATAGCCCAGTACTCTGTGAGTAACGATGTTGTAAAGATATGTTCAATTATGATTATTTTCTGAATGATCGATTGTACTGCTTTCTGAAGTGGCATTATTTACTGAATGAATGTTTGTCCTACTTTATGAACTGTACTCGTGGCATCCATAGCAACTTACTATTATTGTTACTCTACTGTTACTGTTACTGTTACTGTTACAGAAATATTTGTCAGTTCCAATATTTGGAACTACTACTTTTTACTGTTATGATGGCCATCAACTGACTGTTCGGTCTGTTAAGTCCTACTATACTGTTTTGCTATTGGATGTACATATATGACTACTATGGTTTCTAAATAACTGTTATGGCATGAAATATGAGCCACTGATTGAATAACTGATCTACAGATGTGTAGACACCCCATTTTTGACCGTCCTCAAGACTTGGTTGTACTTGTAGGTACACCCAACAACTGGTTCGATTACTCGCCCAGCGCTCGACTGTTGCGGTGGAACGTCACCGGTTCGAGTTTCGGACCTTGTATCCTTTCTGCCTCATTTTTGGACCCTGATTTGGTCCTTTCAGAGTGGCCCCTGGTGCACTGCCGGCCATGGCTTTGTTCCTGCCGGCCACTGATGAAGCCCGCCTGCGCCATAGTGTGCCACTGCCGACATTACTGATGGCCGGCACCCCTATCTCAGCTGGTTTTCCTCCAGATCTTTTGAGCCAGCTGGATTTTTTGTTGCTCCCCTCCATACACGTGTATGGAGGGATGAAGGCCTTGCGAAGCTTCTTGAAGAAGCTTTGGCTTTTCATTCCTCTATATAAGGAAGAGGCCTCTTCCTTAGACAGGGGTTGGAGCTTTGAAAGAGCAAAAACTCCCTTTCTCTCTATATTGCTTGTGTTCAGTGCTTAGAAATTGGATTTCCTTGCATTTTTACACTACAACACATAGATATACACCACCACCATTGAATCAAGCTTCTTGGAAGGTCTTCTTGAGGTCTGAAAGCAAGCTTCCACCCCCTGAAATTGCTGATTTCGAAGAGGGTCTTCAAGGGTGAGCATTTCCCCCATTTTTTGCACTTTCTTGCACCTTGCTTTAGCCCTCTTTGCATATTGTTTTAGGCTTTGCTTATAACTGAAAAAAGTCTTGTTTTTAAGTTCTTTTTAAGTTTGGTTAAGGTCATTTTGCTGTTTGGGGTGTGTAGCCCCCTTGCATGCTTTGTTTGGCTTTGTTTTAAGCCATATCTTGAGGCCTCCGAGTTAGTCTTGGTTTGGCCTTCCTACCACTGAAATCCAGTGAATTTTCAGTGGTATAGTGTAACAGCGCCCGCGTGGGACCTCGCTACAGCTCGGACTCAATTTTGTGTCGCGGTTCTAAATCTGAACCAAAGAGTCCACCTCTGGCAAATCGTTTTGAAGAAAACAGATTTTTGAAAAAGTAGTGCCAAACATAGACTGCTTTGCCAGATTACAGAGTCGCCACCTAAATATTTTTAATGAGGGAATTTAGGAAACCCTGACTCGGTGCCGAAGGCCACGTGTCCGTCATCACCAAATGTCTTGGCTCGGGAGCTTGGGTACGATCGGGGAAGGTCAGCTATGAGCACCCCCTTTCGCCCGGTCCGAAGACCGGCCTCTACTAACCGTGATATCCAATTTTGAAAACTTTATGCGTTCTTATTCCGGTTATTAGCCTAGGATTACTATGTTGTGCGCACAGCAAACAAGTATAGACTAGATCGCCTAATTTGGGAATAAGCATTGCATATCCGTCTTGTTTGGAAAACAATTTGAAATTGCTACTCGCGAGTAGGCTAAAACACGGATTTCAATGAGTATTCCCAACTCAAGTAATCCAACCTTCACCCACAGGCATTCAAACAGTAATATCACATAAGCACTTAGTCGCATGGCAGGCATACTGTCATGTTAACATTCACACGCATGCGACATGCTAAAGCATAAAACTTACATCGTACTCCGTGCCAAAACAAGAAACCAGTTAGCAAAACATGCATGACCTAGTTTCTGTTAAGTGACTAATGCATCGCATACGGAATGTAATCTAGACAGGCTCGGCTATCTTAAGCATGGCACATGAAATGCAACAACTATCACGTATTCAATTTGGAATTGAAAGTACGATGCAGTTTGTATGATGTACCGAGCCCGATGTATGTAAACAAATACATGAATGCACGCATGCATTGCATAAGGTATGCTAAAATAGACGTGCCCTAATCTACCATCGTAAGCAGGTAAATAAAAGGGAAGAAAGAAGTGGGGGTTGGAAGACATACACACACTCACCCACACTTATTACAAATTCGCCCTCACACGGAGGGACCAAAAGAATAATACAGTCCAAAGAATAAATGAATTTAATTATTACAAAATTCTAATTACTTAATAAAGCGAAATAAACGCAATGGGGCCTCAGCCCTGCCTTGGGATGCGCGAATGATGCATGCTCGGCGCGACTTGCCCGGAAAACCTGTACCGTGCCACTGCTGGCCTCTGTTTTTACTGCCCGTCTCTCCAAAAATTCCCAAAGTCCTAGAACACCTCCCTTGCATACTGCTGAACATCACGGCTGGGGGAAAAGCTCACCGGATGCTCCAGTTTACCACCGGCTGCTTGTGGTGTTTATCGGCACAAATAAAGTGCCGATCGGCACATTATAATGCCGGTCGGCAGAAAGTTCCTGCAGAGGACAGTTTGACAGCAGCAGCGAAAACAGCAGTGCAAGGCATGGTTTTTGGGCATATGTAAGCATGATCATGGCCTCCTATCATGCTTAGGGACTCAAGGAGGCATGACTCTTGGTTCTAGGGCCATCAATGATGCATTTGATGCATGATAGCCTAAGGAACCAAGGTTGCATGTTTTAATTGAAATGCATGCAACACAAAGATGAAATCCAAAACCTTATCATGTGTTAGTCAAAGGTCTTGGTGACTTGAGGATGGAGACAAGTTTCACCACTCAAAGTGTGAACTCCTCTCGATCCTCATGCTTGGCTTGACAATCCCCAAGCCAAACCATGAAATGCAAGTATACAAAATGGCTCAAATGCAATGCAACCTATCATGTTAAGCATGCAAAGAGCTAAAGTATGCAAGGTACAAATGTCATGCAACATGGACCAATTAAGCATGGAACTAGCATATACTCAAGGCCTCATTAATCAAACATACAACAACCGAGATATAAGCATGCAATAATGGACTTAAGCCATAGGGGCAGTCCTCAAACTCTCCTAAAACAGTGGCAAAACATGCCTCAAAACAAGAGCAAGATGCTACACAAGCATGCAAGCCATAAGGCCTAAAGCCAAGGCACAAAGTGGGGCATTGAACCACCACTTAACAAGACCAAACATGGCACATGTTAGGCAACCAAAACAGGTTTTTATCATGCAAAATGGCACCCAAATCCCCTCATGGCACCCCCCAAAATGCATTAAACATGGAAGCATGCACAATGCTCTCTTGAAGACATAAAAGACAACAAGTCAAAACATGGATAGGATGATAAAATGGAGGTATTTGAACATGGAATGGGGACTGAAATACCACCTACAATGATGCCAAATCATGAGGATGATGCAAGCTAAACATGTTAGAGCTCCATACAAGCAAAGTTTACAAGCCAATAGGCAAAACAACCACACTAAGCATGCCAAACATGGCCAAAACAGTGGCTCACAACCCTTTCACATGGCAAAGAGATGCTAAAACCTCCATGAAACCAAGCTAAAACATGCAAGAGTCATAGCTTAAAAGCATGGCATATCTCTAAGCATAAAAGGGAACTTCAAAACAAGCATGAGATACATTCCAAGGGCCATCAATCCGACCAAAAACAGAAGTTAGATGTGACCTAAAACACCTTAAAAAGTTCTGAAATGAAGGCAAATACAAACAAGCATGCATGCTATGCTATGAGCCCAAAACAAAGGCAAGTAAAGGACCAAGGGGAGAGGGGGGGTCCCTCCCCTATATGAGACTCAAAAATCATCTTCCTCACCACTGAAAACCCACTGGTTTTCAGTGGTGGGAAGGCCAAGAACACCAAGTAAAGAGGGTCTTAAGCAAAGGCACCAAAAGTGGCCATACAAGGCCTAATAGGATGGACGTTTGCTCAAACCAAAAAAGGACCTTAATGAAGGTTCAAGAACAAGTAAAAACAAGACTTTTTTTATCTTAAACACAAACTCAAAAACACAAAGTAAAGAGGGTAGAAAGAGGTTGCAAAAATGGGGAATATAAAGCAAGATTCTTACCCTTGATGATCCCTTGAAAAACAGAGGTTGCAACCACTCTCTAATGCTCAAAACCAGTCCAAAACCAACACAAACAACCTCCTAAGTCTCTCAAACTCGAGCTAAGGTGTAATGGTGTGTGTAAAGGAGCAAAAATGAGGTAAAACTACACTTTTTGGCCTAAAAACACACACACAAGAGGAGAGAGAGGGAGATATATATATATATATATGGATGTATATCAGAGATATATGTATCTAAGCTCTGGTTTTGCTCTCAAAAGGGTAACCTTGAGCCAAGAGGAAGAGTTCTCCTCTTATAGGCAAGGAATGCTTAGCAACTAAGCAAGCCAAGAGCTCATCCCTCCATACACGTGTATGGAGGGTAGCAAAGAACTTTACAGCTGTGAGGAAATATCTCATAAAGCAAGTGTACAGTGCTCAGCCGGCAAAGAAAATCATTTGGCAAAATTTAGTGCCGGTCGGCACAAAATGTGCCGGTGGCATAATAAAGTGCCGATGGACAACCAGCCAGCCGGTGGCCTCTAGCCCCAGCCGGTGGTGTGTAGGATGCCTCACAAGGCATTCCCTGCCCTTCCAAGGCAAAACACAAGTGTTTGGTGCAAAACCAAACACAAACGGTCGAGTTCGGAGGTCCTGAGGCAAGGCGCGCGCAGCGAGAACTCCGGGAACTCCAAACGAACACAAACATGGATAATCACCGAGTGTTCCAACGGTGACGTCCAAGTCTTGAGGACGGTCAAAAATGGGGTGTCTACATATAGGTGTGGTTTTGAGGTCCTAAATCAGAGGAGGTAGTCCCCTCTCTTTGTATTCCTCTTTGCTTGCATTTTTGGCCTTCCAAAGGACCATCCCTCTACGCATTTTTGAGGTTGGTTCAGGCCTCTTTTTTGTGACTTCTAGGACCTACCTTGGCCCTATCCAAGGCTGGTTTGGTCATGTCTTGCTTGCATCTAACATGTGTAATGTAACTCCATCCATAGCTCATCAAAGTAGCATGTGTGCATAGTCTTTGTTGAGTCCATTTCAGTCCATTTTTGGTGATTTCTTACCATGCCATAAACCTGTTTTGGGTTGGTTTTGTTACTCCATGTTTGCTTGATGCACTTGTAGTGTAAATCCCCTAAACTAGCTTCATATGCTCCATGCCATGCCATGTCATTTTAGCTTGTTTGGTTTACATTTCAGCATGTATTTGGTCATCATTTGGCATGTTATGACCTTATCCATAGTTGGTTTGATCATCCTTTGCATGCTCCATATAGGTGTAGAACAAATCTTGTTTACTAGCCTTTTGTGCAAGGTGTTTGGACTCATCATACTAGCATATTTTGGCTTTGCTCAAACTTGATTTTATGCTTATTTTGAAGTGTTCTAGGACTATTTTGGGCTGCCATGGCCTTATCACTCATGCTTTGGATAGCTATAGTGTAAATGCTTAGGCTAGTCTTGGGTTTTGAGGCCTCTATCATATCATACATGTGATGTTTGCATGCCTTGCCCTCATTCCACATGCTATTTCAGTCCATGAAATGTTGTCATACACTTGCATTTGACATGCCTTGAATGCTTTGTATAGCTTGTGCTTTACGCCTCAAGAGTGGACTTTTGTGCATACCACTTAGCCTAAGCCTTTGGCTCATCATTTCAGTGCATTTTGGGTCCTAATATACTATGATGTAACTCTGCTTTTAGTTGTCTAAGTCGTGCCATGATTGGTTCTCATAGGTGTAGTGCATTGCCTCTTTAAAGCTTTGCATGCTCCATGCTTTTAGCCTTGTGTTCTAGCCTTTGTTGGCTAGCTTTGAGCTTGATTTTGGTCTTGTTTGGGCCTACCCTAGGACTGTTTTAGGTGCCCTTGGCCCTTTGGAGCTTGCCTTGTATGGCCATGCCTTAAGTCCCTTTGCTTACTTTGAGCCTTGAGCATCATAACATGCTATGCTTGCATTGTTGAGTTGATTTGGCATCAATTTACATGGTTTTTCAGAGCTTACCTCATTGTCATATATCCATGTTTGTTGCTCCTTAAGTGCGCTTAAGAGTTGTCCTCTTTGTGCCTTAATACTTGAGCCATTTGGCATGCATGCTTGCCTTGCCTTTCCACGCTTTTCATGTCATCAATTCCATTACTCTGGCTACTAATTTGGACCTAGTTGAGAGTCGTCCATTTGGTGTAAGCCCATCTTACCATGTTGTCGCATGCTTGTTTCATTTCGTATGTTGTCGCATACTTGTTTAGCTTCGCATACCTTGCATGCTCACATGTTCATGTTGCATTTTGTCATGTGTCCAAGGTTGTTGCCTCACATCATGCTTATACGCTTGTTGCATGCTTGGGTTAGTTGCATGTTTGCACACTTAGGTTATGTTGCATGTTTGCCATGCTTATATGTTGCATTGCTTGGATTAAGTATTAATCTGAGCACGAGGAACGAGGAGCGTTTCATACTTCAAGTGATGGAACGCGTCTCAATTCTCGGTCGCCGAAGCTCTTGATGATTCATGATAGAGTTCTAGGCTTTATTTGCTTTATTTGTGCATTCATTTTCATATTGATTTGCACAAGTTGGATCTTTGGTCATCATGCATCGGGATGCGTGATTGATGGTCGTGGATCCGACTTGGCCTCTCCCTTGATGTTTTGAGGTGATTTGGAGTGCCATGGTGCGTACATGTCCTTGGGAAACCCTCCCTTTTCTCTATTTTGTGCTTCGTTGCAGTTTGGTGTCACAGCACACCAGTGGCCGGCAACCTGCCACTGATGGCCGACAGTGTGCCACCCTTAGCCGGCAATGGACCATCCTTGGCCGGCAGACCTCCCTCCATGGCCGACAGGCCACTGGTGACTTCCCCTGCAGTGTTTTGGTAAGTTTCAGCAACAAGCACTGAAAGACACCCTGCAAACAGAGCCTCTAAAGAGCAACCGGAAGGTGTTTCGAGGCGAAGAACCGAAGCGAGCACGCATGCCTCCCTTCTTCAAACAGAGCTGGAATAGCATCATTTACTGCTTTCCCTACTTGCTTGTTATCATTCATTTATTAGTTAATTAATTCGTTAATTAATTAAGTTGTGTAATAATTAGTTGTAGCTAGTTGTTCAATTCGGTTTTGTAATAATTAATTAGCTCGTGAGTTAGTTAATTAGGCGGCTTATATTATTTATTCGGACCCTTCGAGTGAGGGCGCAATTGTAATAAGTGTGCGTGAGTGTGTGTATGTCTTCCAACCTCACGTCTTTCTTCCCTTTTATTTCCTAGCTTTCGATGGTTAGTTTAGGGCATGTTTCAATTAGCATACTTATGCTTCGCATGTTTGCATTCATTCATTCGTGATGCATGCACCGGGCTCGGCGCATCATACTAATTGCATCGTATTTCAATTCCAAGTTGAATACTTGTTAGTTGTAGCATTTCATATGCCATCTTAGATTAGCCGAGCCTATTCTAGTTGCATTTTGCCTGCGATGCATTAGCCATTCTAACATGGACTTGGATCATACATTTGATTACTAACAAGTTCTTTGTTTTGGCTTGGAGTACTCGGTAAGTATTTATGCTTTAGTATCTCACATGAGTGTGAATGTTAACATGACAGCATGCTTACCATGTGACTATATGCTTATGTGATAAACTGCCTGAATGCCTGTGGGTGAAGGGTGGATTACTTGAATTGGGATAATTCATTGAAATCCGTATTTTAGCTTACTTGCGAGTAGCAAATTCCAAAACATTTCCAAACAAACGGATATGCAATGCTTTGTTCCAAATTAGGCGATCTAGTCCATACTTGTTTTGTTGTGCGCATCACATAGTAATTCTAGCTAATTAATCGGAATAAGAACGCATATGTTTTCAAAACTAGATATCATGGTTAGTAGAGGCCGATCTTTGATCGGGCGAGTGGGGGTGCTCGCGAAGTGACCTTCCCCAATCGTACCTGTAGACACCCCATTTTTGACCGACCTTAAGACTCAGACGTCACCGATTGAGCGCTCGGTGATGTTGCATATTGTGCTCGTTCAGAAGTCTCAGAGTCACGGCCGTGAGCCCTGCCTCCGGACTTCCGAACCCTCTTCTGTACCTTGTCTCGGTTTGCGAACCAGACTCGGTTTTGTTTCTCTTCCTGAAGGGAGGGAGAGGTCCCGTAGACCATCTTTCAGTGGCCGTGGGCTACATTTCGTGGCCGTAGGCCATTTTGCCCATTTCGGAGCCCGGTTCCCGGTTTTCGGAGCCGTCAGGCCGTGTGCCTCGGTTCGGGACCGTCTAACCATCTCCGATTCCTCCGGTTTTTGGCATACATCTTATTTACTCCCTTTTGAGGGACACTGGGGTCCGAGAGACCCACTCCGTGGCCGAATGCCACTTTCGATGCTTAACAGCCTATTTTCGGGACCCCGAACTGCGCGTTTCGACCCCCGAACCTTCGTTTTGCATCGGTTTTCGTTCATTTTTGGCAGGGGCCTCTGTTTCATCACCAGGAAGGTCACTGAAGGGTGGGAGGCCAGCAATTGTCTCAGCAACCAGTTATGCTCCTCCGGCGCCCTCCGACACCTGTTTTTCTCACTTCCGGGCCAATGTTGACCACCCTAGGGCCATTTTCTTCAACCCCAAACCACATATTTATGTTGTACACACATGGGAGGACCCTAAAAGTCCATGGCCGGCTAGTAATTCCATCTTTCACTTTTGAACCTCTTTGAAAAGTGGCCTATTCTCTCTCCTGTTTTAGAGTTGCCAATTTTGAGCCACAGGGTCTTGTTGAGGACACATGGGAGGACACCTTTTTGGGGTGGCCGGCCAAAAATTTCTCTGGACCACTTTGCCCCTTGGCCGGCCGGCCATAGGGGGTGGCCGGCCGGCCACCTGCAACAAAAATAGGTGGCCGGCCATGTTCCTTGGGATGTGTGCTTTACAGCTGTATAGCTGTTTTCCCCCAAAAATATCTGTATCCGGGGGAAGACTTGAGGGGGGAAACTTGGTGTCATTTTCCCTCCACTTTTGCTCCTCTCCTCTTGCCTTTATAACAGCAGCTCAAGCTTGGTTTGAGGGTTACAAAAATTTCCCTAAGAGCTTTGCATACATCTCCCTCCATTTCTCTCTCATTTTCTTCAAAAAATCACTAAATTCTACCCTTTTCTCCATCACCACCAAGCATCACCACCACTACTCCATTCCAGCAGCAAGGAGAGGATTTCCAGCAGCTAAAAGGCAGCAAATTTGGTCCAAGAAGCAAAGAAAGGGTGGTCTTCAAGGGTAAGTTCCCATTCCCCTCTTTTATAGCTCATTTTTGCCTCATTTTTCTACCCTATTTTCTTGCTGTTTTGGGCTCCGACCCTAACTGAAACTAGGCCTTTTTTGAGCCATTCTTCATGTTTGATCAAGGGCTCAACCCTGTTTGAGCCCTCCATTTGGTACTTGCTTCAATCCCCCTTAGTATGTCACATTTTTGCATGAAATTTCTAGCCCATGTGTGATCTGTTTTCGAGCATAATGTAAACTTTAAGTGGGCCTATTTTGAGCCCCTCTTCAACATTGAAGAAGGGCTCAACCATTTTTGGGCCCCCTATCTTGCACTTACTTCATGATCCCTCCTATTTACCGTAAATTTGCATGAGTTGTTAGCCATACTTGCATACTGATTTGAGGCTTGTCATCTACTGTAAATGTTCGTATTTTTAGTCTCTCTTCAGTGTTGTAGGAGGGTGTTTTTCCATTTGGGCTTTGCATCTACCACTTGCTTCATTGCCTCCCTTGTGGAGCCATTTTTGTATGCCATTATTGCCCTACTTGTGCTTGCTGTTTGGCCATGTTTTGTACTGTAAAAATGTGAGTTTTTGGGCTTCCTTGCTTCTGCCTTTTCATGTCATGTATCAATTATGCATGTATAGTATAGCTGTAGGCCATTTTATGCATTGAAATCCATGTTTCGGGATCATTTCATACATCGGGCATTATTTCGCCTCATTTCGGGGCTGTTTTGCCCCTCATTTTACCACTGATTTTTGCATGTTTGCATATCACATTCCATGTCTTTGCTATGTCTCATTAGAGTGGCATTTCGGTGCCTGAGGGTCCGTTCTCGGTTTGCATGCCCGCAGGCGCGCACTTCGAGGTGTCTTGTTTTCATCTGATGGCCTCCTATGTGAGTGTGGCTGAGGCTCTCTCATGTTGGTGTAAGCCCTTTATTGCATTGCGTATGCCATTTCATCCATAGCATTGTGTATGCCCGGTTGTGTATTACCTCGTATAGCGTGTATACCATTCCATGACATTGTGTATGTTAGGGTTGTATATTAGCTACATTTCATGCATATCATGCATATTGCATTGTGTTCGGGATAGGGGTTAGCCCGGGCACGGGAAACGAGGTACGTTCCGTACTCCGAGTGACGGAACGTGTCTCAATTCCCAAGTCACCGACACTCCAGATTATCCATGATGGAGTTAGGTTTTGTTGTAGCTTTCATATGCATTCATCCTATATTAAGTTGTGCAAATCGGCTCCTCGGCTATCACGCATCGAGATGCGTGATTGGTGGCACGAGGATCGAGGCATGCATATATTTGTGAGATACATTGCTATGTCCCTTTCCTGCTCTCTGTTGCAGCAAAATGAAGAATCAGCAACTTTTCAAAGTCTGGCACGCATTTCGAGAAACATTGCAAACAGAGGCTAATTGGGCACCGCCGTGGATTTCCGCGCAAGGCAGCCTAAACATACATCGTCCATCAGAAGCAAGGCAGTCCCTGGCTTGCATGCCAGTTTTACAGCTTTCTTAGTTAATTTGTTAATTAATTAGGAACTTGTACATTATTCGGACTGTATTATTTGGACTGTAATATTTTCTTTCATTTGGGACTGTATATTTATTCGGACCCTCTGCGTGAGGGCATAATTCTAATAAGTGTGCGTGAGTGTGATGTATGTCTTCCAACCCCACGTCTTTCTTCCCTTTTATTTACCAGCTTATGATGGTTAGATTAGGGCATATTTCAATTAGCATACAATATGACAGCATGTTTGCATCATTCATCTGTTTTGCACGCACCGGGCTCGGCGCATCATACAAACTGCATTTGTATTTCAATTCCGAATTGAATACGTGATAGCTGTAGCATTCCATATGCCATGTTTAGAATAGCCGAGCCTGCTATAGTTGCATTTTTGTATGTGTTGCATTAGGCATCTCTGTATAGTTAGGATCATGCATGATTTCTAATGAGCTTCTGTTTTGGCTTGGAGTACTCGGTGAGTTTTATGCTTTAGCATCCTTGCATGTGTGTGAGTGACTGCCATGATAGCATGCTTACCATGAGGCTATTTGCTTATGTGATATAAACTGCCTTGAATGCTTGTGGGTGGAGGTTGGGTTATTTGGATTGGAACAATTCATCGACTGTTTGTTTCAAGCCCACTAGATAGTGGCAAAATCATGTTTTCTAAGCCCACCCGAGGGTGGCAAATCCACGTCTTAGCCTACCTGCGGGTAGCACCATCAAACCATTTTCAAAAACAAACATGAAATGTTTTGTTCCAATTCAGGCGATCCAGTCTATACTTGTATGTTGTGCGCATCACATAGTAACCTAGGCTAATAATCGGAATAAGAACACACAATGTTTTCAAAATAAGATATCATGGTTAGTAGAGGCCGGTCTTTGACCGGGCGAGGGGGTGCTCACGAAGTGACCTTCCCCAATCGTACCCAAGTTCCCGAGCCGAGGCAACTTTGGTGATGACGGACACGTGGCCTTTGGCACCGAGTCAGGGTTTCCTAAATTTCCCATTTAAAAAATATTTAGGTGGCGACTCTGTATCTGGCAAAGCAGTCCATGTTTGGCACTTCTTTCAAAAATCTGTTTTCAAAAACGATTTGCCGGATTTGGACTCTTTGGTTCAAGATTAAGAACCGTGACGATTTGAGTCCGAACTGTAGTGAACCCAATAGGATCGGAACGGGACTTAACCCTCCCGGGGCGTTCGGGGACGTCTACAGTACCCAAGTTCCCGAGCCGAGGCAACTTTGGTGATGACGGACACGTGGCCTTTGGCATCGAGTCAGGGTTTCCTAAATTCCCCCCATTAAAAAATATTTAGGTGGCGACTCTATATCTGGCAAAGCAGTCCATGTTTGGCACTTCTTTTCTAAAAATCTGTTTTCTCAAAACGATTTACCGGATTTGGACTCTTTGGTTCAGATTAAGAACCGACAACAAAATCGAGTCCGAACTGTGGCATGAGGCCCTCACGCGAGGCGCGTCCACAAGATACAATTGACTGTTTTAATTACTAAAAGGACATTCATTCTTAACCCCTTTACGCATTTGTTATTCACTGGGCTTTAGCTCACTGTTTATATCTATATGTAGGTGTCCAGGCATCGGATCGGAGCTAGGAGCGTCAAGTTAAGCTCTCGTTTTGTCAAGCCAACCATTGTGCCTCACTTCGAGATTCCGAGTTCGTTCAAGCCAAGGCTGTTTGGGGTGTTCCAGATTCACCCCTTTGTCTCTGTTTTGTATTGACTGAATAAGACTTGACTGTACAGTTATGGTGTAGGGATTTGGTCCCTAACCCGGATGTCATGTGTACATGATGTATATATATATATATATATATATATGTTTTAGTTATGAATGTGGCTTGCGCATAAAATTCTTTTTGCATTCAGATTTTCACAACTCATTGGACATCTTTTATTTATTGTTTGGCTTCCACCAGCCCCTTACTTTGTATTATTGTTATTACTGTTAAGCAGGCCTTTGGTAATCATGGATTACTGGCCGGTTACGATATTAAACCCATAGGGGCGGGTTTGGGTCGTGACAGGCACCCAAGTCTTAGGGGTAGTCAAAAATGAGGTGTCTATAGAATTATATCAAAAAGGCAAAGTACTGCAGCTATGAACAAGGAAAAAAGGCCTATGAGCGCCAATGTGAGGCCACAAAAGACATTTTGTTTCAGTGTGGTTGGAAAGCGGTAGACGAGAAGCTGGGACATGCCTCTAATTCTGAAATCTTCAAGAATCCTCCCCCTCACTTTATCCTAAAGTATATGGCGGCATATGCAAGCGTTATGCAACAAAAATTATTGGAAATAGAGGAGGAGGCGAGCCTAGTGGAACAGCGAGCTCGGTGAAATAGGCGGCTACTCAAAGCGATCTGGGCTATACTTAGCTTGCTGTCATTACTAAAGAGGGTATCACTGACTTTACAGAATGGGGAACGACCGACCTGACAGTTGGCGGTGAGGTTAGCCCTATATCAGAACAAGTAGATCCTACTATTTGACCAAAACACTATTTTTGCTTTTTTGTTTTTGTTTTTGTTTTTTTTTTTTTTTTTTTTTTTTTTTTTGAGTAGTAACTGGGCTATCTGCCCTTTTCTTTTGTAATGATCCTTGAAGTCTTTACAACTGGGCTATCTACCCATTCATTTGTAATGAAAATCTACAACTTTTTGTATGTTTTGTTGTTGTTTCCATGTTATCTGCTTAACTTGCATAACTGGCCGAGCTAGACTTTCAAAGTTAGAAACACTCCCTAACCTGCTTTGCCGAACAAAACCAACTTGGCAAAGTCTTGCAAAGTTGGAAACACCCCCCAACCCGCTTTGGCCGAGCAAAACCAGTCTCAGCTAAGACTTTCAAAGTTGGAAACATTCCCTAACCTGCTTTTCCAAGTAAATCAGCTCGACAAAGTCTTTCAAAGTTGGAAATATCCCCCAACCTGATTTACGGAGCAAAACCAGCTCAATTAAGACTTTCAAAGTGGGAAACATCCCCTAACCTGCTTTCCCGAGCAGAATCGGCTTGACAAAGTCTTTCAAATTTGAAAATATCACCCACTTGCTTTGCCCAGCAAAACCAGCTCGGATAAGACTTTTAAAGTTGGAAATATCCCCCAACATGCTTTGTCGAGCAAAACCTGCTCAGCTAGGGCTTTCAATGTTAGAAATATCCCCCAACCTGCTTTGCCGAGCAAAACCAGCTCGACAAAGTCTTTCAAAGTTGGATACACCCCCTAACCTACTTCACTGAGCAAAACCAACTCGACAAAGGCTTTGAAAAATTCAGCTCGACAAAGGCTTTGAAAAATTCACTAACTAACTTTGCCGAGTGAAATCGGATTAGTCACTAAGTACAATCATGACCACGTTACCATAGAAAGCAAGTAAACATTGCAAAATGAAAATTTGTCAGTTTGTCTTATTAATAAAAATTGGGAAGATTACAAAAGTAAGCTAAAAGTAAAACAACTTAAGGTTGGCAGCGTTCTAGGGCCTAAGAACAGCACGGCTGTCCAAATTTTCCAAGTTGTATGCCCCTTTTCTAGCTAAGACCACTATTTTGTAGGGTCCTTCCCAATTGGCACCCAACTTGCCTTCACCAGATATAATGGTGTTGCCCATTACCATCCGCAAAACCCAATCTCCAATCTTCAATTGCCTTGAAAGCACGGTTTTATTATACTTTTTTGCCAACTCTTGTTGGTATGCCGCAATGTGAATTGATGCTCTTTCTCTTATTTCCTCAGCTAAATCTAGCTCCAAAGAGATTGCTTCGCCATTCAAATCTGGCTCAAAGTTTTCACTTCTAATTGTTGGCATTCTAATTTCCAAAGGGATGACAGCCTCCATGCCATATGCCAAGGCGAATGGTGTTTCCCTAGTTGATCGCCTCGACATAGTTTAGTATGCCCACAATATGTTGGGCAATTCTTCCACCCATTTCCCTTCGGCATTCTCAAGGAACTTCTTAAGTCCATCTAAGATTGTTTTATTTGAAGCTTCTTCTTGGCCGTTTGATTGCAGGTAGGCTAGTGTTGAGTTGTAAAATTCTATCTTCAAATCGTCGCAAAATGCTCTAAAAAGCTTCCTATCAAATTGTGTCCCATTATCATATATTAAGGCCTTTGGGACTCTAAACCTTGTAATAATATTCCGCCAGACAAATCTCTTCACGTCTTTTTCCTTGATTGAAGCCAAAGGTTTTTGCTTCTATCCATTTCGTGAAGTAGTCCGTTGCTGCAATAAAGAACTTTTTGTTGCTTGGTGCAGCAAACAATGGTCCTACTATGTCCAATCCCCATAAAGTGAATGGCCAAGGACTTGTCAAGAGAAGCAACTCTCTAGCTGGTTCATGGATCTAGTGTGCAAACTTTTGGCATTTCTCACATTTCTGAACATACTTCTATGTGTCAACCTGCATGCATGGCCACCAATATCCTTGCGAAATAGTGCATTAGGCCAATGATCTCCCCCCAATGTGACTTCCCATATGCCCTCGTGGATTTCAAACAAAAATGCTTCAATTTTGCTGAGATGAACACATTTCAAGTATGACCTAGTGAAAGACCTTTTATACAGTACCCCAGATGGTGAGAGCTAAAACCGATTTGACTTAGCCCTAACCTTGTTAGCTTCTTTCTTTTTGGTTGGTAAAATTCTGTCTCACAAAAAGGTAACGATGGACTGTGGCACCCCAAATGTTTAATTAATTTTAATACCAAATTAATATCAACTAATCATAAATAATAATAATAATAATAATAATAATAATAATAATAATAATAATAATGAGGATTACACTATTGGTGCTTGTTGAAAGGAAAAACAAATCTATAATGGGAATTGTACTAGATAAGCTCAATATAGTGGCAAATGCCATGTGGCCGCTCAATGTCAATATCAATTGCCTACTAAGGATCTCCTATAAATAGGAGATGTGTTGATTAGGAAGATTATAAGTAGAGGAAGTAAGAGAGCTTCAGGAAAAAAAAGAAAAAAAAAAAGAAAAAGGCAAGCTTGTATTAAATTCTTTTGCTTAGAAGTCTAGCAGTTTTAGTAGATTAATTAATTAGTGTATAGTAATTAAATTCTGTTTACATTTCTACAATTTCAGGAAAGTAAGAATTAGGGATTGATATTGAGGTAAGTTTTATTATATTTTGAGCTATAATAAATTGTTTTATGTAAACTATATTTTGCAAATTATATTAGTTTTTAAACCATATTATTTGTGAAATGCACCTATTTGCTTTAAAAGGGAAACTCATGGATATGACTATTATTAAATGAGTTTCTGAACAATTATTTTGTAAGTACCACCACGAGGTCCCATGCCTTGGGGATTTAAATAACCATTGACCCTCTAAATTGTCACTTTAGTGACCCTCTGACAGTCCCATGCCTTGAAGGACTTAAATAACCATGGGTCCTCTGATTAGTCATGTTGTGACCCTCTGTTGACATGGATCCACTAACTCTCTGATTTTTGGTGTGGAGCAAAGTGTGTTCGGAGCTAGTTCTAGCAGAGTCAAAGTCACAAATAAAAAGGGCCTTATTGGGGAGAGTTCACTCCAGTTAGGAGAATTACCAATTGCTTTGACCACTCTAACTACCTCAGCGAGCAGTCTAGCTATGTACTCCAGTTGTGGGAGCCACTCCTAGGATTCGTACAAGCCACCTCTTGAGTCTATACACCTGTTCTGTACCGTGGTTATGATTATTTGCTTATATGATTTCTGCATTATACTTTTATTATTGAAAATGATTTATGTATTTTTGTTACCAAGCTAATCTCTGTTTAGCCCAAATAATTATCCATGGTGACTTTTGTACCATTATGCTCTCAATATAACATTTCTCACTCTGGCATGTGCTTATAAATATTAAAGACTTTCAGGTGATGAAGCTTAGAAAGAGATCTTAACCCCTTGTCTATAAGTTAGATGTAGCAA
This sequence comes from Camellia japonica, assembly GCA_030407325.1. Classification (NCBI taxonomy): domain Eukaryota; kingdom Viridiplantae; phylum Streptophyta; class Magnoliopsida; order Ericales; family Theaceae; genus Camellia; species Camellia japonica. The sequence goes on from JAPPVO010000007.1 coordinate 100,408,772, forward strand.
GGCCAGGAGTTGGAGTAGACACAAGACACTTTGTAAACATAGTCTAGCTTTACAATGTAATTAAATAAAAGCTCCAGTGTATGTTTTAATAAAATAAATATTTTGGTACCCTTTATTTTACTCCGCTTCATTATTAATTTGTTATAACCTCGGTTATTGTCTTGTCGCGATGCTTAACTTCTGGGCACCGAGTTTAGGTCATGACAGGATCCATCTAGGAAGGTCCTAATTTGGTGCACAGTACTTCAATTTCTTCAGGCTCTTCAATGCTGGGCCTTGGTAAAAACTCTATCAATAAAGGATTAGGAGTTGACTTATTCGCTATGGAGGCCAGCCCGACTAACTCGTTTGCCTTGCTATTTTCTTCGCGGCCGATTTGTTCCACCCTTATTCTTCAAACTTCTTGATTTCCTGTCTTACCAGCACTTGGTATTTAGCCATCCTGCCAACCTTTGCTTCATATTCTCCAGAAACTTGATTGACTACAAGTTTGGAGGCACTGTAAACCATTAGCTCGGTTGCTTTCATTCGAAGGGTGCTTTTTTAGTCCAATTAACAGTGCTTCGTACTCAGTTTCATTGTTTGAGGCTGGGAATCCAAGTGTGATAGCATGCTTCATAGTTAATCCTTCTGGTGTTATTAAAACAATGCCTAGCTCGGCACCATGCCTGTTTGAAGCTCTATTTACAAAAAGTTTCCACATTTCTCCAACAAATAACTTCCAGCACTCTGAAGGGTCCTAAGACTTCTTAAGGTCTAGGACTTCAATAATTTCCTTGCTTGGCGTTGATGGTTCGACTATCACTTTGCTCAATAGCCCTAGCACTTCCCTTTCAGGAGCACTGCTGCTAGACTCCACAACTTACATGTCAGCTTCCCCCCTAATGGCGTGTTGTTGGGTCCAATAGGTTGAACTACTATGTCCAAACCTGCCAGCATATTGCTAGGTTTTGCAAGCTGCAGTTGATGATCCACTTGTAGCGTAATGGTGGGCTACACAGTTTCCACAATGCCCACAACGCCTACCCCTATGCAATTGACTTTGTAAGATCAACCAGATAAACAGGATGAGTGTTAGTGGTGAACTTGACAACAAAGTCTGCCAAAGCTTGTACTTTTATTGCAGTTCTGGGTTGGAACTTAATATCAAACTGTCCCAACTCAACCGCTCACTTCAAAATCTGTCCGAAAAAATCGGTCATTTGAAACAAAACTTTCAAAGGGAATTCTGTTAGCACGACTATTGTGTGAGCATGAAAATAATACGCTAACTTTCTAGATGTCATCATCAAGGCCAATGCCAACTTTTCCAACGGTTAGTACCTCGTTTCAGCATCAAACAAAGTCTTGCTCACATAAAAAATTGGTAGATGTTGTATTCCTTTTACGCGTACCAAAACCATGCTGGCAGTATGCTGAGAAACTGCCAAGTACAGAATAAGTTCTTCTGCAAGTTTTGGAGTCACTAAGATTGGAGCTGAGGACAAATAGACTTTCAATTCTTGCAAAGCGTGGTCGCATTATTCGTCCCAACAAAACTTGGACTTCAACACTTGGAAGAAGGGTCTACAACGATCTGAAGACTAGCTTATAAATCTGTTTAGCATGGTTGCCATTTTGGCAAGATGTTGCACGTGCTTTGTCGAATTCGGTCTCTCCAACTCTTTGATCTACGACAGTTCTGATTTTATTCAACAGTTAGTCACCAAGAAGCCTAGAAATTTGCCAAGCCTTACTCTAAACGCACATTTGGTTACATTCAAACACAGCTTGTAAGTCTTAAAGATATCAAACATCTCTGTCAAGTTGCTGAGATGATCCAACTCACTCTTACTTTTAATCACCATGTCATAAATGTAGACTTCCATTGTCTTACCAAGAAAATGAGTGAACATTTTGGTGATCATTCTTTGAAAGGTAGCCCCTGCATTTTTCAAACCAAAAAGCAATATCTTGTAGCAGTACAACCCCCTTTGAATTGTGAAGGAAGTGAGCCTAGTCCGGTTTATACATGGCTATTTGATGGTACCCACGGTACGCATCCAAAAAGCTAAATTGTCTATGTCTAGTTGTTGAGTCCACCAGCTGATCAATCATCAGTAAGGGGAAGCTATCCTTAGAACATGCCCTGTTAACCGTTTTGTAGTCGACGCAAACGCGCCATTTTTCATTCTTTTCTAGCACAACGATCGTGTTTGAAATCCACTTAGGAAAATGGACTTCTTTGATAGCCCTAACTTCCAGCAAATTTTTTACTTCTTTCGCCACTATCTCGGTGTGATGTAAAGCTGACCAGCGTGTTCGCTATATAACTGGTCTAGCCAGAGGGAAGACATTTAACTAATGAAAAATGAGGCTTGGATCAATGCCAGGCATATTGTAAGGTGTCCAAGCAAACACTTCGATGTTAGAGGTCAAAAAATCCATAATCTCTAACCTTTCTTTGATAGACAAAGACGAACCTAGTAAAAAGAACTTCTCTGGATCATTCTCGTTGATCCGCACCTCCACTAACTCTTCAACAAATTGTTCCTCAGCTTTCTTGTCCACATCCACTAGAACTTCATTATCCTCTAGTCCTTCAATCATTTGCACAAAACCTTTGGCAGCACAGTTGCTATTCATAGTGACGAAGCATTGCTTCGCTATCACCTGATCTCCTCATACCTCTTCAATCCTGCCAAACATAAAAGGGAAACACATCACTTGATGGTAAGTTGAAGCAACTGCTTACATGGTGTGCAACCAACCTCTCCCAAAAATCAAGTTGTAAATGGATAAGACTTTCAACGCCCAAAATTCTACTTGCTTAATGACTGAGCCACTTTGACCGACAATATGATCTTCCCTAAAGGCCATTCCAGCTGTGAGTTAAAGCTGACCAAAGGTGATGTTGCCGGTGCCACGTCTTTGTCTTCTAGCTTCAACTACTTAAAGGCATCATAATACATTATTTGGACTGAGCTGCCTTGGTCAATCAAGATCCTATTCATATCAAAGTCTTTGACACACATAGTGACAACTAGTGCGTCGTTGTGAGGAGTCTGGATCCTCTCTAAGTCTTTACTTGAGAAGGATATCACATCCCTCTGCTTAGTCCTCCCCTTCCTGTTCATCGACTGCACACTGAGTACTTTCCTCATATGTTCGGCCTACTTGATTATTCCCCTAAGCTCACATACCTACTCAGGTTTGATGATTCCATGAATCACGTTAATTACCCCTTGGGTAGGAGCGTCTTCGATTGCTAGGCCACTTGGAAGAACTTGATTCTAGGGAGTTACTCTAGCTTCACCCTCAATGAAATGATCTAAGTGGCCTGCCGCCACTAACTCTTCCAAGTGTTGCTTCAATGGCACACAATCCTCAGTACAGTGCCCTCTTTCATCATGAAAGGTGCATTGGTACTTCGAATCATAGCCCCTCTGAGCTTCACCTAACTTGGTTGGCTATCGGACGTATGGCTCATTTCGAATCTCACTCAAAATCCTGTAAATGGGTTTATTGAAGACCGTGGTGATGCTAATGCGCGCCTTTAATTTTCTCGCGTTCTCCTTCTCATTATTTCAGGACGGGTCTACCCAGTTGTTGTTGTTGTTCCTTTGATTGCAGTTATTTCGGATTTCTTTTCTCCCAACCATGTTAACCTTTGTCGTAACCTTTTTGTCCACCCTTATTATCTATTTGCACAGTAGACCGGGTTAAATCCTCTTCCACCATAATGTATTGGTTGATGTAATCCATCAACACTTGCATAGTGGAAAACAGAGTCATAATAAGCGTGTTCCTTAGTCTATGTCCAACTGGCAAACCACGTTTATATTGTGCTATGGCCAAGTTGATGGGGCATTCATTAATTTCATTGAACGTCTTCTAATACCTGGCATTGTAGGATTTCAACACCTTACCTTCCTTCATCGTGACCTTCAACAAGTGGTCAACTTCCTTTAGCGTCTTAGTGTTTTCCTTGAATCGAGTGACAAAAGCTTCCGCTAATTGCGTCCAAGTGTCAATGCTACCCTCTGGTAGCCTTTCAAACCATATCAAGCCTAACTTCCCCAAACTTAACAGAAACAGAATGCATATTAAGGCATCATTTTGCCTATGCACTGCCATGACCTACTGATAGTGGCTAATGTGCATGTAGGGATCAATTTTCCTATCGTAGATGGTAAACTAAGGTTGATGGAAGGCAAAGGCACATTCTCAATTTCTGGAGAGAATGACAAGCTCTATAGCCTTGCCAACTGTTGATCAGTTGGCATATGAACAACCACTTGTGGCGCTGACGTTGCCACTTCGACATTGCCATGCAACCTGGGTGCTATCCTTTGTAAAGCAGGTATCCTCTAGGCTTCTCTTAGGCGCACCCTTTTATCAAGAATTGTCCTCAGATCCTCTGATTTGGCCAAATATGAGTGTAGACACCCCATTTTTTCTACCCTCAAAACTTGGGTGCTCCCTTTTCAGTTCCCAATGATGAAGATAAGATGTGTTAATCTTACAAAGTTCTACAACTAAAAGCCTAAGGATCAAGCTTTAAACCCTCAAAATGCCTATTTTGGACAAAATATTTTTCGATTAAAATGAAAACCTCTTTCAAAACAAGTTTTAGTGGTGCAAATCTAGAAATTACCATAATGTTCTGAGGCTCATATTTTCAAAGTCAAAACGTGGTATTCTTTCAAATAGATTGAGAAAAGAATATAGTTGGAATGGATAAAAGGGGTGAAATCCTCTAAAATACCTATTTCTCCTTTCAATTCAAGCTAACCTTCTCTAGTTGATATGACGACGTGCTTTCTGACTGGCTGGATACCATATGTTAACTGGTCAAAAATACACTCGACCGATCAATAAATGGAACGGCTGGCTTAATGTTCCAGGTATAGAGCATTTTCAAGAATTTCAACTTATCCAACACATTTTCGACATATATTTCAGATATTTATACCCTGGGCTCTATAAATAGAGCTCACCAGTTCATTTCAAAAGGGTGAAAGTTTGGCCCAAACCTCATAAGAACCTATTGACCCTTCTCTCTCTTGACCTCATCTCTTACTTACCACCCTTTGACTTTAAACATCAAAACTCCATTGAAGCTTGATCCTAGGCTCCTTGCTAAGACTCTTAGATATTAAATAATACATCCAATGTGACTTGAGGGAATTAAAGGGGCAATTTGTGAACTAAAAGGACTTATCCTCTTAGAAGACGATATTCTTATAACTTTAATCATCTTTCTCTCTTCCTTTCTTCATTTCAAGCTTTGTTTTCATTATGAAACTATTGTAGAGATGTAACAAGTCCTCATGGATGTGGAGCGAGTAGATTTAGCCACCTGTCCATTGAGTTGCTAGCTTTTTCTATTCTTTTTTTGTTTTCCTTGGCTTTAACTTCAAGTTCTTGTGTACTTTGAATCCTTGTGGATGTGTTTGGGAGTAACTATTAGCCATCCATTGACATCTATTGACAATTTCAATAAGTAAAGTAGCTTTTCTTATTATTACACTCCTCTTCTTCACCTATAATATCTCTGAAGTATATCAATCCATGTGTTTCTACTCCTTACTTAATGTCAATGAGTGCTAGGGGTTGTTTCATAGGATTGCTTGGGTAATCCATGGGATTTGATGTTGGAAAAGTTATGTCCTTAGCTTTTCATTGAGCATTTTGGAAATAAAACGAGAGATTTTAGGTCAAAGAAAGTTGAAACCTCTCTTCTCAATCATTTGTGAACATAGAAAAGAGTGCAATCATCCTTGTTCTATGACTAGATAAGGAGTTTTCAATAAATTTGCTGAATCCCTTGTTTTAATAAGCAAAACTTCCACCAAGAAATGATTTGCATTAATCTACACTCTCCACTTAATAGCATGGATTTGAGTATTGATTTTCCCTTATTCACAAAGAGAATATGTAGGTTCATATCCATTACGTGGGGCTTGAATTTGTTCTTGTTTTTGATTCATTTAATTGTTGATTTATTACAAAATATCTGTTGTACATATCTATTTATATCATTATTCAGGGTTATAGCCCATCTACCTCTTCTTTAAGTGGTTTCTATAAGTGGATGAGGGAGAAGAGATGAATACCCCTTTAAAAGTGTACATGGATTATGTTTTGGAATTCCAACATAAATCTAGATTTTACCCGATTAAGAGATTCGACTGGTCCATATTCTGCTTGGCCAGACACTTTTGCCCATAACCGACTAAATTCCCCAAGAACAAAACAGACAACTTCAGAGCGGTAGTCTCCTAAGTGGTTATGGAACTCCTGGATGATTTATTTAGTATGATTTGTTAGATTCAGTAGTTGTTCGGCTAAATCAATTCATTATTGTAATGATTCTTCCAACCCCTTTATCTTTTTCTTTTATTATTTATTCAAAATGTTGTAATAATCTCTCTCTCTCTCTCTCTCTCTTCCTTCTTCTTTCCTATTCGAATTTTGTAATAACTTCCAACCCCACATGCTTTTGGTATTGTATCATGTTTTATTTATCATACTTGTATATTGCATCCATTTTTCATGTATCCGTGTCCGATTTATCCATTTGTGGAATTTATTATTTTCAAACTAAGTATGTGCATTGCCCTATGCCTTGAGATGATATCCATGTCATATGTTAGCACCTGGACTCCTAGGCGCATGTCGTGTATGTGTTGCACTAGTCGTTTGTATATAGGATCATGCATATATGTATATATATCTATATGTTTCTTGGGACTCATCCCGGAGTACTAGGTGGAAAATTTTTGGCTTTATCATATTGCATGTGCATGTTCCTTATTACATCTATCACTATATTATGAGGCTAAGTGCTTAGTAAGATATCTCCTTGAATTCTAGTGGATGGAGGTTGTGTTGCTAGTATTGGAATGTAATTGATTCGTATGCTTATAAGTTTGTACAAAAAGACTTTTCAAAAATGCGTGAAATCAAAGCATAACCAAAATCAGTGACATAATCTATACTGGCACGCCTCAGATAGTAATGATAGCATTAATAAATAACCAGAACATGAATATATGTTCATTATAAAAACCACATCATAACTTAGTAGAGGCCGATCTTTTAATAGGGTGAGGGGGGTACCCAATTAATGGCCTTCCCCTTTCATACCTAAGTTCCCGAGCCGAGATGCTTTGGTTATGACGGACAATGGCCTTTAACATGAGTCACAGGTTTCTTAATTTCTCCAAAAGATTAGGTGGCGACTCTGAAATTTGGTGATGTAGTTCATTCCTAGCAAATGTTTTGCAATAAAATAGATTTTCTTTAAAAATTGTTGGATTTGGACTTTCATTTTTTGTTTCACATTGTACTAGTGATATCAGATCGGAGATTGAGAGTCTGAACTGTTGGGCGCGATTGGTAACCCCAAAGGCATCCCACAATGAGTATCTGGATATCGACAAGGTGCACACGGGATGATGAGTGATTCTCTCCGTCGTCGACCTTTGAGACCTTGATTGTAAGCTGCATGTCTTGTAGCTTTTCCTACTACAAGAATGCACAGGCATGGCATGTCTCCATGGCCCCTCCGAACTATTCCAGTTTAAGCAACTAGCATTCATCCCCAGGCATTCAAGCAAGTATATCAATTAATCACTTAGCCTCATGGTATCGTTTTTTGTCATGGCAACAATCACGCGCATGTGATATGCTAAAGCAATAAATGCTCACCTAATACTCCAAGGCGAGGCAAAAGAAACAAAACAATTACAAAGATGCGTGCTCTTACTCAATGCAACATGACTAATGCAACACATGCAATATACAATTAATAGGATCGGCTACTAACATGGCATGTGAATCAATTTGATAATATGCGGTTTAAACACGTATTCAATGAAGTAATAAACGACAATATTTGTTAGAATGATGAACCGAGCCTCGATTCATGCAAGACAATGGATGCAAACATGGGAAATGCTAAAAGAAACATGATGTTCTAAGTTATCCATCGTAAGCAAGTAAATAAAAGGGAGAAAGACATAGGGTTGGAAGACATACACATTATTACAATTTCGCCCTCGCGCAGAAGGGCCCAAATAAATGGACTACCTAATCAATTAACTAATTAACTAACTATTACAAACCAAATGACATAAATTAACTATGTTAGCTAATTATTTACAACACTACAAATTAATTAACTATTTTAGCTAATTAATTAAGTACAACACAAAACTAACTAGTTTAACTAATTAATTACATTAAGGAATTAATTAACTAAATAATTAATTACAAGTTGTACAACATACTACTATAAAAAAAATGCAACAGGTCCCAAGAACCGAGGGATGGTTCATGCATGGATATGGATTTCCACCTGAAAATGCTCTCTGTTTTGCTATCGGAATGCCTCTGCTGTACAGTCAGAATATTGCACTGCTTTTCCACCACAACCTCTGCTCTACTCTACTGAAACAGTACACTGCCTGGTTGACAAAAGTGGCCGGCAACCCAGAATTAGTGGCCGGCCGACCACTAGTAGTAACCTACTGCCCAATAAAAGTGGCCTGCCAGCCACTAATTGTAGACGCGCCCTTGGGGCTTCATGCTACAATTCGGACTCAAATGTCACGGTTCTTAATCTGATCTCACAATGTGCGATGTGAGATTGATAAATCACCAAATAGTCCAAATCCAGCAAATCGTTTTGGAAAACTGATTTTTGTAAAGAAGTGCCAAACATGGACTGCTTTGCCAGACACAGAGTCGCCACCTAAATATTTATTTTTTGGGGAATTTAAGAAACCCTGACTCGTGCCTAAGGCCACGTGTCCGTCATCACCAAAGTTGCCTCGGCTCGGGAACTTGGGTATGAGAGGGGAAGGTCATGCAATGAGTACCCCCGCTCGCCCGATCAAAGATCGGCCTTTACTAACATGATATCTTGTTTTTGAAAACACATGCGTTCTTATTCCGGTTATTAGCCTAGAATTACTATGTGATGCGCACAACACACAAGTATAGATTAGATCGCCTAAGTTGGAACAAAGCATCTCATGTTTGTTTGTTTGAAAATGGTTGGAAGGTGCTACTCGCAAGTAGGCTAAGACGTGGATTTGCCATCCTCGAGTGGGCTTAGAAAACATGATTTTACCACTCTCAAGTGGGCTTAAAACACACATTTTAATGAATTGTTCCAATTCAAGTAACCTAACCTTCACCCACAGGCATTCAGGCAGTTATATCACATAAGCACATAGCCTCATGGTAAGCATGCTATCATGTTAACACTCACACTCATGTAAGATGCTAAAGCATAAAAGCTTACCTAGTACTTCGAGCCAAAACAATAGCTAGTTAGAAATCAATGCATGATTCTAGTTCATGTCGAGATGCCTAATGCAACACATGCAAAATGCAACTAGAAATAGGCTCGGCTATCCTAAAATGGCATATGAGATGCTACAAATAACATGTATTCAACTTGGAATTGAAATACAATGCAGTTAGTATGATGCGCCGAGCCCAGTGCATGCAATACAGATAAATGGATGCAAACATGCGAAGCATAAGTATGCTAATTGAAATATGACCTAGAACTAACCATCAAAAGCAGGTAACTAAAAGGGAGAAAGACGTGGGGTTGGAAGACTTTCACACACACACGCACACTTATTACAAATTTGCCCTCTCGACAGAGGGTCCGAATAAATAATATAAGCCAACTAATTAACTAACTAACAAGCTAATTAATTACAAAACCACTTAACTAATTAAATGAATCAATTAAACTACTAAAGCAGTAAAGAAGCCTCGGGAGGAGAGACAAATGCATGCATGCTCGGCTTCGCTCGAAAATCTATCACCATGTTCATGCTGCCTCCGTTTACACTGCTCTGCATCTCTAAAAACTGCACAAGTCTCAAGGATGCTTCTTAGCCACTCCCTGAGCACTGTGGGATGTCACCAGTCGAAAGGCAAGGCCACCGGCCAAGGGGAACCGGTCATCGACCATTTGTGGGGATCTCGGCCACCAATTCATAGCCGACCGGCCATCCCTTCCTACAGAATGCTGTTTTGCTGCAGCAGAGGGCAAACAGAGCATGGCAATGCATTTCTAAGGCAATGTGTGCACAGCCACCCTTCCTATCATGTCATGAACTCAAGGGAGTATAGTTCTTGACCCTCGGACCATCAATCACGCATTTCAATGCATGATGGCCAAAGGAGCCAAGTGTGCAATTCAATATGTAATGAAATGCACAAAAACACATGAATGCCTAAAACTCTATCATGTGTAATCAAGAGCGTCGGCGACCGAGAATTGAGGTCCGTTTCGTCACTTCAAGTACGAAATGTCCCTCGGTCCTCGTGTTTGGTTTGACACCCCAAACCAAACACAATGCAATGCATGTTTGCCAAATGCAATGCAACATATGCACACACAATGCAATATAGCTCAAGCATGCCAAATGCAAAAGCAACCTAAACATGCAAACATGCAAGGCAAACAACAATACAATGGAACAAGCATGCAACAACATGCAAGAGTCATGCAAGATGGACTTAAACTAAAATGGGCAGATCTCAACCATGCCCAAATCAGTGGCCAAAACACCAAGGCTAAGGCACCAAAATGCAAGACAAACATGCACACATATTGGTCCATCACTTAGGCCTAAAAGCACAACTCTCAAGAGTGCTCAAAGAGTGACAAAAGTGGAAGTATAACAACACTATAAGATTTGAAAATAAGCATGGAATGATGCCAAATCAAACAAACAATGCAAGCATGGCATGCAAGAAGGCTCAAGGCTTAAGGTTAGCTAAGGAGCTTATACTAAGGCCACACGAACCAAGCCCCAAAGGGCCAAAGTGACTTAAAATAGTCCCAAGGCAGACCAAAACAAGGCTAGAACATGCATGGAATGAGGCCAAAACATGTTAGAAAGGTGAACACAAAACAAGACACATACAAGGCCAAAAGGGGCAATTGCACTACACCTATTACAACCAAACATGGCATGATTTAAGCGACCAAAATCAGAGTTATGGCATGTTAGAACAAGGCTAAAAACACATTGAAATGGCATCGTAGAGGCCCACTCTTGGAGGCATGCACAATGGTTCATTCATGAAGCATAAGGCATCAACTCTTCAAAACATCAAAGGAGTGATAAGTGTAAGTGTGCAAGCATGCTATATGGACTGAAATAATATCACAAGTGATGCCAAATCACTGAAATGACCCAAGTAAATCATGCTAGTGAACTCAAGGCATAAAGCTTACAAGCTAAAATGCATGGTGGCTATACAAAGCATTGCACATATGATCCAAACAACACCAAACAGAGCTTAAACATGGTAAAACATGACTAAAATCTCCTTTGAGTTGAGCCAAAATATGCAAGCATGATGGTCCAAATGCATGAGGCATGTTAAGGCAAATAAGAGGATTACAAAGCAAGCCCATGATGCATGTAAGATACTATCAAACCAACATGAAATAGAGGTAAAGCATGCTAAAATAACATCAAAAAACTACTGAAATGGAAACAAAACATGCTAAGAAAACATGCTACTATTATGACCCCTTAACACAAGCATATGAGACATAAGGGGAGGGCGGTGTCCCTCTCCTATTCAAGACTCCAAAACAACTTCTCCACCACTGAAAATCCTCTGGATTTCAGTGGTGAGAAGGCCAAAACAAGGTAGTCCCGAAGCTCACAAAAGAGGCACAAAAATAAGGCCAAACAAGGCCTAAGAGGGGTAGACAACCCCCAACACAAAAGTGATCTTAAGCAACCATAACAAGCATAAAAAATCAGAACTTTTATCAGTTATAAGTTAAGCTCAAAATAGCATGCAAGATAGGCTAAAAGCTCATGCAAGAATGGGGAATAAAGATGATAGTTTCTCACCCTTGAAGAACTTCTTCAAGAACACCACTCCAGCACCTCATTTTGATCAAAACCAACTCAAAAACTCTAGAATCAACTCTTTAGCACCTCTGTAACTAAAGGATAGTGTAATGCTAGGTGTTTGTGTGCATTAGTAAGAACAAAACACCCTTTTGAAATCAAACTCACACACAAATGTAGAAAGAGAGAGATATATATAACTTGTATATCAGATTCTTGAACCCCTAGAAAGGGAGAGGAGGCTCTCCTTTTATAGAAAAACCAATCTAAAGCTTCCAAGAGAAGCTAAGCAATGGGAGCAAATCCCTCCATACACGTGTATGGAGGGTATGAATTGTGGATACCAGCTAATCCAGCTAGCACAAAATATCTGCATAAAGCAGATGAACAGGGTTCAGCCGCAAAAAGTGGCCGATCGACCAACACAAGGGGCCGACCGACCAAACATAGTGCCGATCGGCCAAACATTTGGCTGATGGTAAGAAAACATGGCCGGTGACATCATGCCTTAGCCAATGGGTTTCAAGGATGTCCAACAAGCCACTCCCTATCATCAGAAGCAAAAACCATAAGTCCTTGGTCCACAACGAAGGACAAAACAGTCAAGTTGAGAGATCCTAAGGCAAGGCGCGCAACCGAGTCCTTCGGGAACTCACAACGAACACGATCATGGATGATCATCGAGTGTTCCAACGATGACGTCCAAGTCTAGAGGACGGTCAAAATGGAGTGTCTACACTAATGTTGGTCTTTTCTTGCTCCAATAGAGAACAAATAGAGTACAAACAGAGCATGCTCAGGGGATGTTTGTACACTCTGCCCATCCTTATCATCAAACAACTCAAAGGAGTGGCAAGCTCAATTCGCAAGCCATCAATCGACGTAATTTCATTGCATGATGACTTATGAAATAAGGGGTACAATTTCAATAAGTGCACAAGTAAAGATTCAATAACCTCCTTCCTATCATGGATTGATCAAGGGAAGTGTAGACACCCCATTTTTGATCGTCCTCAAGACTTGGACGTCACCGTTTGAACACTCGGTGATTATCCATGTTTGTGTTCGTCTTGAGTTCCCGGAGGTCTCGGCTACGCGCCTTGCTTCAGGATCTCTCGACTCGACTGTTTTGTGTCTGGTTTTGCACCAAACACTTGTGCTTTGCCTTGGAGGGGCAGGAAATGGCTTGTGGGCCATTCTCACACTCCACCGGCCATGGCTTGAGGCCACCGGCTGTGTTTTGTTGCCGCCGGCCAAATGTTTGGCCGGCCGGCACTATAGATGGCCGGCCGGCTATCTTTCTTTGGTCAATTGCATTTTTGGCCGGCGACTACTGTGCATCTGCTTTTGCAGATATTTTGGGCAGTTGGCATACACTGTCACCCCCTCCATACACGTGTATGGAGGGATTGCCTCTTGTTAGCTTCTTTTGGAAGCTTTACAAGACTAATTGTCTTAAAAGAGGAGCTTTCTCTCTTGTTTGAGGTTAGACATTTTTGGACAACATTTCTCAGAGCTTGAGTTTTAGGGTTAGGGTTTACATAATCCTTTTCTCTATATCTCTCTTTCTTGTGTTTAGTGTGTGTTTAGTCCCATTTTTGCTCACAAACACCACCATCCACCTTTTCTTGGGAGCTGAGGCCCTTGAGGGTATTTGAAGTTTTGGAGCTGGTTTTGAGCTTGGAAAGGCAGTTGGACCACCATTTGTGAGGAGGGTCTTCAAGGGTAACAAACTTGCTCTTTTTACCATTTTGCAAAGCTTTTTAGCCTATCTTGCATCTGTTTTTGAGCTTAGCATATAACATAGAAAGTCTTGTTTTTATCTTCTCTAATAGTTTTGTTAAGGGTGTTTTAGCTTTGGGGTTGTTTGACCCCTTTAAGGCTTGTTTGGCCTTTGTTTTGTGCCATTTTGGTTGAGCTCCGGGACCATTGTGTTTGGGCCTCCTCACCCTGAAATCTTGAGGGATTTTAAGAGGTGAGGATGGTGTCTTGAGGTCCTAGGAAGGAGAGGTCACCTCTCTCCTGTTGTCCTTGAAAAGGGCCATTTTTGTCTTAAAGGAGCACCATGATTTAGGTTCATGTTGGCCATGCCTTGATAGATTTTACGCTTATTATGTCATAATATGCATTATGTTTAATTGGTTTTGGTACACCATGCTTGCTTAGCATACATGCTTGTATGCCATGATTTGCCTCAATACATGCATAGATTTAGACTATCATGTTCATGTATTTTGGCCAAGCTTTGTGAAGCTTATATGCATGTTTTAGTGTGCTTGAGGACTGTTTTTGGTTTTTTGGGTTATCCATGCTTTGCTTTGTATAGCACCATGTAATCCCTCTTGTATGCCTAAGCATTGGTCTCTAGCATGCCATCCTTGCATTGTTTCAATGGTTTGGAACCACTTGGCATGTCATTTCAGACCTCATAATGTGCCTATATGCTTGCATTTGATGCCCCTTTAATGTGTTTAAAGGTTGTTCCTTATGCTCCATGAATGTGCTTCTTTGTATGCTTACATATTTAGACCACTTAGATGCCATCTAGGTACACCCTTAGCCTTGTTTAGGTTGCATTGGACCTATTTAAGTCCCTTAGCCTTGTGAGGCTGGTTGACTTAGCCTTGGTTTAAGTCCCCTTGGGCTTGCCTTGAATCTTGGACCATTATTGCATGCTTTGCTTGCTTTGATTAGTTGGTTTGGCACCATCATTAACATGATTTTCCAGAGCTTACCTTGCATGCTAATTGTCCATGCTTACCTCCTTTTAAATGTGCTTAGAAGTTGTCCCTTTATACTTAGGAATTGGCCCATTGCATGCATGTTTGTATGCGTAATTGTCTCTCGTTTCCATAGCATTGGCCACTGTTTTGGACCTAGTTTAGGGCTGTCCAATTAGTGTAAGTCCCTCCCTTAGCATGTGTTGCATGCTTACCTTGTGTGTTGTCGCATGCTTGGTCCCATTTGTATGATGTTGCATGCCTTGCATACTTGTATGTTTAGATTGCATCTTGCATACTTGTAGGTTGCATTGCTTCATGCCTTACATGCTTCTTTAGGTTGTACGCCTAGCATGCATTGCTTGCTTGTATGGTTCATTTTGCATACTAGTCGACATGCTTAGGATTGCATTGCATTGGCATGCATGCTTTGCCTCTTGAGTTGCTTGTGATAGAGGTTGAGCCATTTATTTGCTTATGTGCATTGCATTCCATATCAAATGCACACTTGATTCTTTGGGCCATCATGCATGGAAATGCACGATTGGTGGTCGAGAATCGAGGCCATCCTCCTTGAGTCATTCACGTGATAAGGGGTGTGGTTGGTGCATACATTGCTTGAAATGCATTGCCATGCTATGCTCTGTCCTCTGCTGCTGTCAAACCAGTTTTTGCAGGAAGATTTTGAGTGCCGACCGGCCATCCATTGTTGGCCGATGGAGTGTTTTGTGGCCGGTGAACATTATACATGGCCGGTGACCAATCCCTTCAGCCGGTGGTGTTCCACAGTATTCAGAGGAGCAACTTGGACTTTTGCAGTCTTCAGAGGAGGATAAGCCAAAGCAGAGGCATCTTGCGCATGGCAGTGACTTCCGAGCGGAACCAAGCACGCATGCATTGGACCCTCTTCCGAGGCTGCTGTTTACTACTTAATTATATTCAATTGATTTATCAATCAATTAGGTGGTCTGTAATAATTAATTAGCTTGTAGGTTAATTAATTGTATTATTCTTTTGGTCCTCCGAGCGAGGGCAATTTGTAATAAGTGTGGGTGATGTGTGCATGTCTTCCAACCCATTCTTCTCCCTTTTACTTACCTGCTTTCGGTGGTTAGTTTAGGGCATGTTTACTTTAGCATACCTTATGCTATGCATGCGTGCATCATTCATCAGTATTGCATGCACCGGGCTCGGCGATCATGCTAACTGCATAAGTTTTCAAATCTAACTTGAATACATGCAATTGTGTGCATTTTCACATGTCATTTATAGACTAGCCGAGCCTACTCTAGTGACATTCCGTATGCGTTGCATTAGGCATTTAAACATGGACTTGGATCATGCATGATTGCTAACATGTTCTTGTTTTGGCGGAGTACTAGTGAGCTCTTTATGCTTTAGCATCTCACATGAGTGTGAATGTTAAATAACAGCATGCTTACATGTGGCTAGATGCTTATTTGATTACTGCTGAATGCCTGTGGGTGAAGGTTGGATTGTTTGAATTGGAATCATTCATTGAAATCCGTATTTTAGCCTACTTGCGAGTAGTAAATTCCAAAGCGTTTTCCAAACAAACGGACATGCAATGTTTTGTTCCAAATTAGGCGATCTAGTCTATACTTGTTTGCTGTGCGCATAAAATAGTAATTCTAGGCTAATAACCGGACAAGAACACATTAGTTTTCAAAATAGGATATCATGATTAGTAGAGGCCGATCTTCGTCGGGCGAGGGGGTGCTCATAGCTGACCTTCCCCAATCGTACCCAAGTTCTCGAGCCGAGGCAACTTTGGTGATGAGGACACGTGGCCTTTGGCACCGAGTCAGGGTTTCCTAAATTCCCTCATAAAAAATATTTAGGTGGCGACTCTGTATCTGGCAAAGCAGTCCATGTTTAGCACTTCTTTCAAAATCTGTTTTTCTCAAAACGATTTGCCAGATTTGGACTCTTTGTTCAGATTAAGAACCGTAACACAAATTGAGTCCGAACTGTAGTGAGGCCCAAGGGCATGATATACGTCTGCACGTACTCTCTGTAGTCGCCGATGCCTCGGAAGCGGATCGCATCCCAGCCAATAGTCTAGTCGGCCATCTGCTCGGCAGTAAATCTCTCGGTCTCCCTCATATCCTCAGAAGGGTGAACCAAGACTATCTGCTCTGGTAACCCTAGGGTCTGGCGTAGGAAACGCTCAGCTAGGTACCAAGCCCGACAGACCGGGCCCTCCAGCAAAATCCGGAAACGCGAGGTCTCCTCAGTACCGGCAAATCGGTCCCGAATCATCGCTGGCAACGGAGCCCAAGGCTGCCAGGTGATTTGAAAATGAAATACAGTTTGTTATCTACTGTTATTGAAAACATACAATGAAAAGCGAAGCTTAAATAAACTCTAAAGTTGAACATACCTCTGCGGGAGTGATGGTGTCAAAATAGCAGCGGAAAGAAGCTAAACGTCTCCTGGGGCCTCCTCACGCACCTCCCGTCGAAGCGGCGCGAGAACGGGACGACGAGAGTGGTCTCCACGTCTGGCACTGGGGCTAGTCTAGGAAAGTAGGCGTAGACCCACAACTGCAGAGTAAATACCAGTATGTTTATCAGATAAAACAGAATGCAGAATAAAGCAGAAATAACAGAGCTGTGTATCGTGCAGTGTATTGTGCAGAGTGTACAGTGTGAGCAATGTACAATCAGTGTAAAGCAGAGTATATGTGTGCCGTGTGTACAGTATACAGCCCGCGTAAAGCGACTGCAGTGTGTGCAGTGTACAGAGTACAGATAATAGAAAGCAGAAATGTAAAGCAGAAAAAGAAATGTACCTCCCAAGCACGCCAATAACCCCCGAGCAACTGTCCGCTGCCACGGGAAGCAAGCTCATATATCCGTAGAGCGTAGCCAGAGCGGCGCCACCCCAGTCATAGTACAGGATCTGAGTGACATCCACTAAGGCGCTGAGCAAGTAGAGGGGCACGGTATTCGCTCGGTCGGCGAAAATAGTCGTCCCCAGCAAGAACATGAGAAAGCCGCGGGCGTACTGCTCCACCGCCTGGGTCATCGGAGCCTCCTCCACTAGAGCTGGCTGGACCCTGAACTGGACCTCGAACCAGGAATAACGAACGAAGCCTGGATGGGCGAGAGGTGGCACCTCGCCAAGCAGATAGATCTGAGCAGCAGTCCACTTATCCATATCAGTGTCAAAGGGGATCGGATCACCCCCTACCCCGATGCCTGTGAGCATCCAGAAATCATAGGGAGTCATCGTCATATCTCCCGTGGCAGAAAGGTGGAACGAGTCGGTGGTGTCCCACCACCTCTCCGCTAGAGCAACGAGGAGAGGCCTGCTCGTGGTGAGCCTGGATAGTCCTCTGCAGAATGCGCCGAAGCCGGCCTGATCCACGATGTGGCGAACCGCATCGGGTAGCTCTGTGTACCAATCTCGAGCGGCAATGTTCCCATATCCCCGGACGGTATGGGAATCTCCCTGTTTTCAAACGAACAATTGCGAAGCAATGCTAAATATACTAGTTTTGAAAGGCATTCAAAATTGAGATAGATACAGCATGTGTGCATGTTTTCAGATTCAAATAGATACCGGGTGCCGGTGTGCTCATAGTGAACTACAACGTGTGATGTGTCAGTGTGTTTGAGTGGTTCAGTGCAAATATAGCATGTGTGCATGTTTTCAAATTCAAATAGATACAGGGTGCCGGTGTGCTCACAGTGAACTACAACGTATGATGTGTCAGCGTGTTTGAGTGGTTCAGTGCAAATACAGCATGTGTGCATGTTTTCAGGTTCAAACAGATACCGGGTGCCGGTGTGCTCGTAGTAAACTACAACATTGCGATGTGTCAGTATGTTTGCATGGTTCAGGGTCAGTGCAGTGTGTGTGCACATGTCAGTTTTGAACAAGATATCGGTTGCGAGTGTATTCACAATTAACTACAGTGTACAGTGCATCAATGTATCTGAGCTAAGCAGTTAAAGAACATAATCAGCTATGGCAGTTGGCAGTTAAGTGTTATACATTGCAGAAAGTAAAACAGGGGAAGGAATGTTACCTTGGAAGCACCAAAGGACAAATGAGATGTAGGCTCACGCAGGAGAAGCTCTGGAGGCATCGCCCTGTCAAAGCTCCGAAACTGACGAAGACCGTCAGGAGGCAAGACGTGGATCGCCGGCCGGTAGGTCGCCGGGTCGAATGGACGGACACTCAGGGGGAGAAGCTCGACCCCGGGATCCATCTCATGCTCTGGGGGAGTCCCGCCCTGTGGGATGTTGTCCGCCATGTCAAAAGTCGTGCAAAAATGGCTGGGAAAGCGAAAACGAGGTAGAATGCGAAGGGTCAACAAAAAGTCAACCCTGAGAGGGTGGAAAATGGCCGAAAAAGCCGGGAAGTGGAAAATGCACGGAAATCAAGGAAAACTTGGGGGAAACAAACCCCAAGAGGCAGAAATCGAAAAAACTACACCGAAACGAAGTTTCGATCGGGTGAAAGTGTTCGAAACGCGAAGGAGATCGCGAATCGAACGATGAAATGGGGCCAAAAGTACAAGAAAATGGGAGAATGAGAGGAGGAAAAAGCTCTAGACAGAGAGAGTGTGAGATTTCGGCTAAGGAATATGAGTGAAATAGGGTTTGAAGCCCTATTTTAAAAGACCCAAGGCGAAAAGTCAAAACTGCCCCGAATCAGGCATTTTTGGCCGGTCAGCTACATTTTTGGCTGGCCGGCCAAATATTTCGCCGGTGATGTATCTTAGTGGCCGGTGGATGGCCGGTGGCCTCCCCATGTGGCTGGTGAGCCTCCTACAACCTTGTTTGGGTTAGATGAGTGGTTTGGGGTCTTCATTGCTCAAGATAGTACAAGAAATGGCATTTTCGAAGCTCAACCGCCTCCGTTTTGACCTCGGACTGTGTCTTCTGTGCGTGGCACTCGAATTCGTGCAAGGTGTATCCTTTTCGTATCCTTTGTCTTTTACAAACCTCGAAAGTTTCCCCATGTGCATTTCAAATCAATCGCACTGTCTTGTGCATCACATCTCATTCGCGCTATCTTGCACACCTCAATCGCACTGTCTTGTGCACTCGCGTTGTCTAACGCATCGCGCTATTTTGCGCATTTTATTGCATTTGGCATGCATTCAATCGCGCTGTTTTGCGCATCTCATTGCATTTGGCATGCATTCAATCGCGCTATTTTGCGCATCTCATTGCATTTTGCATGCATTCAATCGCGTTGTTTTGCGCATTTCATTGCATTTGGCATGCATTCAATCGCGCTATGTTGCGCACCCCATGTGCATTTGGCATGCATTCAATCGCGCTATGTTGTGTATCTCATTGCATTTTGCATGCATTCAATCGCGCTATTTTGCGCATCTCATTGCATTTGGCATGCAGTCCATCGCGTTATTTTGCGCATCACACTGCCCTATGCACGCATGATCTGGCGAGACCTTAAACACACATGTCTGGCGAGACCTTAAACACGCATGGTCTGGCAAGACCTTAAAACCTGCTTGGTCTGGCGAGACCTTAAAACCGCTCGGTTGCATTGTCATGTATTTCAAAAGCCGCGCGTTGCCACGCATTTTAAGCACATGCATATGTCATGCATTTCATGGTAAATATAATGCATATGTCATGCATCATTGTAAATACTGCATATGTCATGCATTTCAAAAAACAAAAAAAATAGTGCATATGTCATGCATTTCATTGTAGATAGTGCATATGTCATGCATCATTCCATTGTATATTGCATATGTCATGCATTACATTGTAACACATGCATATGTCATGCATTTCACTGTATATAGTGCATATGTCATGCATTTCATTGTAATATAGTGCATTTCCATCGTATCTATCCATTCCATTGCATATTGTAAATATCGCATTGTAGCTTGCATGCATCCATTGCATCACCTCCATCCATGGCTTGCACCTTTCCTTGTTGAGCCTGGTTTGGTATGCGCTCATACTTTTCACGTCGAAGCACAGTTCTGCATGTGTACGCGCCTATTCCTTGATGAACTTGGTTTGAGGGTGGCGGCACCTTTTCTGTGTTAGACGCGTTTCGTTTGTGTACATGCCTTTCCTAGGCAAGATTTGGTTTGGCTTGCGTGCCTTATCCATCGTATCTATTCTATCCCATTGCATATTGTAAATATCACATTGTAACTTGCATGCATTCACTGCATCACCCCTTCCATCTATGGCTCGCACATTTCCTTGTTGAGCTTAGTTTGGTATGTGCTCATACTTTTCACGTTAAAGCACAGTTCTGCATGTGTACGCGCCTATTCCTTGATGAACTTGGTTTGAGGGTGGCGGCACCTTTTCTGTGTTAGACGCGTTTCGTTTGTGTACATGCCTTTCCTAGGCAAGATTTGGTTTGGCTGCATGCCATATCCATTGTATATATTGCATTGTAGTGTAATTTTTGCATCCAGCATTAGGATCATTGTCCTTTCGTTAGCAGGTTGTTTCCCCACTTATGTCATTCCACCCAATACTTGTTCTTGTGTCCTCTACATCACTCATAGTTCTGCATGTGTACGCGCTTTGAGGGTTGCGGCACCTTTTCTATGGTAGACGGACTTGTTACTTCCATCAATCTATTTGACATTTGTGTGGTTTTGAACCGCTCATGATTGGATCATGATTCAATTGCATTGCATTTCGTTTGCATTGTTTCAATTGCATTGCATTTTCATTTGCATTATTATACATAGTTTTGTATATATTGCATATCATTTTGCATTGTCATGCATGTTGCTAACAATATTGTACCCGTTAAGTTTGCTTTCTTTTCAGGCACGATATTGTATGTACGGTTCATTTGAGGCTGGTGCAACCAGACGAACCGGACAGGTATTGTATCCTCCGAGTAAGACGTATTGAGAATTGCATAATTCTCTTACATCCTTTCTGTATTGTAGTGTAGTTTGGTGTATGCTAGCTTAAAACTGTTGCATTGTATGTGCTTCGTTACAGCTTTCTTTGCATGATCATAAGTTATGCCCGGCTTTGTGCATTGTCTTGCATTTTGCTCCTGCCTTCGGGCGCATATCTTGTTTGTCTTGCATGCTTTGTCTAAGTCTTCGGCCTTGTCAAAAATGGGTCGTCTCTGGTTTTGACATTCACTCCCGTCATTGTTATGACTTTCGAGTTCTGTCAAAGAGGGGCAACTGTAGACACCCCATTTTTGACCGTCCTCAAGACTTGGACGTCATTGTTTGAACACTCGGTGATTATCCATGTTTGTGTTCGTCTTGAGTTCCCGGAGGTCTCGGCTATGCGCCTTGCTTCAGGATCTCTCGACTCAATGTTTTGTGTCTGGTTTTGCACCAAACACTTGTGATTTGACTTGGAGGGGCAGGGAATGGCTTGTGGGCCATCCCCACACTCCACCGGCCATGGCTTGAGGCCACCGGCTGTGTTTTGTTGCCACCGGCCAAATGTTTGGCCGGCCGGCACTATAGATGGCCGGCCGGCTATCTTTCTTTGGTCAATTGCATTTTTGGCCGGCCGACTACTGTGCATCTGCTTTTGCAGATATTTTTGGACAGCTGGCATACACTGTCACCCCCTCCATACACGTGTATGGAGGGATTGCCCTCTTGTTAGCTTCCTTTGGAAGCTTTACAAGACTAATTGTCTATAAAAGAGGGGCTCTTCTCTCTTGTTTGAGGGTTAGACATTTTTGGACAACATTTTCAGAGCTTGAGTTTTAGGGTTAGGGTTTACATATATCCTTTATCTCTATATCTCTCTTTCTTGTGTTTAGTGTGTGTTTAGTCCCATTTTTGCTCACAAACACCCACCATCACACCTTTTCTTGGGAGCTGAGGCCCTTGAGGGTTATTTTGAAGTTTTGGAGCTGGTTTTGAGCTTGGAAAGGCAGTTGGACCACCATTTGTGAAGGAGGTCTTCAAGGGTAACAAACTTGCTCTTTTTACCCCATTTTTGCAAAGCTTTTTAGCCTATCTTGCATCTGTTTTTGAGCTTAGCATATAACATAGAAAAGTCTTGTTTTTATCTGCTCTAAATAGTTTGTTAAGGGTGTTTTAAGCTTTGGGGTTGTTTGACCCCTCTTAAGGCTTGTTTGGCCTTTGTTTTGTGCCATTTTGGTTGAGCTCAGGGACCATTGTGTTTGGGCCTCCTCACCACTGAAATCTTGAGGGATTTCAGAGGTGAGGATGGTGCCTTGAGGTCCTAGGAAGGAGAGGGTCACCCTCTCTCCTTGTTGTCCTTGAAAAGGGCCATTTTTGCCTCTTAAAGGAGCACCATGTTTAGGTTCATGTTGGCCATGCCTTGACAGATTTTCATGCTTATTATGTCATAATATAGCATTATGTTTAATTGGTTTTGGTACACCATGCTTTCTTAGCATACATGCCTTGTAATGCCATGATTTGCCTCAATACATGCATAGCATTTAGACTATCATGTTCATGTATTTTGGCCAAGCTTTGTGAAGCTTATATGCATGTTTTAGTGTGCTTGAGGACTGTTTTTGGTTGTTTGGGTTATCCATGCTTTGCTTTGTATAGCCACCATGTAATCCCTCTTGTATGCCTTAAGCATTGGCCTCTCTAGCATGCCATCCTTGCATTGTTTCAATGGTTTGGAACCACTTGGCATGTCATTTCAGACCTCATAATGTGCCTATATGCTTGCATTTGATGCCCCTTTAATGTGTTTAAAGGTTGTTGCCTTATGCTCCATGAATGTGCTTCTTTGTATGCTTACATATTTAGACCACTTAGATGCCATCTAGGTACACCCTTAGCCTTGTTTAGGTCTGCATTGGACCTATTTTAAGTCCCCTTATCCTTGTGAGGCTTGGTTGACTTAGCCTTGGTTTAAGTCCCCTTGGGCTTGCCTTGAATCTTGGACCATTATTGCATGCTTTGCTTGCTTTGATTAGTTGGTTTGGCACCATCATTAACATGATTTTCAGAGCTTACCTTGCATGCTAATTGTCCATGCTTACCTCCTTTTAAATGTGCTTAGAAGTTGTCCCTTTATACTTAGGAATTGGCCCATTCGCATGCATGTTTGTATGCGTAATTGTCTCTCGTTTCCATAGCATTGGCCACTGTTTTGGACCTAGTTTAGGGCTGTCCAATTAGTGTAAGTCCCTCCCTTAGCATGTGTTGCATGCTTACCTTGTGTGTTGTCGCATGCTTGGTCCCATTTGTATGATGTTGCATGCCTTGCATACTTGTATGTTTAGTTTGCATCTTGCATACTTGTAGGTTGCATTGCTTCATGCCTTACATGCTTCTTTAGGTTGTACGCCTAGCATGCATTGCTTGCTTGTATGGTTCATTTTGCATACTAGTCGACATGCTTAGGATTGCATTGCATTGGCATGCATGCTTTGCCTCTTGAGTTGCTTGTGATAGAGGTTGAGCCCATTTATTTGCTTATGTGCATTGCATTCCATATCAAGATGCACACTTGATTCTTTGGGCCATCATGCATGGAAATGCACGATTGGTGGTCCGAGAATCGAGGCCCATCCTCCTTTGAGTCATTCACGTGATAAGGGGTGTGGTTGGTGCATACATTGCTTGAAATGCATTGCCATGCTATGCTTGTCCTGTGTTGCTGTCAAACCAGTTTTTGCAGGAAGATTTGCCGGCCGGCCATCTTGAGTGCCGACCGGCCATCCATTGTTGGCCGATGGAGTGTTTTGTGGCCGGTGAACATTATACATGGCCGCTGACCAATCCCTTCAGCCGGTGGTGTTCCACAGTATTCAGAGGAGCAACTCTGAGACTTTTGCAGTCTTCAGAGGAGGATAACAGCCAAAGCAGAGGCATCTTGCGCATGGCAGTGACTTCCGAGCGGAACCAAGCACGCATGCATTGGACCCTCTTCCCGAGGCTGCTGTTTACTGCTTAATTATATTCAATTGATTTATCAATCAATTAGGTGGTCTGTAATAATTAATTAGCTTGTAGGTTAATTAATTATATTATTCTTTTGGTCCCTCCGAGCGAGGGCAAATTTGTAATAAGTGTGGGTGAGTGTGTGCATGTCTTCCAACCCCACTTCTTTCTCCCTTTTACTTACCTGCTTTCGGTGGTTAGTTTAGGGCATGTTTTTTTAGCATACCTTATGCTATGCATGCGTGCATCCATTCATCAGTATTGCATGCACCGGGCTCGGCGCATCATGCTAACTGCATAAGTATTTCAAATCTAACTTGAATACATGCAACTTGTGCATTTTCACATGTCATTTATAGACTAGCCGAGCCTACTCTAGTGACATTTCGTATGCGTTGCATTAGGCATTTAAACATGGACTTGGATCATGCATGATTGCTAACATGTTCTTGTTTTGGCGCGGAGTACTAGGTGAGCTCTTTATGCTTTAGCATCTCACATGAGTGTGAATGTTAACATAACAGCATGCTTACCATGTGGCTAGATGCTTATTTGATTAACTGCCTGAATGCCTGTGGGCGAAGGTTGGATTGTTTGAATTGGAATCATTCATTGAAATCCGTATTTTAGCCTACTTGCGAGTAGCAAATTCCAAAGCGTTTTCCAAACAAACGGACATGCAATGTTTTGTTCCAAATTAGGCGATCTAGTCTATACTTGTTTGCTGTGCGCATAACATAGTAATTCTAGGCTAATAATCGGAACAAGAACACATGACGTTTTCAAAATAGGATATCATGGTTAGTAGAGGCCGATCTTCGGATCGGGCGAGAGGGGGTGCTCATAGCTGACCTTCCCCAATCGTACCCAAGTTCCCGAGCCGAGACAAATTTGGTGATGACGGACACGTGGCCTTTGGCACCGAGTCAGGGTTTCCTAAATTCCCCCATAAAAAATATTTAGGTGGCGACTCTGTATCTGGCAAAGCAGTCCATGTTTGGCACTTCTTTCAAAATCTGTTTTTCTCAAAATGATTTGCCAGATTTGGACTCTTTGGTTCAGATTAAGAACCGTAACACAAATTGAGTTCGAACTGTAGTGAGGCCCAAGGGCGCGTCTACAGGAAGTGGTTGACCTTGGAAATTTGAACCATTTCATCACTAACAAGTATGAAATGACTCAAATCTCCATGTGTTCAAGTAACATCCGATTGAACACCAAACTATTTTATTATCTTGCATCTCTTTTAGTCCCAATTTCATTACTCCATTTTAATTACCATCCATTCATTAGTTCATTAAGTCCAATAATGAGCTTTAAGTCCACCAATGGAGAGAAGTGTCAAACAAAGGGTTGTTTTGGGCATGAGAGAGACATAATGTCGTTGGTAATGAACCCCTAAAGGGATTAAACTATTAAGCACAATACCTCTAGCTCTAGCTTAAACAAGCAATTGGTTTGAAACAACTCTCAAGGCCACAAAAGGAGCCAAGAAATGATAGAGGTGCAGAGGTAATTAAAGGTGATCACAAGTAAGAAAAGCGCAAAATAAATACTATCAACTCAAATAGGTTGGCGGCTAAGGCCTAAACCACCAAACTTATGAGGACTATTACACTACAAGCATATAATACAAAGCATGAACGAAACAAACACATGAAAACAATCCTAAAATAGGCTAAAACAGTGCTAGAATTGAAGTCAAAGGAGCTAAAAGAGTAAGCTACAACATGAAGCAATTTAAGCTAATAAACAAGTACAAGAAGGGGAGGCTACCCCCTCCATTTTTGGGACTTCAAAACATGATTTTTAGCCTCTAGAAAACTCTGAAAAACAGTGGTAAAAAGCTCAGGAAAAAAATTGATAAAGAGGTGGGAAACACAAGGGCAAAAGCCTATTAAACAAGGTACAAAGAAGGGTGATTCACCCCTCTACGTTTAATGGCTTTAAACCACAAGTTTCATCCCAAAAATACAAGTAATAAACAACTCAAAAACAACAAGAAAAGATAGGAAAGAGGTGATACAAGAGAGCTAGAATGTATACCTCTTGAAGAGGAATGACCCTTTGGATTACAAACCACCAATTTCACACTCTCAAGTGCTAAAATGCAAGCTTAAGCACCTCAGCAATGAACCCTCCAAGTTTGGTTTAGAGTGTCTAGGAAAAGGTTGTATAAGTTGCAAGAGAGAGAAAGAGAGAGAGAAATAATTTCCAAAACTTTTTGCTCTTCCAATTTTTCTAACCCTAAAAAAATGAGAGGGAGTCATCTATATATAGAAATACATGAGACTATCTTGAAAATATCTATACAGACATAGCTGGTGCAGTGCATGCACCTATGGAGACAGCTAGCACAGCTGGCAAAAAGATCTAAAATTTTGCACAAGTGGCTGGCAGTCCACACTAGTGGGCGACAGGCCACACTAGTAGGTCTACAGGTCCCTGGATAATCAAGTTTGAAAAACTACTGTTTTAGTCCAAAACAAGGTACAAGGTTTGTGGGCAAAACTAAGGTTTCCTGCTGAGGAAATCAAACATTTAACAAGTGTAAACATTTATCATTGAGTGATCAATCAGTGGCACCCAAGTCAAGAGGGCAGTCAAAAATGGGGTGCCTACAATATGTTCTTTTATAGGGCATTTATTAAAAAATTCTCTGTGAGACCCATAATTTTTGTAAATCTTATTAAGGCCTTTATTTTTGAATTATCATAATAAAAGTTCTTAATCTCTTGTTTAATTGCAAATTTAATTCTAGAATCGAAAATACATTACGGACAAACACGTACAAGCCCTAATTGATCCCAGTAGCTTAGTAATTATTTCTAATACTCTAATAATAATTATTTAACTCTCTAATTATAGATTGATCGCTCAAAACCCTAGTATCCGATTTTCACCATTTTTGTTCGGTTACTCACCATTTAATTCAAAACAAATCAACTGTCACGCCCCGGATTTACTAAGTCTGGCCCACATGAATAAACCACCCAACGATTACAATAGATGTGACAGTTGAGTTTTTCGAACCGCTCGAGCAGTCATTTTGTCACTCGAGCGGTGATCTTCAGCTCCCAATAGTTGGCTGTTTTGCAGGCGGGATGGCTTGAGCGGTGGAGTTATCGCTTGAGCGTAGAATTCATGCTTCCAGTATTTTCACTGTAGCTCTACAAAGCTTTTGGGACTTCTCTTTTTTTGCTCGAGCAGTCTGTTCGGGATCAGCCAATATAAAAGTCTCTTTTTGCTCATTTTCTCTCATTTTTTTCTCTCTTTTCTCTTCCACCCCTCTTCATGTCCAAAAACCCTAGCCACAAAACCTTTGATTTCATCTCTTTACACTAAGGATCCACTATAGATCATGCAAGATTAGTGAAGGAGAAGTGTAGATCGTGTTTTTGACTGATTGAATAATGGTTTCGTCGAGGTCTTTGCTTGGGTCCTCATAGTTAGCTCTCATCCTTGAGATGGGGAGTTCACTTAACTCTAATCTTTTAAGATTTAGTTCGATTATGTTGTATTATGGGAAGTTTGGGTTGATTCAAAACGTTTTACAAGTTCAAAACATCTATTTGGTATAAAACCCTTTCCAAAAGCCAATCCAAGTATCTCAATACCAATCAACAAATACATTGCTAAATCAAATGCGATACATTGCTAAACAACAACAAATACTTTGCTAAAACCATTTTCGAAACATTTGTTTCTAAAACCAAAATAACAACAAATAAAATGGGTAAATCTCTAGGGCTAGTGTTCATACGAGTAACTACAAGTCATAAGGTCATTTTTATTGGTACCAACCGGAAGGCTTGACACCTATCGCGCGGGTTTAGGCCTTTCACCAAGGACACACATGCCAACTTAATTATGCTTTAACACCCCCTACACAGCTTCACCATTTTATTTATCCTTTTTCAAATAACACAATGCACGTGATCCAAAATATTGTTTTCCAAAACAATGCAAATGTTCCAAAACATAATTCAAGAATTTCCAAAATCTTTTTCCAAAACATACAGTTTCAATTTCCAAAATCTATCACATGCTCCATGATATGAATGATCTCAATTTGCCTAATCCACATGCAATTTCTAACATACGGCAATGTTATCCTCCACTAATAGCCAAAACAGTTATCTCTAATGCAATAATTAAAGATAATAATATGGATATATAATCTAATAGTTTCAAAAATCACCTTTCTAGAACATTTCCAAAAGAGTATTTAATACTCGGTGTTTTCCGAAACCTTATCACACTTTTCCAACCAAATCCATTTTCCAAAACTCTACCCAATTCCCAAAATCAACATCATTTAGGAAATTTCTACAAATTGAGGTTTTTCTCTTTTAGAAAATCATATGTAATTTTGTATACCAAAAATATATTTAATAGCAAAATCATAACCAACAACCCCCAATTTGGACAAACCCTCAACCCACAAAATATACCCAAAATCAATCTAAGCACCACAAGATCTACATATCAAAATATACCACAAATACACCAACGAACTCATATTAAGTTAAGGAAATAGACCCTACCTCTTGAAGCGAAGAAGAGACAAGAGAGAGAGAAAGGAGAAACCTCAATGACGCCGAAAACCAACTGTGCTCTGATTAGAACAAAGCTCTATGTGAGCTCTACCTTTTTATCGAAGGGACTAGGGTGGAGAAATTAATAGATCTAGGTGCATTTGTAGAAAGAAGATGAGTTTTAGAGAGAGAGAGTCTAGATCTAGGGTTTTTAGAATGTTTAGAGAGAGAGAGAGTCTAGATCTAGGGTTTTTAGAATGTTTAGAGAGAGAGAGAGAAATGAAAAAGTGACTTAAAAATGTGACTTTACGATCTGATATACGCGCAACCGCTCGAAGCGCAAGAAGTGTCACTCGAGTGACTAGACATAATAAGTTGGACCACTCGAGCGAAGAAGTTTACCGCTCGAGTATTAAGTTTTGCAGACAAAAGACAACCACTCGATCAAACACCCACCCCTATAAGTTTAGCATCGTGACCAGCCAGTAATCCTTGGATTACCAAAGGCCTTTGTACAGAATAACATATAATTAAGGGGCTAACGGAAGCAGATATATAAAACATACATAGTCCATTGAGCTGAAGACATACATGAGATAGAAATTTCAAAACTTAATGTATGTACATGTGACGTCATAATTATAGTAATCTTACGTCACCCATTTATATAGATAAAACCAAAATGGGACTTAGTCCGGTATACAAATAAACAGAAACTTGTTTGAGATTCACAAAAAGAAAACAAGGTCTTAAAAATAGTTCACAAAACATGACCACTTGACTTTTCAGGAACCTCCTCGGGAGGCACAAAGGTTGGCTGACAAAACAGAATTTGACGATCATCATTGAGCCTGGCCACGCGCCTAATCACTTACATACCTAAATAATATAGTGAGCGGGAGCCCAGTGAATAATAACAGAGTAAAGGATTTAATGAATGTTGTCCATAACAAATACAAAAAATATAATTCAGATCATATTAGAGGTGGATTCATATTCTTGTTCAGATATCAGAGGTCATAATATAAACAGATTCAGAATCATACTCATAATCAGAATTTGCAACTAATCATACGTGGTACATCCATTAAGCACTAACAGAAACAGTTGACCCATAAAGGAACGGCCATAAAGGCATACAGTTGACTCACGTGCACAAAGACGGTACAATTAGCTCATGAGACGTACAGTTGGCCCATAATTGAGACGTATACAAAAGGATCCATAATAATTGGCTCATGAGACATACAGTTGGCCCATAATTGGGACATAATAGAACAGATAACAAATGTCATCTGAAGCTAATGATGCCACGAGTACATTTCAAAAACATTGGACAACCATTCATTCATACAAAAAATAATATTTCAGAAAACAGATCATCTTATATCATTAAGAAAATACTTATAAATTGAATATAGTTTTACAAAGTCATTACTCACTGTTGGCTCCAATAACAGATAGATAGAACAGATAACCGGATAGCTTACAGCGCGTGACCTAAAGTCTCAATTCCTTAAATTCTTAGTGAGTTCTTGCTCAATTATTTCAATTCCCTTTAATTCCCTTGCAAATTCTCCATTTCCTTCTTGAATTCAACTTTCTCACTCTAATTCTCCTTCTTTCACGTTTTGAAGTCTCAAAGATGAAGAAAAGATGAGTCTAAGTATTGTATAGGCCTTATATAGGCTCAATTAATTAAGCTTAATTAACTTGAGTTAAAGATAACTAATTAGAATCATTTTATTCTAATTATTTGGTTCCGAATCAAATTTCAATTAAACCTATCATAAATTCCCTAAAATTCTGAATAGCACAAAAACCAAGTCAATTTCGTGATCGGATGCCAATAAGGCTTTTAATTCACAAAACAAAACAAAAACACAAACAGATATTTCTACTTTAGACAGGTATAAACACAAATATCATATAACACATGCAATTAACTCAAGATTTCATCTTAATGACTCATTAGGCATTCTTAATTAGGGCTTATAGGCTGATCACGGGTCGAGATTGTTACATCGCTAGAGCGCAAGAAGTACCACTCGAGAGAAGAATGCCAACTCCTAGTATCTGCATGCTTGCCAAAGTACTGAGAGTTCTCAAAGACCACTCGAGCGCAAGAAGTGTCGCTCAAGCGAAGAAGCCAAATTCTGGGCAAAATTCATTTTGAAAAACTAACTCTCGACTTGTTCCAAACGCAATCAAGGCACTCCAATAACCCAACTCAATGAAGTACAAGATGAATATGACATAGATAACCATACAAGAAAATGAAACCCGAATCTAGAATATCAAATGGGTCGGGTCTAAACCGGAATCGTTATATCAACTAAAATTGAATTATTTTTCCTCAACACTATTTTAATTAATACTACACTTGAAATAGATATTTTAATTGCATTTTGACCCCAAATCATTCTTTACATATAAAAGTACAACCCATTATTTTAATCTTTTTCTACAAAAAATATCTACAATATATATGAATTTATACACAAAAAGAAAATGAACAATCCCCCAAAATCCATGCACATGGCTAGCCACCCCTTGTGTATATATATATGCAGTGTACTCTTGAAAACAAAGTTCATGAATTCATGGAAGAAATTTTGACTAAGGACCATAAATCATGGAATTGTGTTTGTGCTTGATTTCAATTTAGTTCTATATTGACTAACCTATAACTAAATCATGTTTTAATACATAATTGGACATCCTAATCAACCCCCATCCCATTACCTTTCAACTAAATCCAAAACTATTTCATTTCATTCCAACCAAGCACACTTTAGACTTTTCATCACAATTTTTCTTAGAACCACTCCCTAGCAATTTTGCACATCACACACACACACACACACACACATATTTTAGCAAGGAGGGAAAGAGATGAGAAAAACTGTGAGCTTGGAGGATAAAGGAAGATAAAAAGAGCAAACCTTGTCTAAGCCTTAGCAATCTAGCAAACAAGTAAACCATAACACAACCGTCTCCTTTATTTTCTCATTCAAAGACATGATATTAGAGGCTTAAAGTATTAATTTCAGATTTTTATATATGGTGTTCATGTGTTTAAATAAGAAGAGTTAAGTCTTAATTGTCACCTTGCATGAGTTCTTCCTCATGGAGAAAGTTAAAGAAAAACTTTCTTTTTGAGAGCTAGAAGAGAAAGTTAGAGAAAATAAAAAGAAATAAGAAGAAAAGCATATTTTTATGTCCATTTCTCACATTATTTCTAAAGGCATACATTCACTTTAAAAATATGAGTAATTTATATACTATTTAGCATGTTTTCATAATAAGAGAAGTGAAAAATTACTCATGGTTGCCTTATTTTTCTATTATTATTCTTATTTCAAGCTTTGTGCAAGAAAGATCGCCATTTTCAGCCCACTTTAAAAAAATTTAGAAAAATGAGAAAAATCCTCTTGACCTTATTTTTATGTCAAAACTTTCTTTAGAATGATAGATTTCAAGTAAAAATGGTTTTATCAGAAAAGAGTTAGTGGTTTAAGAGAAAATTCGATTTTTGTAACAGTCGACGAATCTAGATAGTGCTAGAGTATTTCTTTAATAATTGAAAATATACAAAATCTACCTCATTTCCGAAAGATGATTTAGAAACTATATAAAATTCTCTACAAACCATAGAAAGCCGAGTTCGGGAAAATTCTGAAAATGTCTCTTAGATTGTGATCTTTAAAGTGTATCTAATTTGAAAATTTATATTTGTTGATGATTTCATACTTTTAATTTCATGAATGTGTTTTTTATTTCTTGTTTGGGCGTTAGTATGATATTTACATTGTTGTGCCTATATTTTTTTTTATCATGATACTTTGATGATGCTCATACTTGTATAGAAATTATTGTCTCAATAGCTTGTTCTAACCCTAACTTAAAATATCTAACTCAAGGGAAACTAAATAGGGTGGTATTAGATTTTCAATCACTTGAATAATGATGAGATGATAATGTGTTATGGACTGATGGGATATATTTCTTAATTGAAAATTAAGTCTTGTACAAGTGGTTGTTTGGAACCTTTGAATAAACCGGTTGTATTCAGACCCTAGGTATTTGTGCCAGATAAGGTTGAAGGAGGTTATGTGTAACTCCCCGATATTTATACCATGATATGCTACCAACCCAATATATGAACAATAATCAGAGGTATACAATTCAATAACTGGAATCTATCACATTTTCTTGAATTTCTTGTCAAGCTCAAAGTAATAAAATTACAATACACGATAATATAAAAATATCCATCTAAATTGCCACAAGGGCTTACACCTTTCAAGACTAAGAGCCTTGATTCAACAAATAAAATTCCTAACTCGACAAACAAGCTCAATGGCTGTAGGCGAACAACATCAAAGAAGCTTCGGCGCTCCACATTGAATTCCATTCACTTTTTGACACTATCATGGTACACCTTCAACACCTGGATTTTTAGGATATCTAGCCCATAAAAAGGGAGTGAGCTTTAACGCTCAATAGGAAATAAACTTAACAACAAATAAGTATGCTCAAAATGATTATGTTCATGCAATGTCATGCCACGCATACAACTTAACTTTATTAGAAAACCAATTTGTAAAATGCTAAATTCGTATTTCAAGTTTGACCTAATTTGTTAACCATTGATGTAACCATGAACCTTCATTTTGTAACTAACTCCACGTTACATGTCACAAACACTCCCCACATTTACTAGCCACCAAGCACAGTAGGGCAAGTTGGCACCTCGTACTTTTAGAAAACCTCCACATCTATCGGCCACCATGCACGGAAGGGCAATTAGACACCCATTTCATTCTTAAAACATCTCCACACTTTCTGGCCACCAAGCACAAAGGGGCAATTGGACACCCATCAATCATTGTAACTTTTCCCCCACATTTACCAGCCTACAAGCACGGAAGGGAAATTGGGCACCTCAACACACACAACACATTTCAAAATAACCCATTTTTAATTAACTCTGCACACGTGAACCCAAAGCCATGAAGATACAATGCAATGCAATGCAATTGGTTTGCCAATATCATAGTTTCCCTATGGTTCAAATCATTACTACAAGAATAATTAACATGAAACATAAGCAAGGCAATCTCAACAATTTCCATAATCATCTAATATAGCAACATCAATCCCAAACTATTGATCGTTCCAACATCATCTGAATATCAACTCAAAACGACTCCAATTCCACTTTAAAACTTTACTTAGGTAAGTTATCTCATTTCCATTAAACTCCCAAGCTAAGGTTGTAAAATGATTTAAGCCACAACTTCTATCCCCACACTAATTTCATCAAATTATTAGGATTTACCCATTTCATAATCTCCATGTATTCCAATACCATATTAATGTCAATTTTAACATACAACCATCAATTAGTTTCAAAATCCCCTTTTTACTCAACATTTCAAACCTAGGGTTTTAAAGAAAATTGGGGGTTTTCCTCTTTTCTTAGTTAAACCCTCAAATCATCAATTATTATTTATCAATATGCCAAAACATTCAACACCCTTTAAAAATTTGAGTGAAAACCCCATTTGTACTTAAACAACTAGCCATTAATGGTTTCTAACCCATAATCAACTCAAAATCCCCAAATGTCACCAAAATCACCTTGAATCATAAATATTTAAGGCTAAGAGAACTCCTTACCTCAAGATTGGAAGCTAAAGATGAAGACTCAACTTGAAACTCTAATGAAATTGCAAAACTATCGATAGAAGTCTTGATCTATGCTTGCTCTCCAACCTTCTTGAAAGATTTGGGGTGAATCTTTGGTAAAAATAAGAGAAATCTAGAGTTTGGAGTGTTAGGGTTTCAGGTATGGGGGCTAGGAAGAGAAGAGAAGAAGAAAGAATAAATTTTGGGGGCCAAAAAGACGTTTTATAATGCCTTTTATTGACCAAGTTGCTCGAGCGAAGAAAGCTTGGCTCGAGTGTAGAAAACAAGCTCATAGAACTCTGATTCCCGCACAGAAACTCAAAATTCAAATAGGCGTAACTCTTTCATTCGGACTTCGTTTAGGTCATTCTTCTGTCCAAATCGAAGCCCCAGAAACAAGTTTTCCAATGGTTCTAGTCTCATATCCAAATTCAAAGTGTGGAAAGAGAACAAGGTAAAAGAGTGAAGGTTGGTCAAAACAAAAACTCAAATTTGAGGCTTTTGATCTAATCTTGCCTAAATACCTTGTTAAGGCTTCAATCAAGGTTCCAAACATCACCCAAGGGTCCTCAATTATAATATTTAAGGTTTACTTTGCCAACCTGTCAATACCAAGAGTCCGACAACCACACAAGTTTTAAGATGACGAGCACCAATTTACACCAATCCAATATGTATTAGAATCTGAGTCATTACATTATGGGTAAGGCCCTTATTTTTACCATCTCTTTTGAGATCCTCAGTTGGCGCTACATAGTGTGTAATCGTTGTAGGCATCCGGCGTAAGGTTTGAAAAGCAGCAAAAGAGAGAGCATACCGAATAATCAGAATCCAATCATTGTTGTTGGGAGGATGATATCTCTTTGGGGGATTTATGAATTACTAACATCTAACATTGTAATCATTTGTTATTGACTTGTATATCATGCTTCATTACTTGTTATAATTGTAATTGTGTATTGGATTGGGAAAAAAGGGACAGGGTAAGCTCATGGCATTTCATACCAGGTATTGACAAAATTTACGCGGACGATAGCAAAGCAGAAACATTTGAAGACATATGGCTATCTTAGAAGAATTAGGAATTAGTAATCATGTTTTGGGATTGTAAGTGTTAAAATTCTTGTCGTAATTGAGATATGATCTTGTAAATATTATTCTGCTTATATATCTAAAGATCTTTTATAATCTATTCCTTATTTTTCTGTCAACTTGTGTAGACCTTGCATTAATACTTGTTAAGATCTGTCAAAAATGTAACTTTACTATCTAAGGAGGTTGGACTTAGAAGGGAGTCTCTATTGACTTCACTATCTAAGGAGGTTAGACTTAGAAGGGAGGTTCTATTGACTTCTTATCTTTCCTGAAACCTTATTTGATTATTGACCAAAAAACTCATTAGTGACGTTTCCTAATGTAACGCCCTCAAAAATAAACCCATAATACATAATATTAACATGCGGAATTATAAGGAAATAAAGTATCTTATTCCATTCATCAGAGTACCATGAAATAAAAACATCATAATAAATGCCCTATGGGCTTACATCTTGCCAAGCCAACACTTGGACACAATTCCATGAGTTCTAACTCAAAAACAAATAAAGCCCTAGGCTTGAAAGTTTACAAGTTGTTCAAATAAAACAAATAAAATAAAGCAAGTCTTCGAGTCCAAATCCTCACAAGCTAAGTCCTTGGAGGTAGTGAACCACCTGAACCTGAAAATGAAGTTCCCATATAGGGTGAGCCACAGCCCAGTAGAGAAATACTAAACCAAGCATAAGAATTAACTAAAGCATTAGCATCTGATACATGGTTAACACCGGATAATCAATTTACAAATTCATGACACGAATGTCTACATTGCCTATGACACAATGTCTATGGCATAATTCACCTTCCATTTATGGCTCAGAACCTGGCCAAATAACTCAACTGGGGTTTCATCTTTTATTAACAATACTTCCAATTCAACAGGAATAACAATTCAAGTTAAACCTAACATAACGAATACACATGTTGGTATTATATCAATCACAATCAAATTCACTTCCATACTTCCCAACTGATACACATTTTGGTGATGTATCATATCAACAATAAATAGAAATATTTCTATTATCAATAAGCACACATAAAAGTGATGCTAATGGAGTCCATCCCCTATCTCCTCCCAAACAATAAAACACTTCAATATAAATAAGCACACATAAAAGTGATGCTAATGGAGTCCATCCCCTATCTCCTCCCAACAATTCCGGTTAGAGGTCCATCCCCTATCTTCCCCTAAACCGTGGAGTTCATCCCCTATCTTCTCCAAACAACATGCATATGCAATGAAACACACAATTGCCATATACAACACATAATCAATACAAGTAATGTTCTGTATTAATTCAACAGTCAACATAAGTGACTTAATTCCAGTTATACCTAAGCCACATGCAAGGTCTACAACAATCACAACTATCCTCCACCGATAGCCCAAAACAGTTATTTCTAAACAAGAAATAAATACAACAATGAATGTAAAATCAACATTCTCATAGGTAAGTATTTAAACTACCCAACTATGTCATTAATCTCATAATTTCCCCAACTTCATGAATTAAACCCAAATCCACATTTTTCCCTTAAATTAATTATACAAATTAATCTAAGCCAAACCCTAAGGTTTCTCCCAAATTACCAAACTACTCCCCCCCCCCCCCCCCCCACATACCAAAATACCAACACTTAGGATTAAAGCGTATAAATGGAGTAGGAAATCCCTACCTCGAAGAAATAACTCAAAAAGGAGAAGACGAAGATGATGCCCAAAACTCCAAAGTGCTCCAAACCAACAATTTCTCAGATTAAAATGTAGCCCTCACCTCCTCTCTACTACCTTTTTAATGAATGAACTAGGGTAGATACACACTCTAAATAGATCAATCCTAAGAGAGAAGATGAGTTGGGAGAGAGAGAACTCGTAATCTAGGGTTTTATAAATTGAAAGGGGCTGAAAAACTGTTTTAAAACGCTTAAACACGATTTTATACTCAGCCGCCCGCTCGAGCGGACAAACTCCCGCTCGAGCGGACACTCACAGACTCCCGCTCGAGCGGACAATTCCACGCTCAAGCGGCGGATGCACACTCCCAGCATCTCGACAAACCAGGTCCCCGCTCGAGCGCCCAAATCCCCGCTCGAGCGTCACTCACACACTCCCGCTCGAGCGGCCCAACTCCCGCTCGAGCGTCCAACCCTGCACAAGAAATACTGGATGGGTGTTTTTCCCGCTCGAGCGCGCAAAACCCCCTCGAGCGGACAAGCCAAAATCTGGGCAACTAGTTTTGGTTCCTAAGCTCAACAACCTGTTCCAAACCCGCCCAACACTCCTATAACTCCAAATAAGAAAATATAGGACGACAACAACCATTACACAAAGATAGAATCTACGGAACCTAAGTCCGGATACAATAATCAAAAGGGAAAGGACCGGGGTCGTTATACCTAAACTTCAACCTTAGAGTAGATTTGGGGTGTCACACTTGTAATCTCAGAAAAACCCTACTTTATTTGTTAACATATTATTATATGTTTCTAATTTTTGGGGTGTCAC
The DNA here is from genome assembly GCA_030407325.1 of Camellia japonica. NCBI lineage: Eukaryota > Viridiplantae > Streptophyta > Magnoliopsida > Ericales > Theaceae > Camellia > Camellia japonica. The sequence goes on from JAPPVO010000007.1 coordinate 100,447,120, forward strand.
AACCTCTTTCAAGTGCTTGTATCCCATTTAGTCCATAAGATATTACTGTATTCCTATAAGTCCTATTATTTTAAAATTTGGTCTACCAAATCCTAATTCTAATAGTTAAAATATTTTATGGACAATTTTACCCTTACAAATATTTTTTAAACTCTTAGCAACTTGATGATGTGAACATTCACATTAAATAAATTTGACAGTGTAAATGTTCACGTTGACAATGTAAATGTTCAAATTGACAAAATGAATGTTCACATCATGAAATATTTACACTATTAATGTGAACATTAATGCGCACTTTACCATATTATTATTATGGGTATTTTGGTAACTACGTCACCCATAGGACTTATTGGAACAAAAGAAAATAATTTGGACTAAGTAGAACAAAAGTAGATGAAAAGAGATATATGAATAAATGTCCCTTTTTTATGTTATATTTAGAGGAGCAATTTTGATATTATAAACTTCTATAAAGAACAAATTTTGGTGTCTATATGGCTTTATTTTCAAAAATTATTTTTAAATATGTTTTCATTTATTTTTAGTGATTTTGTAATATTTTAATCAATTTGTTGTACTTTTTAGATGCACCTAATTAAGATGCATTTAAAAAATAAAATAAATTGACGAAAAATATTAAAAATTTCACTAAAAATAAACAAAAATTCGAACAAAAATCTGTGTGCATTTTTATTCGGATTTTTGTTTGTTTTTAGTGATTTTTTTTTTTTTCATATTTTGTTAAACCTTTATACTTTTTAGATATATCTAATCTTAATGTATTTAACAAGTAAGAAAAAACTAAAATATAAAAAATAAATAAATAAATAAATAAATCCAGTAAAGATAAATAAAAATCTATCTAAAAATAATTTCTGAGAACTGTAACCAAACAAAATCTCACAAAATATCATCACTTGGAAACAAAACAAGAGTTTTAAGCAATTTCTTAAAATATTTTATTTCTTTTATAATGGAAACAAATGATGATAGATCTCTTTCTTTTCATTTCTTTTCTTTTTTCATGAATTCTTTCAAACCAAACGGATTATAAGCAACAATGGGAGGCGGGAGTAATTGAATCCACTTTTCATAAAATTGAGTTTTTTTTTATTTTTTGTATTTTATTTTTATTTTTTTGTTTTTAGTAAATTGTTTTTAATATTTTATGTAATTTTTTTATTTTTTGGTTACAGTTAAACAAAATATGCTTAAAAACTATAATATTTGTGAAATTTTTTTTAAGAAATTCACCAAATGCAAAAAATACAAAATAATATGAAAATTCAATACATTTTTGTATTTTGTTATATTCAATGATTTTTTTTTTAAGTATTTTGTATAATTTTTTTAATTTTTTAGTATATTATTAAGTGATCTAAAAATTTAAAACAATTGATTAAAATATTTTAATAAATCATTAAAAATGCAAAAATATGAATTGAAAACTCATAAAACTATTTTTGAAAACTCAAAACCAAACAGGGTTCTCTTGTTGATTAGTAAAGAGGAGAGAAATGAAAAAAAAAAAAAATAGAGAAACTTATTTCTCTTATAAGCACTTTTTAAATCTAAAAAATTATAGAGATTGGGAGGGAAAAGAAACTAACAGATTACAAAAAAAAAAAAAAATCATAGTACCAAAAATTACCCTTTTAGATATAGAAAAAATGATACTTATAAAGGTTATTTAGGTAATATAATAAAAATAATTTATTTTGTGTAGTTTAATCAATGGAGCAGGTTTTCTTTGGTTGGTTATTTCAATTGGAGCGTGTTGTTAGGCATTTGTGGGGACAAGGGGTCACTGCTGTGGTTAAAACACAGCAGTGACTGCTGTGGTTCAATTTTAAGGTGTATTATGTATATATTTTTATGATCCGAACCGTTCAATTTATAGAGTTTGTTGAGTACTTCATTCCTACCAAAAATCATATTAATTGGATATCAATAACTATATGATCGATAACCAAAAAAATAAACAATAAATTTTTCTTTTGAAAAACTGCATAAAAAATATGTTAATCGATCATATAGTCATTGATATCCGATTAATATGATTTTTGGTAGGAATGAAGTACTCAACAAACCCTATAAATGAACGGTTCGGATCATAAAAATATATACATAATACACCTTAAAATTGAACCACAGCAGTCACTGCTGTGTTTTACCACAGCAGTGACCCCTCTTCCCATTTGTGGACTTATTTGGATGATTTGAATCATTCATTTTTAACGTTGTTCAAAAAAAAAAAAAAAATCATTCATTTTTAACAACATTTGAGTAGATTAATCATACCAAAAATAATAATAATTACACAAAAAATTAAATTAAACAGATAAATGTAATCATATGATTGCATAATATTTATTTCAGTGTTTTCTTTCACTTTTTCATTTATTTTAATTTTTTTTTTAACAAAATGTATAAAAACAAAACTTTATTTCAGTTGTCCCGTAAAATCCGTAATTTGCGGACTGCCAATCTAAAAACGCTTTTAACAACATTTGAGTAGATCAATCATACAAAAAATTAAGTTGATTAGATAATTATATTCATATGATTACATCATATTTATTTCGGTGTTTTCTTTCATTTTTTTATTTATTTTAATATTTTTTTGAGCAAAATGTATGAAAGCAAAACTTTCTTACAATTATCTTATAAAGTCCATAATTTACGAACTGTCAATCTAAACACGCTACATTGATTAATTTTGAACCACACTAAAGATTTTTACCCACCTAGACATTATGCGGTAGTCCAAAGCAAAAACTAAATGAATTTCAATAATTGAAAGAGGAGTAAGTGTTCAATTGCCATCAAAGGCCCAAGATCCTACATTGGATAGAACATTGGAAGCATTTGAGAATAGTGAAAACTTTCCTCGATCAGTCTAACTATTTATAAGACAATAAAAGCCACCTCTATTAAGGAGACACTTTTTGTGTGACGCCCCAAATTTTGATAATATAATACAACAATACACCGAGGTTTAACTAGCAGATACACATCATGTTTAAGCACAAAATACAAATAATTATACTAAAGAAAATATCAATAATAGTTACAGATAAAATTCTTCAAGTCTTTAAATACAGATCAGTTCCTTGATACAAAAAATCATCCCAAATACAGGAAATACACAATCCAATCTCTAAGGTAGCCATGGTTCTGCAAAGCTTTTAGGGATTCTGTTCTCAGTGTAAAACACACCTTCACCTGGCATAAAATGCCATGAGCTTGGAATGCCCAGTAAACACACACACCCAACCCTTTTCCCATTCCAAATATACAAGTAACATAACGACACGATCATAACATAAAGAGAAAGCAATAATTAAGCAGAGCTTATAATTAAATTTCAGTTCTCATGAATAATAGTCAATTTTAGTTAGTTCTAGGCAACTCCCCGCAGAATGTCATTCCTACCCAACTACTAACACTGGCCACGGGCAATTCTGATTTCCCCTTAGTTAATACAATACCAATGCGTCGCTTACTGCATAACCACTAGTGCGTCGCTTACCGCACAATTACCAATGATGCTCACGCACTTAGGTTACATACCCGAGTGGTGACATCACGATCTGCCCCAAGGAAACGGGCTTCCAGGCAGTGGCGTAGCCAGGAATTTAAAGGAGAGGGGGCACAAATTAATGATAACATCAGTGTGTTTGGTTTGAATTTTTTGGATTAAGTTTTTTGAAATTTGAGTTTTTTTGTTTTCATGTTATTTTTGTTTTTAGTGAATATTTTTAAAATTTTAAACATTTTTTTTTTACTTTTTTAGATGCACTTTACTTAGATATATTTAAAAAGTAAAAAATTTATGAAAAAATATTTTTAAAAATTAATAAATACATAAAAATACAAATAATGTACAGAATTCTCGTTTTTTTTTAATTTATATTTTTGGTATTTAGTGAATTTTTAAAGGTTTTTTTCACAAATTTTTTACTTTTTAGGTATATTTATGTTAGATATGTCTAAAAATTAAAAACATTACTTAAAATATTAAAAAAATTCAGTAAAAATAAAAAAACGGAAAACAAGAAAGTAGAATTTTCTGAAAAGTGTTTTTGGAAAACTCTAACCAAGCAATTATTTTTTATTTTTTTAATAAACAACAATGAAATATTACTAAACTTAAATATTAAGAGTCTATTTGGATAAATGTGAATTTTAAATTAAAGGATTTGAGATTAAATTTTATATAAATATTAGGGAGTAACTATTTACAGGTAGATTGGAAAATTAAAAAAGAAGATAAGTTGAGATAGAAATAATATATTTTAGTAGAGAAATTCTATAAAACACATCATAAAAAAAAGTATCTATCATATATCGCAATTATAATCTTTGTGGTCTTTAGTTATGACACATTATAGTGTTAGATATAATTTAATTGTAACTTCTTGTGGTTGTTATTTTGGTTATGACTATATATCAAGTAATAGTTAGTTATGACTCATTTTGATATTAGTTATAACTTATTGTAATTTTTTATTTTTATTTTTATAATTGAAGATGTGTTGCTTGATTATAATTTATATAGTGGTCATTTTAGTTATGAATGGAAAGAAACATATGGAGGACAAACTTTACATATCAAATGTACCTAGCAATTCAATAAATTTCATATATCTTTATTGATATTAATTATGTTTGCATGTCAATTATAATAGATATCACCATTATATTAAAATTTTCATATAAAATAATATAACTTGTCATAGTCTCTTTACTTTAAATTAAAATAATCATTATTGTTCTCATAATTTTAAAAATGTCATTGACATTTCACTTTAAATAATATTTTTATAAATTTTTTTATTTAAAATATTTTCCTTATGTTTGAAAAAAAAAAAAAAATTTCCAAAAACCCAAGGGGGGCACGTGACCCCCCTGGCCACTATGTGCCTCCGCCCCTGCTTCCAAGGATACTCTTCCAGTGTGAGATCCTCACTGCCACCCTTATGCCTTCCATTTCCGTTAAGCAGCCAAAATACCTCTCGTGCCACGTTAGGGTTCGAAAGCACACTTGCACAAGACTTCATAACAAATGGAACACATTCCACTATATCATACTCTTGAATCCATCATTCATCATCTCATAAAATTTAATATAATGATCGCAACCCATTACCATCCCATTTGATTTCCTCTTTATTCAGTGCATTATGTTCTCAGTTATAGCAAAGTATGGTCAATATAACTACGAATCCAAACTAAACAACAAGCAATTTATTCATGGTAAAGTAAATTCACAATTTATCATAGATTACATATCAAGACTAAGACATTCAAGAAACATAGAATATAAAAGTTGCAAACTAAATAAGAGCATATTAACACAAATTTCTAGATTTCCATATTTGAGCCAGTTCGAAAATGATTATGAAAAAAATACTTTTATTGGCCCTAAGTACTTGGCCTCATATGAGTTTGTAGATAAATAAGTCTAGTTTCAAACTCAATTTACGAAAATAGGATAGGTATTTTAGATTTTAAGATAATTCAGAATTACCAAGATCTATCCAGATTCGTTAACTGTTATGCAAATCAGTTTTTCTCTCAAACCATTCATTCCCTTGAGTTCAAACAAATTTTAGTTGAAATATAACACCGAGATTAATATTTTGACATAAAATTGGGCTCAAGATTATTTTTCTGGAATTTTCTAAAAATAGATAAAGTTGACTATTTTTTGGTTCTGTGAGTAACGAACTTGGAAAAATTGTTTAGGTTATAAGAATACATCCTTAGGTCCTATGAAAACTATCACATACTCTGGACATACCAAATATTACACTAGAAAAACAGATTTCTAGTTTATGGAGTTTTGATAGGAAAATAAATTCAAGAAAGGGAAAAGATTTGCTGCTGGAAATTTAAGAAAGAAAGAGAAGCATACCATTTCTTGATTAATACACATTTATACATGAGTGTAGGCCTAGACTACAATATATATATATATACAAGAGCATGTATTAGGAGGGGAAAAACAAGTGGTAAAAGAACTTGAGAGAAGAAGTGATGTAGGTTTACCTTTGTTGTACAAGGCTCAACACGATTCTTCTTTTTCTTCTTCTCTTCTCTCACTCTCTCTCTCTCCCTCTCTCTTTTTTTCCAAGATCACTCTCTCTCACTCTTCTAATGCATGGCTGAAAAATGTGTAAATGAGGGGGAGAAGTGTGCATATATAGAGAAAGGATTGGAAGGTTTCTTAGGGGCCAAGTTCCATAGGTGTAATTTGTCAAAATTGTCCATCAATGCCATCAAGGCCATTTCAACCCTCACATGACTAGCTACTTGGGCTCCAAGAATATATATATATATATATATGAGATATTTGTATTTATAAACACAATATAATAGGCATAAGTACATTAATTAATAAAATATTACAATTAAGGGTTGCAATAAAATAAAATAGAAATACATAGGGACCAAGTCTAAATTTATGAAACCTTGATATTTAGTATACAATATACTTAACATTAGAAAATAGTTAAAATAATAAATTTGGATCCCGTTAAATTAAAGCACAAATAAAGGCGAGAAACCGAGTAAAAACGGCATTATTGGGATAAGATTTTAAAGTGATTAATCTATAATTATAGGGTCTAATAATTAATAATAAGGTTTTAAAGGTGATTATTAATCTACGGGATCGATTAGGGTTTACTCGAATTAATCCGCGATACTTCCCGATTCTAGGGTTTAAAACGCAATTAAGCAAAAATTCAAGGGCTTTATTGAAATAAAATCAAGGTTAGGGATTTAACGATAATTACAAAAATTAGGGTCTCTACATTTTGCATTGGAGCTTAGAGGGACAAACTCGTTAAGCTAACTATTGGGCCTATTTAGGGCTTATAGACTTTTTTAGTATTTTTTTTTACAAAGACTTGTGAAAAAATAGAAAGAATAAGTTGATACTTATAGTTAATTTTTGACTAAAATGTTTGGTTCCCAAACATCTCCTTAGTACAACTTACAGTAAACTAAAAGAGGAGTAAGTGTTCAATTGCCATCAAAGGCCCAATAGCCTATTGAATAGAACATTGGAAGCCTTTGAGAACAATTGAAGACTTTTCCAATTAATCCAATTATTTATAAGACCATACAAGACTTGCGAAGATACCTTTGAATTGGAGGCCAAAGAGACAAACTCGTTAAACTAATTAATGAGGGATATTACAAATTCAGAAAAATGTACTCAAAATTTATCCAGAAATACCAACATGTGGTCTAGATTCATTCTACACATCAATCCAACAATACACAATTTCAATTTCCACCACACAACCCATTCTTGGCCAAAATCTAGGTCCCTAAACTGTTTGTTATTGGGCCTATTTAGTGCAACTTATTGTAAACTAAAAGTTGATAATCATAAAGCAAAAATCAAAAGTACCCTTTTACCAACTTTTCGATAATGAGTTTTTTTTTTTTCACCTTATGAAAGCTATTTCTTCTTGATAAACTGTATGCAGAAGTTGCACCAAATAATTTGGCACAAATTTTCAAAATTAAAAACAAAAATGCTCTGAATAACTCAAATAGACTACACTAAGCAACACTATTAGGCCGCTCAATAGCAGACAATATTTTAGATTGGGATTGGACCACATGTTTAACAATAAGTATACCCTGAAAACTAAATGAATGTCAATAATTTAAGGAGGAGTAAAGTCTTCAATCACTCTCAAAGGTCCAACAATCCACATTGGATGGAATATTGGAAGCCTTTGAGGACAGTTGAAAACTTCTCCAATGAATCTAATTATTTATAAGACGACACAAAACACCTCTATTGAGGAGACACTTCTTGAATTGGAGCTAACTATTGGACTGATCAATAACAGACAATATTTTCAGATAAAAATTGGACCACCTATTTCAAATGGAGATTGGACCACACATCTAGCAACAATTGTATCACGAAAGTTGAATGAACATCAATAACTCAAAGAAGAGTAAGTCTTCAATTGATCTCAAAGACTCCAACATTCCATATTGAATGGAATATTGGAAGCCTTTGAGGACAATTGGAAACTTCTCTGATCAATCTAACTATAACAAATGTTTTGTAGATTTCTTTCTCACTTGCCTTACAAAGTTGAAGCTATCACTGGATTTATATAGAGATGGTTTCTCTCTACTTGTGTTGGAAAATCTAGTCGAATCTTACCTACATATCACCATCATACATTATTCTATGTTATCTATGTTATCTCTTTCGAATAATCAAAACATTGGCCGGGTTTATGCGGCGTCCTGCTCAATATCCAATAAGTCCCTTTGGCAATTATTGTATTAGCAAATTATTATTGGGTGAAATACCAACAAATTTTAAAATTTGATTTTGTGAACTGTTTAGTTTTTTTTTTTTTTAATGAACCCAAAGGTTCTATTAAAATGGAAATTATACAAAAAAGTAGTCACTTACCTGTTTAGATTTAACTTTTTACGGATAAAAGTGAGTTTCACCATATGTAAAATTACACATTTGGGTAATTCGCACTATAGAAATTTGGATTTCTCTTTCTTCTGGGACAAATCCTACATTAAGAACAAAAATGTAACGCTCTAATATAATATTCCAATAATATAATACTCCAATATAACATACTAAAAAATTTATTGGTGTATTTTTCTCAAACGTAACAACGTAACACTAAAAAAAACTCTTTAGTATATTTTTTCCAAACGTAACACTCCAATGTAACACAAAAAAATAAATAAATAAAATAAAATAATCTTAGTGTACTTTTTTCAAACGTAACACTCTAATCAATGTAATCTTAAACTACTCCAATGTAACACACACAAAAACTCTAAAAAATTCCTTAGTGTATTTTTTTCAAACGTAACACTCACAGTTTGAAATTATACATTTGTCCAAAACTCACTAAGGAATTTTTGTACTCCTTTGTGGAATAGTTTGAAGAATCCTACATCCTTTTTTTGGAGTGTTATATTTAGAAAAAGTATACTAAAGAGTTTTTTTTTTTTTTTTTTGGGTTACGTTATAGTGTTACACTAAGGAGTTTTTTTAGAGTGTTATATTAAATTTTACATTTAAGAAAACTACACTAAGAAATTTTTTTGTGTTACATTAAAGTGTTACACTAAGGAATTTTTTTAAAGTGTTACGTTTGAGAAAATTATACGGAAGAGTTTTTTTGTGTGTTACATTAAAGTGTTACACTAAGGAGATTTGTTGAAAATGTTATATTGAAGTGTTACGTTTGAGAACAGTACACTAAAGATTTTTTTTAGAGTGTTATATTGGAGTGTTACAATTTGAAATTATACATTTGCCCAACACTAAGGAGTTTTTGTACTGCTTTCGAAATGTTTGAAAAATCTTACTTCCTTTGGAATGTTTGAAGAATCTCATATTTCAAGTCATTTTTATACTATTTTTGAAATGTTTTCCAAATAAAAAAAATTCTCATATAAAAATCTATCCTAAATTTGATTTCCATGGATTGTGTATCTTACCTTTTTAGCACAAAAAAAAGAAGGAAACATAATGGAAATAAGGGTATAACCGTAAATCTAATTTTCAAATAATATATTAAATATATTTTTCTAAAATCAATGGGACTAATTAGTCTATAAGAAAATCCTTAGGACTAACAGGATCACCATTCCTCAAGATGGGATTTATAGGTAAATTTTTCATTATTTTATTACTTTTTTTATTAATATTTTCAAAAAAAAATATATTTGTAGATACAACAAGTAGACTATACAAGTACTTCCAATTTGTTATTTTTATCGGTATTAACCGGAAGACTCGATACCTATCCACGCGGGTTTTCGGTCTTTCACCCCAGACTCTCAAGCCAACTTATTCAATATCATCTACACCATCTATCAAGACTTATCAACGTATTTACTCCAAAATCATTCCATGAAAACTTGTTTCTATAGCGACCCCGGTCTTTTTCCCATTTGATTATTGTATCCGGACTTATGTTCCGTAGACTCCATTGTTGTGTTATTGTTGTTGTCGTCTTTTAATTCCTTAGCTTTGGAGTTATAGGATGTGTTGGGCGGGTTTGGAACAGGTTGGTTGAGCTTAGGAACCAAAACTAGTTGCCCAGATTTTAGCTTTTCCGCTCGAGCGGGGGTTTGGCGCTCGAGCGGGAAAAACACCCATCCAGTATTTCTTGTGCAGGGTTGGACGCTCGAGCGGGAGTTGGGCCGCTCGAGCGGGAATGTGGGAGTGACGCTCGAGCGGGGAGTTGGACGCTCGAGCGGGTACCTAGTTTGTCGAGATGCTGGGAGTGTGCATCCGCCGCTCGAGCGTGGGATTGTCCGCTCGAGCGGGAGTCTGTGAGTGTACGCTCGAGCGGGGTTTTGTCCGCTCGAGCGGAGATGCTGAGTAAAATCGTGATTTCGTGTTTTAAAACAGTTTTTCAGCCCCTTTGATCCAAAAACCCTAAAGTCCGACCTTTCTTCTTCTCTAAACACCTTTTCTCCTAGGTTTGATCTAGTTAGGGTGTGTTTCTACCCTAGTTCTTTTACAAATAAGATAGAGGAGAGTGAGGGCTTCCATTTAATCTGAACGATTGTTGATTTGGAGCACTTTGGAGTTTCGGGCATCTACTTCATCTTCTTCTTTTTGGGTTCTTTCTTCGAGGTAGGGATTTTCCTACTCCATTTATACGTTTTAATCCTAAGTTTTGGTATTTTGGTATGTGGGGGTAGTTTGGTAATTTGGAAGAAACCCTAGGGTTTTGGTTTAGATTAATTTGTATAATTAATTTAAGGGAAAAATGTGGAATTTAGTTTAATTCATGGAATTGGGGAAATTTAGTGAATTGATGATATATATTTGGGGTAGTTTAATTATTTACCTTTGGGAATGTTAAATTTACATTCATTGATGTATTTATTTCTTGTTTAGAAATAACTGTTTTGGGCTATCGGTGGAGGATAGCCATTGATTGTTGTAGACCTTGCATGCGGCTTAGGTATAACTGGAATTGAGTCAATTGTTTGACTGTTGAGTTAATACAGAACATTTGTGTATTAATTATGTGTTGTATATGGCAATTGTGTGTTTATTGCATATGCATGTTGTTTGGAGGAGATAGGGGATGAACTCCACGGTTTAGGGGAAGATAGGGGATGGACCTCTAAACCGGATTTATTGGGAGGAGATAGGGGATGGACTCCAGTAGCATCACTCTTATGTGTGCTTATTGATTAATAGATATATTTCTATTTATTGTGATATGATACATCACTAAAATGTGTATCAGTTGGGAAGTATGGAAGTGAATTGGTTATGATTGATACAATACCAACTTGTGTATTTGTTATGGTTAGGTCTAACTTAAATTGTTATTCCTGTTGAATTGGAAGTATTGTTAATAAAAGATGAAACCCGTTGAGTTATTTGGCCAGGTTCTGAGCCATAAGTGGAAGTAAAATGTGCCATAGACATGTGTCATAGGCAATGTAGACATTTGTGTCATGAAAATTGTAACTTGATTGTAGAGTGTTAACCATGTATCAGATGCTAATGCTTTAGTTAATTCTTATGCTTGGTTTAGTATTTCTCTACTGGGCTGTGGCTCACCCTATATGGGAACTTTATTTTTCAGGTTCAGGTGGTTCACTCCCTCCAAGGACTTAGCTTGTGAGGATTGATTTGAAGACTTGTTTATTTTTATTGTTTTATTTGAACAATGTAATCTTTCAAGCCTAGGGCTTTATCTGTTTTTGAGTTAGAACTCAGTGAATTGTGTCCAAGTGTTGGCTTGGCAAGATGTAAGCCCGTAGGGCATTTATTCTGATGTTTTATTTCATAATACTCTGATGGATGGATTTATATATTGTTTTAATATAATAATGCATGTTTTATTATTTATTATGGGTTTATTTTGAGGGCGTTACAACTTGGTATCAGAGCGTACCGGGTTTGAATACTTTGGGTACGTGGGAAGTGATTAGTATCACAATGGGTTCGTCTCGTTTGATAGAGACTTAGTGTAATGATTGCATGCTTATATGATAACATGTTTATGTGATTATGTGGGTATGGAATGTAGTTTCTAGATATTGATTGGATCCTTGAGTTTCTAGTAGTCTTGTTGGAAAGGCACTTGATCAATGCTGCTTCCAACCGGAACTATAGTAACCCTTTGGGACTATCATTATCCAGGAATGAAATTCGTAGGTGCTTATGTGATTATGTGCTTACGTGGTGTGATTTATTGTTGTCCAATGCATTAGGACGTGAGTGTTTAGCTTCGGCACATTTATTAATGTGCTAACGTCTTTGTTTCCTTTAATAGGATGTCAGGACGAGGACGAGGTCGCGGTAGAGGTAGGCAGGCTAGGCAGGAAGTGCCTATACCGGAGGAGATTCCGGCAGTTCAGGAGGGTGTTGGCCAGGCCAATGTGGCCGAGCCAGTAGGACAGCCGTTTATGGGCGCTTTGGCCCAAGAGATAGCAGGGGCATTTCAGGCGTCAGTTGACATTCTGAGGGCTGCGAATCCAGCCCAGGTAGTTCCAGCCCCGGTAGTTGCTGCAGATGCAGGGCCTTCTTTTCTGAAGAGGGAGTTTTCCGGTCTCAACCGGACGTGTTTTGTAGGTGATCCTAGCGAGCGCTTAAGGGACGAATGGCTCGAACAGACAACGAAACGTTTGAGATGCTTGGCATCGAAGACGAGGGGTTGAAGGTGACCTTGGCATCTTTCCAGCTGAAAGGGGATGCGGGTAGTGGTGGAAATTCATTAAGTCGTGTTGGAGGTACATGGGAGGCGTTTGTGAATGCTTTTCAGGAAGTACCTGTCCCAGCTGTTCAGGAGAGTTGAGAGATCAGTTCTGCCAGCTGAAGCAGAATAGTTATCAGTGGCTGAGTTTGAGGCCTTATTTACTAGTTTGTCTCAGGTTCGCACCTGAGTTAGTGGCGTCCGAGGAACGTCGGTGTATAGAGTTCGAGAAGAAGTTGAGGCGCGGCCTCAAATTGAGAGTTGTGCCGACTATGATTAGGGATTTTTGGGCGTTTGGTTGATGCAGCAGCCCATACTGAGATCGCGATGCGGGAGGAGGAAGAAGGGCAGAAAGGCTCCAAGAGGAGTCAGGATGGCCAGAGTGATGGCAGGAGGCAGAGAGGTTTCACTCCTCAGCAGCCTCAGAGTAGTTTTTCTAGATCCACTTTTCCAGTGCAGTGCTAGTTCTGGGAAAGGCAGTCAGGGAGACATTACTTGCTTCAAGTGTGGTCAGCTGGGCCACAAGTCTCCAGTTTGTCCTCAGAGGGGAGGAGTTCAGAGAGCAGCATCTTCTTCGGCTCGATCTCAGAGCCAGAGTCAGAGTAGAGGCCAGCCACTCTCGTGCTATCAGTGTGGTCAGCCAGGGCACATGAAGAGGTTTTGCCCACAGTTGGGTGGCACATCTGGTGCATCTGGTTTGAGGCAGACTCAGGGTCAGCAGCCAGCGCAGTCGGGTCAGGCCTCGAGGGCCAATAGGGGGCTTCTTCGTCCCAGTCTGTGCAGCAGTCTACTGCTCCGAGGGGTGAGCAGGTTGATCAGAGGTCGTCTGGGCGCGTGTATGCTGTTCACCGCGCAGGATCTAGTACCGGCTCCGTCTGTTGTGAGAGGTACTTCTTGTTTTGCAATTCAGTTGCTAGTGTTCTGATTGATACGGGTGCATCTCATTCCTTTGTGTCTGCTGCATTTGCATCTATTTTGGAGTTGGAGTTAGCTCAGTTAGCATCTCCTATTTGTGTAGTGTCGCCTCTTGGGGGTGAGTTGATTTTGAACAAGGTGTTAGGGTTGTGATATAGAGGTCGATGATCATAGAATCCTTTCTCTTTGTAGTTATGCCCATGAAGGGCTTTGATGTTATTTTGGGTATGGACTGGTTATCATCATACCGGGCAGTTATTGATTGCTACCGTCAGAGGGTCACTTGTTGTACCGTGAACGGGGAGTGTTTTCGTTTTCTGGGGGACCGGGTTGGTAGTGTTTTGCCACCGGGTTATGATCCGCGAGGGCGGAGTGAGCTTAGTGGTCTACTTGCCAGTCTTTCGATTAGTGAGGGTGATGAGACCCAGATTGTGTTGCCGAGGGTGGTCTGTGAGTATTCGGACGTTTTTCCCGAGGATCTTGTTAGTTTGCCACCTCAGCGAGAGATTGAGTTCTCTATTGATTTAGTGCCCGGCACGGCGCCGATTTCTATGGCACCTTACCGTTTTGCTCCAGCCGAGTTAGTTGAGTTGAAGATTCAGCTTCAGGAGTTGCTAGATAAGGGCTATATCCGTCCTAGTGTTTCGCCGTGGGGAGCACCGGCCCTCTTTGCTAAAAAGAAAGGTGGTGCTTTGAGACTATGTATAGATTACCGGAAGTTGAATCGGGCTACGGTTAAGAATAAGTATCCTATGCCCCGTATTGATGATTTGTTTGACCAGTTGAAGGGTTCCCGTTGTTTCTCTAAGATAGATTTGAGATCGGGTTATCATCAGTTGAGAGTCAGGGAGGAGGATATTCCTAAGACGGCATTCCGTACGCGGTATGGCCATATGAGTTTCTGGTGATGCCGTTTGGGCTCACCAATGCACCGGCAGTGTTTATGGATTTGATGAACCGGATCTTCCGGGAATTCTTGGATCGTTTTGTAGTCGTCTTCGTGGACGACATTTTGATTTATTCACCTTCAGAGGAGGAGCACGAGGCACACTTGAGAGTGGTGCTAGAGTTACTTAGAGCCCATAAGCTTTATGCTAAGTTTGGGAAGTGTGTTTTGGCTAGAAGAGGTGAAGTTCTTAGGCCATGTAGTTTCTGGGGAAGGGGTGTCTGTTGATACATCCAAGACTGAGGCAGTGCAAGATTGGGCACAGCCTAAGAGTGTGTTTGAGATCCGCAGTTTTCTGGGATTAGCTGGGTATTACCGTCGGTTTGTGAAAGATTTCTCCAGGTTAGCTTCACCGTTGACTAGATTGACTCGGAAGGGAGTCAAATTTGTATGGAGTGAGACTTGTGAAAAGTCGTTTCAGGAGTTGAAGGTTAGACTGACCACCGCTCCAGTCTTGATTATTCCGGAGAGAGGGTTGGGTTATGCAGTCTATTGTGACGCCTCACGAGAGGGTCTGGGTTGTGTGTTGATGCAAGAGGGGAAAGTGGTCGCCTATGGTTCACGTCAGTTGAAAATTCATGAGCAGAATTACCCCACACACGATTTAGAGTTAGCAGCTGTGATATTTGCCTTGAAGATTTGGAGGCATTATCTTTATGGTGAGAGGTTCGAGGTATTCTCGGATCATAAGAGTCTGAAATATCTGTTCACACAGAAAGACTTGAATTTGAGGCAGAGGAGATGGATGGAGTTCATTGAGGATTATGACTTCGAGTTGCACTATCATCCGGGGAAGGCCAATGTTGTGGCCGATGCCCTTAGTAGGAAATCTGTTGGTGACTTAGCTAGTATAGCCATCCGGGAGTGGGAGATGTTGGGTGCAGTTGGGGAGTTTGATTTGCATCTGGGCGAATCCGTTGAGGCTGCGGCCTTATTTTCTGTTGTTGCACAGCCTACACTTGTGACTCGAGTGTTAGAGGCTCAGAGGGGTGATCTTGAGGTAGAATCTCTCCGAGAGAAGATTTCCATTGGGAAGGTTGAAAAGGGTTTGACGGTGTATCCCGACCTGAGTGTGAGGTACCGAGATCGTCTGTTTGTGCCGGAGTCTTGCCGAGAGGAGGTACTCCGAGAGTTTCATCATTCACGCCTTGCGGTGCATCCGGGAGGCACTAAGATGTATCAGGATTTGGGTCGCCAGTTCTGGTGGCGGGGTATGAAGAGAGATGTGGCAGCTTTCGTATCTAGGTGCCTTACTTGTCAGCAAGTGAAGGCCGAGCATCAGAGGCCAGCGGGTTTGTTGCAACCCTTGCCTATTGCCGAGTGGAAGTGGGAGCATGTCACTATGGACTTCGTTGTGGGTCTTCCGAGGACTCAGCAGGGTAGTGATGCCATTTGGGTGGTTGTAGACCGGTTGACGAAGTCAGCGCACTTCATTCCTATGCGCGTTAGAGATTCAGTAGATCATCTTGCTGAGTTGTATGTTCGGGATATAGTGAGGTTGCACGGGGTTCCAGTGACGATCGTCTCAGATAGAGATCCTCGTTTCACTGCCAGGTTGTGGCAGAGTTTGCAGAGTGCTTTAGGCACTAAGTTGACCCTTAGCACGGCTTATCATCCTCAGACTGACGGGCAGTCCGAGCGTACTATTCAGATCCTTGAAGATATGCTTCGGGTTGTATTCTCGACTTTAGTGGGTCGTGGGAGAGGCACTTACCATTAGTGGAGTTTGCCTACAACAACAGTTTTCAGTCTAGTATCGGTATGGCACCGTTTGAGGCCTTGTATGGCCGACCGTGTAGATCTCCTGTTTGTTGGGCCGAGGTGGGTGATGCACCTTTGTTGGGTCCGGAGTTGGTAAGGGAAACGACGGAGAAAGTTGAGCTTATCCGTAAGAGGCTTGTTACAGCACAGAGTCGTCAGAAATCTTATGCTGACCGTAGAAGGAGACCTTTGGCATTTGAGGTGGGTGATCATGTCTTTTTGAAGATATCACCTAAGCGGGGTTTGATGAGGTTTGGGAAGAGTGGGAAGTTGTCCCTCGATTCATTGGGCCTTTTGAGATTCTTGAGAGGATTGGCGAGGCTGCTTATCGTTTAGCTTTGCCTCCGCAGTTGTCCGGAGTTCATGACGTGTTTCATGTGAGTATGCTTCGGAAGTATGAGCCAGATCCGTCACATGTACTGGATTGGACTGATTTAGTTGTTGATGAGGATGTCTCGTATGAGGAGAGACCGGTTCGAGTCTTGGATAGGCGGGATCAAGTCCTGCGTGGCAAGACTATCCCTTTGGTGAAAGTTTTGTGGAAGCATCACGGAGTGGAGGAAGCCACTTGGGAACGTGAGTTGGAAGTCCGTGAGAAATATCCGGACTTGTTTACTGATTTGTAATCTTGTATTTAGATTATGTAATATTGTTGAACTTAAGAGCTTTATATATATATGTCTTAAGTTGGGAAAACATTGAGAATGTTTTGGTTTAATGTTAACATTTTGAAACTTGCCTTTTTATGGAAGTGGAGTATAACATTTATATATTGAATGTGTTATTTATATCATGAGATTGAATATGATATGGAAATTGTTAACATTGAAAAGATTAATGCATAATATTGATGCAAGTTGAAATATATGTTGATTTATACATATTGTGAGATGCCTCTTGATTAGAGATGAAGCGACCAGTTTTGGGTCAAGTTGTTGTTTATTGCTTTATGATATCATTGGGAATTGAGAAAAACTTGTTTTTTACAAACTTATGCTTAATTTCGGGGACGAAATTCTTTTAAGGGGGGAGGTTATAGCGACCCCGGTCTTTTTCCCATTTGATTATTGTATCCGGACTTATGTTCCGTAGACTCCATTGTTGTGTTATTGTTGTTGTCGTCTTTTAATTCCTTAGCTTTGGAGTTATAGGATGTGTTGGGCGGGTTTGGAACAGGTTGGTTGAGCTTAGGAACCAAAACTAGTTGCCCAGATTTTAGCTTTTCCGCTCGAGCGGGGGTTCTGGCGCTCGAGCGGGAAAAACACCCATCCAGTATTTCTTGTGCAGGGTTGGACGCTCGAGCGGGAGTTGGGCCGCTCGAGCGGGAATGTGGGAGTGACGCTCGAGCGGGGAGTTGGACGCTCGAGCAGGTACCTAGTTTGTCGAGATGCTGGGAGTGTGCATCCGCCGCTCGAGCGTGGGATTGTCCGCTCGAGCGGGAGTCTGTGAGTGTGCGCTCGAGCGGGGTTTTGTCCGCTCGAGCGGAGATGCTGAGTATAAAATCGTGATTTCGTTTTTAAAACAGTTTTTCAGCCCCTTTTTGATCCAAAACCCTAAAGTTCGACCTTTCTTCTTCTCTAAACACCTTTTCTCCTAGGTTTGATCTAGTTAGGGTGTGTTTCTACCCTAGTTCTTTTACAAATAGATAGAAGAGAGTGAGGGCTTCCATTTAATCTGAGCAGTTGTCAGTTTGGAGCACTTCGGAGTTTCGAGCATCTTCTTCATCATCATCTTTTGGGTTATTTCTTCGAGGTAGGGATTTCCTACTCCATTTATATGTTTTAATCCTAAGTGTTGGTATTTTGGTATGTGGGTAGTTTGGTAATTTCGGAAAGAAACCTTAGGGTTTGGTTTAGATTAATTTGTATAATTAATTTAAAGGAATCATGTGGAATTTGGTTTAATTCATGGAATTGGGAAATTTAGTGAATTGATGATATATATATTTGGGGGGTAGTAATTATTTACCTTTGGGAATGTTAAATTTACATTCATTGATGTATTTATTTCTTGTTTAGAAATAACTGTTTTGGGCTATCGGTGGAGGATAGCCATTGATTGTTGTAGACCTTGCATGCGGCTTAGGTATGACTGGAATTGAGTCAATTGTTTGACTGTTGAGTTAATACAGAACATTTGTGTATTAATTATGTGTTGTATATGGCAATTGTGTGTTTATTGCATATGCATGTTGTTTGTGAGAGATAGGGGATGAACTCCACGGTTAAGGGAAGATAGGGGATGGACCTCTAAACCGGATTTAATTGGGAGGAGATAGGGGATGGACTCCAGTAGCATCACTCTTATGTGTGCTTATTGATTAATAGATATATTTCTATTTATTGTGGATATGATACATCACTAAAATGTGTATCAGTTGGGAAGTATGGAAGTGAATTGGTTATGATTGATACAATACCAACTTGTGTATTTGTTATGGTTAGGTCTAACTTAATTGTTATTCCTGTTGAATTGGAAGTATTGTTAATAAAGATGAAACCCCGTTGAGTTATTTGACCAGGTTCTGAGCCATAAGTGGGAAGTAAAATGTTGCCATAGACAGTGTGTCATAGGCAATGTAGACATTTGGTCATGAAAATTGTAACTTGATTGTAGAGTGTTAACCATGTATCAGATGCTAATACTTTAGTTAATTCTTATGCTTGGTTTAGTATTTCTTCCTGGGCTGTGGCTCACCCTATATGGGAACTTTATTTTTCAGGTTCAGGTGGTTCACTCCCTCCAAGGACTTAGCTTGTGAGGAATTGAATTTGAAGACTTGTCTTATTTCTACTTGTTTTATTTGAACAATGTAATCTTTCAAGCCTAGGGCTTTATCTGTTTTTGAGTTAGAACTCAGTAAATTGTGTCCAAGTGTTGGCTTGCAATGTAAGCCCGTAGGGCATTTATTCTGATGCTTATTTCATAATACTCTGATGGATGGATTTATATTATTGTTTAATATAATAATGCATGTTTATATTATTTATTCTGGGTTTATTTTTGAGGGCGTGACAGTTTCTCCAACATTCTTTTCTCATTGTAAGTTTTCAAATCAGCTTTCAAAGTTTAATGTAATCAAATGAATTGACATACCAATAACACAAGGTGAATATAAATACTTTTATTCCAATTCATCATCAAAGGAATTACACAATTCCCTCTTTTCAAGTATCCTCAACAATTAGTCATTTCAAGACTATTTCAATGTTTTAAACAATAATTTTCAAAATGAACAATAATTCTCATATTCCCTGAAATTCATCATTTATATAAATATAAATAAGAAAGTTTCCAAACATCCATTTATTTTGACATACAAAATAAATATAACAATATCATTTATGGATTTTCAATCTCTTAAAAAAAATTCCCAAATTCTAGGTTTCCTCACCAAAACTATACAACTCAAATCTTTTGAAAAAATTTTTCCAAAATCATCTTTTCTTCAATCAATGAAGATCAAAACCTATAAGGTCATTTTAAAAAAACAAGAGACAAACCCACTTTCAAAATCGCTCAACTTCTTAAATCAACAATCAATTTTCAAAGCTATCAAAGGATGATTTGGAAAATCATCTAGATCTTGCAAAAATATATATATAATTCTAAGAAAATCCCTACCTC
The DNA here is from genome assembly GCA_030407325.1 of Camellia japonica. NCBI lineage: Eukaryota > Viridiplantae > Streptophyta > Magnoliopsida > Ericales > Theaceae > Camellia > Camellia japonica. The sequence continues at coordinate 100,467,121 of JAPPVO010000007.1, forward strand.
AAGTTTTGAAGAAGAAATGAGATGAAACCCCCCAAAATCAACGGTGTCGAAACTCAATCTTGACCGTACACAACGAAGCCCTCGAAAAGTTAACCAACTTTGATGAAGAACCTATGGCAGAACTCTAATGAATCTTGAGAAATCAAGATTTTGATCCAATTTAGCGTAGGGAAATGTAGAGAAAAGAGAGAGGAAAGGGTTTTTAGAGAAATATATACAAAAGTGATCTGAAATATCAGATTCACAATTGATATAACATGGTCCGCTCGAGCGTGGAAAGCCTCGCTCGAGCATCAAATATACTTTCCCAGTACTTTTGCAGACAGGTCAAACTTGTGGAACCAAACATTCTCCGCTCAAGTGCATAACGGCCGCTCGAGTGGACAAGCAACTTCTAATGCATTTTGCATTTTTCCTTTTGAGGGTGCTGCCCCTCAACCCTGCCAGGGCGCTGCCCCTGGACCCCCGTGAGCTGACCGGGCAACTTGATCCCCACCAGGGCGTTGCCCTTGGACCGACCAAGGGGCGTTGCCCCTGGACCCCCGCGAGCTGACCGAGCAACTCGATCTCCACTAGGGTGCTGCCCTTGGACTCGCCAAGGGGCACTGCCCCCTGGACCCCCGCGATCTGACCGGGCAACTCGATCCCCGACATACTCAGCGAAGTGGCAAAACTGGGATCGCTACAATATAAAACAATTGACATCTTTCACAAAATAATTATCATCACGCATGAAACACATAAATAGAACCGAGATAATAACAAGAAATCCAACAACGCTCTACCTGCCTCAAGCACGGTAAACTAAGGATACACCTTTCCAATACTCACGCCAATTTACTAGTCACAAGCTAGAAGATAATGGTACCTCTGCTCAGTTCTCCAGACGCTAGCTGGAAGGTACTAGCACCCCATATTCTCAGCGCAGCCAATTCTCCAGGAGCTAACTGGAGGGTAATGGTACCCTTAATTCTCAGCATATGCACACTTCCAACCATCACATAACTCAACAAATATAAACAACCCATGTGTACTACATACACAAAATCTATTCAACATCACAATGTCATCCTCCACCGATGACCAAGAACAAAACCTCTAAGCAAACTATATATAAACACATGTAATACCATAATCCGATACCCACTTGACCTTAAGTCCCACAACAATGATAATAACAACAATATTCAACTATTTCAAAAATTCAACCTCAAGTTCATTTCTAAATTTACAATACGTCATGGTTTTTTTCTCTTTTCAAAATCAACTCCTTTATTTTTTCCAAATCAACATGCCCAAGTCCTTTTCTTTCAATTTTCACTTTTCAATAAAATCACATCCATGAATTTCAAGCCATAACTCAACTTAACTTAACGTGGTTATCGAATTAAATTCCAATACCAAAATTAATTCACGCTTTATGCTAACAACATAACTCAAATTATCAAAACACAACCATTATTCAACTTTACCCATTTTTAATCCATTAGGTCAAAAGATCAAATTAGGGCCTTTTTCTCTTTTTCAACATAGACAATTTGAGCTACCCTTCCATTATCCCAAACAACAATCAATTCCCAATTTCTACTCCAAACATTCAAACCCTAGATCACCCTTATATGATTTTCAAAGAAGTCCATTATGGACATGATTTTTATGTAATAAAATACACCGCATGTCTATCTATAGGAGAAATATTGCAAATGAGTAAAAGAATCCCTACCTCAAGCAATGAAGAGAAGAAAGCCGAAAATCCAACTTTAACGAAAACACGATCTACTCAGATCAAATGGAAGCTCTCGTCGAGCTCAACGTTTTGGTATAAGGAACTTGGGGTCTAAGATGTATAAAAGTAGATGAAAACTAGGTAGAAAGAGCTTGAAAGTTCAACAATCGCAGAAGGAGAGAGAGAGAGAGAGATGATTCAGATGTAACCAAAAGTGACTTTTATAGATGCTGAATATGGACAGACCGTTTGAACGCAAGAAGTGTCGCTCGAGCGTCCAGACACAACAAGTGTGACTGCTCAAGCGCAGGAATCACCGCTTGAGCGAAGAATGCACCCTTTCAATAGTTTTGCAGACCTGTAGAAATACTGAGAGTTTTCAAACACCGCTCGAGCGCAAGAAGTTTTGCTCGAGCGTAGAGATAGAATTCAAGGCAACAACAATTTTAAAAGCAAGCAACCAACCTGCTCCAAATGACACCAACACACACCAATAACCAAATTCAATGAGGAATAAGGGGGAAACAAGACATAAACAATCATATAAGATAAAGAAATCCAGATCCAAAATATCTATGGGTCGAATTTAAATCAAAGTCGCTATATTGAACGTAATTAGTAATTTTGCATTTCAACAAATGAAAAATATATTTTAATAATTTTTCTACAAAAAGTATCATTTAAGTATTTTTTGCCTTAGACTCCGAATAAACTTGAGCCGCCTCTAAATAGAAGAGTATATGACCTCTTTGCTAGGAGAAAATGGTACAAGTGGCCGCATGATATTATGATATTAGGTCGAGCTATGCACTGGGTGGAGCTAGAACTACTTTGTCTCTTGAAGGAGGTAAGGGGCAAATTTTGTTGGATAGATGGTGGGTTAGGCTGAGTTTTAATAAAATAAATTATCATTAAAATATTAATTAATATCGACCAATTGGTCTAATAAACGATTATATATAGGACAACAGTTTCAATTTAAATATGCCAGTCATTTCTCATGCATGTGTAATTATTTACATAATTAATAGTCAATGTTCATAGACTTATAAAGCTTCACAAGTGATACAATTAAATAACTATAGCTCCACAAATGGTCCAATCAAGAACTATACAACAAACCAATAATATCTTTTCTTTATTTTAATTGTTTTTCAATTAAAAATAATAATTTTAACTGCTTTTTATGAAAGTTGTATTGTTTAATATGATTCATACCAATTAAATAGTCGATATTTTTAATTAGTAAAAAAATGTAGAGTATATATTCTTATTTATCAGAATATATTTTATTATGTGATTGTCAATAAATTTTTAAGGAGGGCCAAATTAAATTTGTAGGGTTTATTTAGTAATTCCATTTGGCTACGGTCTTATTCTAGCTGATCTCAGTATTTGTGGTTTTTTTTTTATAGTTTGCCAATTCAAGTATTGTTCCTGTTGGTACCATAAGGTGTTGGGTTGTTAGGTTAAGTCTCGCAACGAGCACAATTTTCGTATTTAGTTGCCATCGTTGAGTTTGGAATTCTGAACAAACTGTTAGTAATAAGTTTTACCATAACATTTCATTAATTTGTAGCTGATATGGATATATAGAATTGATTCAATTATGGAATCGTGAATAATCAGTTCAATCGGTACACTTTATATGAGGTATTAAATTTTGAAAAATAATCCTACTATAAAATGGATTTTTGCAAATTTTTTGAGAGGTGTCAAATTTAATGTGGGAGGTCATTAGGTGGGTATATAATAACTTTTACAGGATTATACTAATGTAAAAATGGGTTTTTTTCCTCCCAAAACCCCTAAGTTGACTTCATAACCAACATGAACAAGGGCAAAAATGTAACAAGGCCCCCACAAATTCTTCTTATCCTAACATACTTTAAAGTTGAAGTATTTTGTTGGACGAATTACACTAACAGTTCTTATAATTTGGAATTTGTGTCACTTTAGTGTCTGACTTTTCAATTGTGATACATTTTATCATGAATTTTAGATCTTGTTCTAAATAAGGACAATCAAAGATATTTCCTTTGCAAACGGTTCATTTTAAGTGCAAAGTTGTCATACAACTTATTTTGTGTTAGTTAACTTGTATATTGTTTGAAATGTAATGGCATTTTCTTTAATAAATAATGTTAGAACTTTCTTGGTTTTAAAGTTATGTTTGATTTGGTTTTCAGAATCTATTTGCAGAAAAATTTTCTAAGAAATTGAAAATAAAATTGGAGAAAAAAAAATTAAAAACATATCATTTTTATATAATTTTGTCTTTTGGGAGGGTAGAAATAATTTTTTAAAATAATTTTTTTTGACATTTATTTTCGTTAAATTAGTTTTTATTTTTTTGAAAGTCAAACATGGCGACAACTTTGATATTATTATTAAAATAATCCATTAAATCAAAAAATCTAAAACTAAAAACATTTCATATATAAACTTATCGATTACACATTGAAAGTCTAATAACCACCCATTACATGATAACTATCCAAAAATATATGTTAACAACAAATACAACCATCAAAAATATCTATTACATGATAACCATCAAAAATATCAACAAAAATAATCACTTATTACATGATCATCGTCCAAACACATACTAAAAATTAATTTGGTAAAAAAAATAAAAAAAATAAAAATGTAAAAAATTTATCATTTTTATATAATTTTATCTTGGGTGGGTAGAAATAATTTTTAAGAAATCAAAAATAATTTTTTGATATTTATTTTTATTAAACTAGTTTATATTTTATCAAATTGACGATTTTGCCCTTAAAATGGAGCAATAGTGTCTTCAATTGTTCTTATTTGAAACGAGATTCAAAATTAGGGTCAAATGTATCACAATTGAAAGGTTAGGGACCAAAGTGACACAAGTTCCAAATTACAAGGACCGTTAATGTAATTCCCCCTATTTTGTTTCAATGAAAAATAAATAAACAAATAAATTTAGTCTTAGTTGTACAAGAATTTCGCCATTACGGGTCAGAAGAGAGTCAGATATACATAACCTCATCCTCTAAGAGAGAGACTATTTTCGTGATTTGAACTGATAATTTCGGGGGATTCTATTTGAACCCAAAATATGTCTCAATATGCCCAATTTAAATTCATAAATTTAAATTCATATTATATCCTAATATGAATTTACTAATAAGGACGACACATATTAAACCCTAAAATATTTTTTTTTTCTCATGGTACACCCTAATCAGTTATTCCTATTCAAATCTCTATATCTTCTTTCTCAAGAGATCAAAGTTATTTCTTCTTCTTCTTCTTCTTCTTCTTCTTCTTCTTCTTCATCCTCCCTCCAAAACTCCAATCTACCCTACCAAAACTCATCATCATCATCAACATCATTGTTTTTTATTATTTTAAACCCTAAACCCTAGAAGAAAGTTTGAACAAAATCAAATAATGGATGAAAGTAACAATCAAAATAGTTTTTTGAAACCCATCAAAAAGGAGGTAAGTATTCCACGAGCATTCTTGTGGATAATTCATAATGTAAAAGTTTTTTTTTTCTGTATTGAAAAGTTTTTGAAATAATTTAGTTTTTTTAGTTTGTTTATTATTTATTATTTGGGTTTACCTTGAGGGTAATTTGGAAAAATAATAGGGTAATGAGAGTAAATAAAATTTTAAATAATCAAACAGGGTGTACTTAGAAATTAGGAGTATTTAATGATTTTTTTGGTGTAAATAAAATTCCCCCATAATTTCCCAATCGCAATAGATCAACTTTAGTGTTACGCCAATGCCCACCCTCTACCAATTTGTATAAACTATAACCACCCATTAGTAAATAGGCATTGTTATACAAGTCCAAAAATTAGACCCAATTTTCAAGCCCTATGATGTAGCAATCAATTAAAATATCTAAGGTAACACTCTTTCTCATATCTTCTCAATCATCAACCAATTATATCACTCAGACATCATTGGATCTAAAAAATGAGTTTAAAAAGTGAGTAAAAATAAAAATATAAAAAATTAATCATTTTTATGTAATTTTATCTTTGATGAACAGAAATAATTTTTAAGAAATCAAAAATAATTTTTTGACATTTATTTTTATTAAACTAGTTTATATTTTATCAAATTAACGACTTTGCTCTTGAAATGAAGCAACAGTGTCTTCAATTATCTTTATTTGAAACGAGATTCAAAATTCAGGATCAAATGTATCACAATTGAAAGGTTAGGGACCAAAGTGACACAAGTTTTAAATTATAGGGACCGTTAGTGTAATTCGCTCTATTTTGTTTCAATGAAAAATAAATAAACAAATAAATTTAGTCTTAGTTATACAAGACTTTCGCCATTACAGGTCAGAAGAGGGTTAGATATAACAACCTCATCCTCTAAGAGAGAGACTATTTTCGTGATTTCAACTCATAATTTCTCAATCACAATAGAACAACTTTAGTGTTATGCCAAGGCCCACCCTCTAACAACTCGTATAAAATATAGCCACTCATTAGTAAATGGGCATTACTATACAAGTCCAAAAATTAGATCCAATTTTCAAGTCCTATGATATGGCAATCAATTAAAATATCTAAGGTAATACTCTCTCTCATATCTTCTCAATTATCAACCAATTATATCATTTACATATCATTGGATCTAAAAAATGAGTTTAAAAAGTGAGTAGAAATAAAAATGTAAAAGATTTATCATTTTTATATAATTTTATTTTTGGTGGGTAGAAATAATTTTTAAGAAGTCAAAAATAATTTTTTGACATTTATTTTTGTTAAATTAGTTTATATTTTATCAAATTGATGACTTTGCCCTTGAAATAGAGCAATAGTGTCTTCAATTGTCCTTATTTGAAACAAGATTCAAGATTCAGAGTCAAATGTATCACAATTGAAATGTTATGAACCAAAGTGTCACAAGTTCCAAATTACAGAAACCGTTAGTATAATTCGCTCTATTTTGTTTCAATGAAAAATAAATAAACAAATAAATTTAGTCTTAGCTGTACAAGATTTGCGCCATTATGGGTCAGAAGAGGGTCAAATATACACAACCTCATCCTCTAAGAGAGAGACTATTTTCGTGATTTGAACTCATAATTTTCCAAAAGCAATAGAACAACTTTAGTGTTATGCCAAGGCCCACCCTCTACTAATTTGTATAAAATATAACCACTCATTAGTAAATGGGCATTGCTATACAAATTCAGAAATTAGACCCAATTTTCAAGCCCTATGATGTGGCAATCAATTAAAATATTTAACACTCTCTCTCATATCTTCTCGATTATCAACCAATTATATCATTTACATATCATTGAATCTAAAAAATGAGTTTAAAAAGTTAGTTTGTATATATCATTTTTCTTAGTAAATTTTATCACTCATCTTTACCAAACTGCAACTCAGAGAATCAAACTTAAAGAAAAGTATTCTTAACATTTTCTTGAAATCAAATCTTAAAAATAATTAGTGTAGAACTAGATGTGAAAAGGTATTATGCTTACAGCTTATTGATTCACAAGCATCTGTGGTTTTTAAAAGACAAACAAAAGAATCAGTATATATTTGCCCATTTACCACTTCTCTATTTGCTTCTCTGTTGACTTCTATTATATATAGGAAAAATTACACTTTGCACCCCAATATTTTATATCTAATCCCACTTTATCCTTTGATCTTTTAATTATTTTAGTCAATCCACAAACTTCGAGTCAAGTTACAATTTGACTCATTTATATAACCTCATTTTTAAAGTCAGAGGAGATCAACCACATGAAAGTATTAATTACATGTAATACCTTTATATTTTTTATCAAAATCTCACTTTAACCCTACTTTGATTCTTAGCATCCTTGTACTTTTACTAAAATTTCATTTTAATCCTTACACTTCAACTTCTCCGTCAATTTTTGGAATGACATTATAAGACTAAGTCTAACTATTACTTGACCTAAAATCTAGAGAATTAACTGTGATATTTAAAAGGTCAAGTGACAAAGTGGGGATTGGATCACTGCAACATATAAGAATTTTAGAGACCCAATGTTTTGGTCTCCAAAAGTGAAAATTTTGTTCTAAAAGATATTTATGGATCAATTTCTATCGTCATGTGGATAGTCACTAAAAGGTCGTCCTGAAAAGTCAAAAACAAAGCTTTTAGCGACAAAATTTTGAAAATGTCACTAATAAATAACAGACTTTTAGGGATAAAATAATTTGGTCTCAAAAAGATAATAATCCGTCACTAATGTCTAATTTTCGTTGCTAAAAATATAATAATAACATTTTTCACAACAAAAATATTTGGTCTCCAAAAAATAATTTTATTCTTAAATTTTGGTTTCTAAAACCTTAATTTTTTGTAGTGGATGTAAATTATAAAGGTGTAAAGTATAATTTATCCTTATGTGTACTAAGACTAGTGTCATTACGTGCTTGCATACCCTCAACACTTTGGTAGCTTCAATAATTATGTACATCATTCCTTAAAATAATAAACAAAACATTCAACCACATAAACCAGTACAAAACACTCATAGGAGTGGAGTGACCCAATTTTGGGATCCACATCCTTATGAGTATTAAGTGCCACTTTTTATGAGTTCTGTGTCTCACTTTTTGTGCCGTTTATAGTGCCCTACCACCGGTTGATCCAAATAACCTGAACCCAAAATGCTTAAACCAAGTTACGTAAAAATAAACTAATGATTGTTATATACCCAAAATCATCAATGCAAATCTTTAATATATCCTTATCTTAATATTAATGGTTGTAGCTTCCTATTTGAAAAGAGGATATATGCCAGACATATCAGTGATCATGAATGGATTCCATAGAGAACAAGGCATCCACTTCCTTGACCTTTGGTGTTGGAATTAAGTCAATATGTAATTCCATTCCAATCCCTTTATCCTCCAATGCATGTCAAAGTAAAGGCTACCCTACAAGTATATAGCATATGAATATTATAGAGGGACTATAAATTCAAAAATTTTATTTAATTTTTTTTTTAGAATTACTAATATATATGATTTAAATTTATTTTATGTATAGACTCATGTTTTTATTAATTTAATCTCTACCATACTGTGAAGAATAAAAGAATATATCTATTTTATTCAATGAGATCACATATACACTGTACAATATATTATATAGAAGAAATGTCTAACTAACTCATAACAATCTAACTAACTCAGAAACTAACTAACTAACTCAGTAACTAACTCAGCTAACAAACTCTAACTGTCTAACAAATACTAAAACTGCTACAGATATTAATCTGAAAGATACAATGTTTAAGAAGAGACTGTAGCTTTGACTCTGCCTCTAGCTGGGCGTACTGCAACTGGGTTTGCCTCTGCACACTGCATGTGGTTTGAACTCTGCTTATAGCTGGGACTGCTGCTTAGTTGGGACTGCTGTATATGTTCTAATGAGGACTGCTGGATATGTAATGAGGACTGCTGGATCTGCTGGATATGGGCATCTATCTTAGCACTCCCCTGCAAGCTGATGGGGCATGGTTGCACAAGAAGCTTGTCTTTCAAATAGAGAAACCGAGAGGCAGAAAGAGGTTTGGTGAAGATATCAGCCACCTGATCAGTGGTAGGAATATATTTCAAAGTAATCAATTTGGCAACAACTTTATCCCGAATAAAATGACAGTCAATTTCTATATGTTTCGAGCGAGAATGAAACACTGGATTAAAAGCCAATGCCATTGCAGACATGTTGTCACACCAGAGCTCGGAATAGACAGTGAGACAATATGCATATCTTTCAGCAACTGTTGCAGCCATGCTAATTCAGCAGTGGCATTAGCTAATGCTCTGTACTCAGCCTCAGTAGATGACCTAGAAACAATGGGCTGTTTCTTAGCACTCCAAGAAATCAGATTAGACCCCAAATAGACACAGTAACCTGAAGTGGACCTGCGATCAACACTGTCTCCTGCCCAGTTTGAATCAGAAAAAGCATGAAGAGTTAAGGGACCAGCAGTAAAGTGCAGACCATGGTGAAGAGTACCCTTCACATATCTCAACAAGCGTTTGACAGCTTGAAAATCAGCATTTGTGGGCAGATGCATATGCTGACATGCTTGATTCACAGCTAAGGCTAAATCAGGTCTGGTTATAGTGAGATACTGTAGACCACCAACAATACTCCTATACAGAGAAGGATTAGAAAAAGGAAGCTCATCTGAAGAAGGAGAAGAAGGAAAATATGAAGTCTTGACAACCAAAGGAGTGGAGCAAGGTTTACAATCAGATAAACCAGCTTTGTGAAGCAGCTTAGTGGCATACTTAGTTTGAAATAAGAAGTAACCATGAGATAAGGCTTGAACTGAAATACCCAAGAAGTAGGACATAGTTCCCAATTCCTTCATGGAGAAAACATTATGCATATGCTGAATAAACTGTTTAAGAAGAGCAGGATCACTTCCAGTGACCAAAATGTCATCAACATAGACAACAAGAATAAGAAGACTGGTGGAAGTGTGTTGAACAAAAAGAGAGGAATCTGCATGACGGTTAGCAAAGCCTTGAGAAAGGAGAAATTTAGAGAAAGTAGAATACCAAGCTCGAGGAGCTTGTTTAAGGCCATACAAGGCTTTCTTAAGCTTGCACACTTGATTAGAAGACTGGATAAAACCAGGAGGTTGTAACATACACACTTCCTCATCTAAGGTGCCATGAAGAAAGGCATTATATGTCTAATTGATGAATAGGCCAATTAAAATGAAGAGCCAAGCATAGAAAAATACGAATTGTAGGCTGCTTAGCCACAGGGCTAAAGGTTTCATGGAAATCAACACCTTCCTGTTGAAGATATCCCTTTGCCACCAATCTAGCTTTATATCTGGCCACAGAGCCATCTGAATTTCGTTTGATTCGATACACCCATTTACAACCAATTGCTGTTTTATGAGAAGGAAGAGACACAAGATCCCAAGTGCCCTGTTGTTGTAAAGCTTGGAATTCTTCTTGCATAGCAGTAAGCCACACAGGAGAAGCTAAGGCAGCTGGAACAGTAGGAGGTTCAGTTTCAAGATAAGAAGAGGATGTGGCTGTAAGACACAAAGGAGATTTTGTTTTGGAGCGAGTGAGCATGGGATGAATATTTGAAGAAGACAAGGGAGGAATCAGATTAGAAGGCAGAACAGAAAGTGGAGGAAGATCAATGGAAATAGAAGTAATGGGAATATCATGAGAAGAAGAAGAAATATTGAGAGGAGATGATGAAGCTGGAGAACTAGAGGAAGAAGAAGATGTAGAAGAAGAAGAAACTGTGGGCATCTCAGAAGTAAGAGAAGAAGGCCAGAAGAAATTATGAATATGAGGTAAAGAAATAGGAGAAGAAGAAGAAAGAGTAGTAGAAGCAAAAGGAAAACAGGATTCATTGAAGATGACATGCCTAGAAACAAACAACTTGCCACTAACAGGATCTAAACACCTATAGCCTTTGACAGTAGGATGATAACCTAAAAAGACACAAGATAAGGACTTAGGTTGGAGCTTGTGAGTGGTATAAGGTTTTAACCAAGGAAAACACTGGCAACCAAAGACCTTAAAGAAAGAAAAATCTGGAAGTGTTTTAAACAAAATCTAAAATGGAGATTGATTAGAAAGGACAGAACTAGGCATTCTATTGATGAGGAAAACTGCTGTAGCAACAGCATCAAACCAATATTTCAAAGGTAAAGAAGATTGATGAAGCAAAGTGATAGCAGTTTCAGTGATATGGCGATGCTTTCTCTCAGCAACACCATTTTGTGCTTGTGTATAAGGACAACTGGTTTGATGAATAATACCATGAGAAGAGAAAAGAGAAGCAACCTTTTTGTTTACAAATTTAGTGCCTCCATCAGTTCGTAAAATTTTAAGAGAAGTATGAAATTGATTTTCAGCATAGGCTTTAAACTCAAGCAATTTTTCATAGACTTCACTTTTAAAATGTAAGGGATAGATCCAAGTGAATCTACTACAATCATCAACAAACAAAACATAAAATCGAAAAGGAGCATTATCAACAGTAAAAGGCCCCCATACATCAGCATGAACAAGAGAAAAAGGACTATCACTAGAAGAACAAGACAATTTGAAAGGAAGTCTATGACTTTTGGACACAGAACAATCAGTGCAATCTATGTCTTTATTAAAACTCTTTTTATTTGGAAGATGAGATGCTAGGTGTTGAAGCTTGGAAACAGAAGGATGTCCCAATCTTTGATGCCACAACAAATCAGAGATTGAAGAGACTGAACCAGTGGAAGACTGAAAAACCTGTGGTTGCTGAGAACAGATAGAAGAGGCTGGAGACAACTGATAAAGGCCATTGATGTTTGATCCTTTATGTAGAATCTGTTTGGTGTGTTTGTCCTGAATGACAAAAGAATCAGCATCAAAAATAACAAGACAGTTATGATCCTTGGTTAATTGATGAACAGATAAGAGGTTGGATGATATAGAAGGAACATGCAAAAGATTAGAGAGATGAAAAGAAAATTGAGGTGTTGGAAGAATACCACTTCCAACATGGTGAATAGCAAAACTGAACCATTACCTACTGTAACTGGTCTGAACCTTGATAGGCTTGATACTGCTGAAAATTAGTCAAGTCATGTGTAAGATGAGTTGTTGCTCCTGAATCAATGTACCAAGGAGGAATAGGAGAATCTGCGGAAGAAGCTGCAGCAGCAGCATAAGCCTTGGGAGGAGCAGTTGCTGAAGGTTGAAAATGAGGATCAAGCCGATACCAACAGTCTAATGCAAGATGACCTGATTTGCCACAAATCTGACAAATAGAGGAAGCAGAACCAGAGTAGGCTGATGATCTTGACCGATTATTAGAAAATCGATTATGTGATCTGTTGCCTCGAAACGCTCTACCACTTCTACCTCCTCTATACTGAGATCTACCACTAAAAGGAGGACGAGGATAGGCTCCAAGAATAGAGTGTTGTTTCAAAACCAGGACTAGAAGCAAACCAGAATCAAAACTAAAATTAGAAGTTGAACCTTTGGGTGCTGAATAAGCAACATGCAGATCAGATTTGGATGAATGCTTGATCTTGCTCTCAATGTGAATTTCTTCTGAGCCGAGTAGAGAACACAACTCTGCCATAGATACAGCACTAGATCTAGTACGGATTGAAGTTTTGAATGCATCATATTCATCTGGTAGGCCATTTAAGGTAAGAAGAATTAGGTCTTCATCTTCAACCTTTGCACCAGACAAAGCTAACTGATCTGAAACTGCTTTGATCTGTGATAGATAGCAGTCAATGGAAGAGGATTGCTTTCTAATAGTATGAAGCTTGTTCTTCAATTGATAGATATGAGATCTAGAGACAGAAGTAAATTTCTGCTCTAGAGTTTGCCAAACTTGTGAACTGCTGTGAAGATGAAGAACAGAGGAATATACAGATGAAGATAATGTTGCAGTTAAACACGTGAGTAGATTGGCATCTATGGCTTCCCATTGAAGATATGCAGGATTTGAAACAGACTTTCCAGATGCATCAGTAATTTCAGCTGGAGGACAAGGGATTGCACCTGTCACATAACCAAGAAAACCTGTGGCTCGAAGAATATTGTGGAGTTGATTTCTCCAAATCAAAAAATTTGTGGAATCAAGTTTAACAGTAATGAGAGAACCAAAATTGGACAGAAGAGACTGAAGATTTGAAGGTAATGACACAGGATCTGCCATGAAAGACTTTTGAAGAATGCTCGGAAGAGCTTAGGGCAGCTCTGATACCATGTGAAGAATAAAAGAATATATCTATTTTATTCAATGAGATCACATATACACTGTACAAGATATTATATAGAAGAAATGTCTAACTAACTCATAACAATCTAACTAACTCAGAAACTAACTAACTAACTCAGTAACTAACTCAGCTAACAAACTCTAACTGTCTAACAAATACTAAAACTGCTACAGATATTAATCTGAAAGATACAATGTTTAAGAAGAGACTGTAGCTTTGACTCTGCCTCTAGCTGGGCGTACTGCAACTGGGTTTGCCTCTGCACACTGCATGTGGTTTGAACTCTGCTTATAGCTGGGACTGCTGCTTAGCTGTGACTGCTGTATATGTTCTAATGAGGACTGCTGGATATGTAATTAGGACTGCTGGATCTGCTGGATATGGGCATCTATCTTAGCACATACAAATTGATTCTAAATAATTACACAGTATTATGGCACTACCGTTGTTTTTTTAGTAGTCTCACCAACAAGAAGCTTCTCAAGATTTAAAAGAATATCAATCAATGTTTATAATATGCTATTTACTTTATAGCATGCATGGCTTAACCTACACATTTCTCTACGTAAACCACTTGGGCACCTAAATTCAACTCTGCATATTATTTTTGAATTTAAAAGAATATCAATCAATTTTTATTAAGGTGAGCTCTATTGGTTTGCGTCTAGAAGTGAGAAAATAAAACAAGAGTAATGTTAGGGATCATCAAAATTTTAAAAAAAATTTATCCTTAAATTACACATATAATAAAACACCATACACTAATATTATTCATGATCCCTAACATTATTCAAACAGAAAATAAGATTACGCATATCATTGCTCTTTGGCAAATTACAGACTTGCATTTTATTTGTTTTGGCAGATTTTTTATTTTTTATTCTAATTTTTTTAGTATTTGATACGATTTAAACACAAATTAAAAGAAAACATCTTTCATAGTCATCGAAAAAAAAAGCTTATTTGAAAATGTTTTCTGAACTGAAATCTTACCAAAACCACCACAGTTCTACCATCACCACTACAATTAAAATATTGGATTTAAATGTGATATCACCTAGCAGTATCATCATTGTCCAATGAACATTCTTGATTTATGATAGGAACCACAATATCATTAGATTAATGGGAGACAAGAGTTTTCACTTAATCCCATTTGTGACATTTTATTGAACGGTGACATTATGTAGAATGTTGTCACCATTACACTCACACACACTAATCATAAGAAAAATTCATGCCATCCAGTAAAGATGAAAAATCAAACAGACCTATGAACTAAGGTAAGGTGAAATATTGACAAAGGGCCAAAAACATGGCTTGCTGTTTCTGGGTCATGCTCACTTAGTTGAAACTGTTACAATCATCAACTGCTGGTTAGGAGTTTGGATATTCCATAAGATCAATTATTTATTTCAACAGAGCCTAGCCTTCAACAGTACTATCTCTATCTGTAGACAGTACCAAATTGCAAATATTGATCCTAATTTTCAACTTCCAAAGATGGTATCCCACATGATTATGAATTTGAAAGACTTAAATGTATGGATTGGTTTATGGGTTTGTCACAGAATTTGAGTATGATCCTATATGATTCTGCTGTTTACAGCATACATACATCCAGAAAGAAATTGTTTTTTTTTTGTGTTGTAACAGAAACTGAGAGCTGCTAATCTTCATAATGATCAGAGTTGGAAGATTCTCCTGTTCAGAAGGCACAAGAAAACATTAAACTTTGTGATCTAATATACATGAATGAAGTCATTTCAATATGGGATAACGAAATGCTAAGAAAGATAGTCATAAATATAGAATTACATCGAGGTCTGCAGTATCAACGAATGAAAAGGTTGCCTTTGGCAGAGTGGAGACTTTTCGATGTTCTGCTCTTGTTGAAAAAGAAATGGAATTCTTTATTGGATGGGTGGCGAGGTTTACTTCTTTGGTGTATAGTAGAGTAGATCTCAAAGGTTTTTGGGATTCTCCATGCCAAAATTTCCAAATTTGAAGTTTTAATCCATCATCTGGATGCTTACAGAATTGAAGCTTTAATCCATCATCAGTTGTCAAACAGGTCACTTCTTTCCAAGCTTTGCTGTTTATCCCACTATTTGTTGGCTGCTACAATTGCATTTCGATTTGGTTCTTGGGTTTTTTTTATTGTTGTGTTTTTGCTGAGATTTAGTTGATAGGTACATCTTTTTGCGTAATTTTCTTTCTTTCTGGTTTTCTTCCAGCTTTTGGAATGTTAAAACAATGTCATGAAGTGGAAAAAATCTCAGCCATACAAAAAATTACTCTAAAAAATTTACTTAAGAAGATCTGAACTAAAAAAATAAAAAAAAAATTATCAAATGTTGTTGGACCATCATGTGGCTTGTCTGTGCCTAATATCACGTGGCCCTATACTATTAGTAGGTACATCACCACGAATCTAGATTCTCTGTAGTGCATTGTCTATACTGTACCCTATAATGCTCCAAAATGTCGTCATTTTAGGGGAAGGAAGAGGAAAGGGATATATTTTGTTTTATTTATTTATTTTTTGTCCTAAAACGACGTCGTTTTGAGGTACTAGAGAGAATCCAAGTTCCATGGCCACATAGTGCTATACGGAAACATCAAATAATTACTCATCTTTAAAAACTATCACATGGGTGCAGAACATCATGTGATTGTGTGCCCGATCAATGGTATTTTATGATTTGTCTATAATTTTTTTTTCCAGACCGTATAAGCATATAACCTATTGTAATTGGCCAGACAAAACTAATATAGTGTTTTGAGAAGACAGGATAATAACTCTTCGTTCATTAAAAGATCTGTTTTTGGTAGTTGTTGCACAGCAACAATCCATAGAATTAGACTGTATGGTATTCCATGTCCACTCACAGTCACAAAATTAGAATTTTAATTAATTTTTATTTAGAAAGATTAGATTGTATAATTGCGTGTAATGTAACAAACAAAGAGATGTCTTGTTGGGATAGAGGATCTTAATCCGAATCAGACAAACAAAAAACTTAGTAGACCTTGAAGCAGTAAGTCGCATATAGCTTGGGAAGTATCAAAAAAATATCACTTCAGTTCAAGTATTATGAGATGCACTTAAAATATCAAAAAAAATCTCATAACTAAGGCCACTTTAATTTATAAACAATGCATCACAAAGCCAAGATCACTTCAGTTCATAATCCAACACCCAACAACTTGTTTCACTGCAGGAAACGACACTTTTGGCGACCAAAATATTGGTCGCCAAAAGCCCCATTTTGGTCGCCAAATGTGATTAGCGACTACTTTTTTTGGTCGCCAAAGTCGTCGCCTATATTCTGTCGGCGATAGTATTGGCGACTAAACTATTATTGGTCGCTGAAAGTGAACGTTTTGGCTACTAAAGTCTGCTTAGTCGGCAAAGGTTATCTTTTGGCGACTAAAATATTAGTCGCCAAAAGTGAACATTTGGCTACTAAAGTCTGCTTAGTCGGCAAAGGGGATATTTGGCGACTAAATATTTAGTCGCCAAAAGTGTTCGAATAAAATTAATTTGATTTACAGCGACTAAAAATTTTGGTAGCGGAAAGTCTTTATTTATTTTTAGCTACTAACTTTTTAGTCACCAAAACTCTTTGGGTTCTTTATGGCTACCAAATATTTAGTCACTAAAAATATTAATTTCCTTTTTGGCTACCAATTGGTTAGTCACTAACAAATTCACTTCTTTTTTTTTTTCACTACTAAACATTTAATTGCCAAAAACTTTATTTTGTGTTTTTTTTTTATTATAATTAATTTTTTCACAACCTGTATTTATTTCGTGCAACCTGAATCCTGTATTTAAACAAAATAATACATATATCTATTTCTATTTCGTTTCAACAATACAAAAATTAATTCAATTAACATCAAATTGTATACAAATCAAATACAATCCAACCCAAAATAATAATTCCATACAAACACCATCATACATGTAAGATGTCCTCTATACACAAAATTCTACATCAAATGAATCCTGTATTTAAACAAAATAATACATATATCTATCTCTTCTTTGTTTCTTCACTCTCTCCATGTCGACCACAATCCGAAACACACGATGAAGATGATGATGCAACTGCCTTTCCTTTGTAGTCAGAAGATGCTGTCACAGTTGTGTCCATGCTTTTCTCAGCTCTTGAATTTTGTACAAGGTGGAGCTGGCTTTGCAACATCTATTGTAAATAAATGGGAGAAAGTGGTCAGGTCAAGATAGAAAAACAAAATCAAGTTATTTGGCTTTTTTTGACTGGTTCAGATGAGAAAAAAAAAAGAGCATGGATAGAAAGGCACACCATTCACTGCACAAAATAAATAAATAAATAAATAAATAAAACTCAAACAATTGTCATTATATACAATTTAGTGGAACCCTAACCAAATCTAATATTTATAAAGATCACATCCCTAGAATATTAAACAGGGGAATGAGAACATTTGTTTCTTAGAATATAGAGGACACAGACAAACATATGCAGATATTTTTATGAGCTCTGTTATCAGAATCTTACGATTCACGATTCGATTCACGATTCGATTCACAATTTTTGCAAAATCGATACGAATCTATGGGTGAATCTCTCTTTTATCAAAATCTTACGATTCGCGATTCGATTCACGATTCAATTCAAATTTTTTGACAAAATCGATACGAATCTATGGGTGAACTATTTGGAAGTAAATCTCTAGTGAATCGCACGATTCACAATCGATTTACGATTCAATTCACTTTATGATTCATGTAATTTTTAAAATTATTGTGTCCGGCATATTTCGACTATTTTTTTCTCCATGTTTTTAGTGAAAATGACATAATACAACTTTTATAGCGTTTACAAAATACCAAAATCCAACATATATTTGTACTGTCAACTTTTATGATACAACTTTTATGATAGGTACATGTCACCTATTACAGAAGAAAGGAAAGTGATAGGTACACTGTCCCCTATTAAAATAGAAAACCTTCCTCCCTCCCTCTCTCCATATATGTATAATGCATGAAACATAGATGCTTTTATACATACATTCACAAACCAGAAACCCCAGAATTTATTATCCAACACAGCACAAAAAATAGGGAAATGTCCTCACCAATAAATTATACAGGGAACAAGTACCAATTCATTTTTCACACGAGTAACAGGTAATCGATTAGTGATATAGAGGGAGTTATAAAATTTGAGCTAAGCAAACTGTGATTATGGAAACTCCAACTCCAGGAATAAATCATGATGTCAAAGCAGTTAATAAGGATAAAACATAAAAGAGATATAGTGAATCATTTCATACAGAGGGCATGATAAAAGATCAGCACATAATGTACCATACCTTAATCTGGTTCTGAATTTTTTTTCCTGGGCTCTAATTGAGAGTCTGGTGTATTTAGATTGCTGCCAAATCTCTCTCCATAGTTCACATCTGTACCAGGAGCAAGAAAATCGACAAAACCAAGTGAGGAAAGGGCAAGTTGGCAGAATTTGTGCATTGTATGATCATTTCCTTATACCATCTCTTTTAAACAAATATTCCCTAATGTTTAACCTGAGTAAATTCAAAAATTGTAAAACGATGTTCTCAATCAATCAACTTAGCTATGATTTTCTCACAAGAATTACAACAATCTATTAAAAATTATAGTCCAAACAAGAAAATAGAGGCAACCTCTGAAAACTGTACAATAACATATTAAGAAAATAAGAGCACTTCTATATACAAGCTACTACTACAAAAACCAAGCATTGTTCAAGTTATGATGCATCGTGAACGATTGATCTCAATTTTGTTCAAGCTACTACTACAAAACAAGCATTGTTGTTTAAAATGATTGATCTCAATTTTCAATTTTGATATATAGTAAGTAAAGCTCAATTTCATACCGCAATGCAACGTAGATTTGGTGAATACTGGAGCATCCTTGATACAAGATCAACTGCCTCAGGTGGCATTCGCTTGTGAAATACCTATAAGACACAATTTCATTAGGTTTGGCTATAATTAAAGTAATGAGCCCACCATTGATGAAGTTGTGTTAAAAGATACATGATCCTCGAAGATTTTCAAATCAACCTTGTGCCATGGGTGAGCTTTGATCTGTGGAAATTTGAATTCAATATAGTTCAGATTCAGCACTTAATTTCCTCCTGGTTGGTGTCCCAGTATCTAATACCAAACAAACCAGGAAAAAAAAATATACACTAAGACTCGCCTAGATCAAAGATTAGAATCAAAAGTGAAAAAGTGAAATCATTAGAACCATCTCATCATTTTTGAATTTTACATATAAAAATTTAGTTTGAAATTATTTTCTATTTGCAATAGCCAAAAATAATTAATATTTTTTATGGCTGTAGACTTAAAAACAGAATGAAGTCCTAATTGAATTACACTGTTGCATGGGCTCCATGTAAAACTTCGAAGTTTCTGAATGTTTGAGGAAGTGAATTTTGCAATAAGTAAACTTGAATTAGAACAAAAGGAAATATTTCAATATCACATCTCAATGTTTTAACCAACAAACTTGAAAAGAACATCTTATAACCCAATTTGATATAAACATGAAGTATGATTTCAATAAACAAAAGTATGATTGCGTAATTTGTGGCCGTTGGTCCACTTTATATCAATGCAATTTTTTCCAACAATATAAAATAAAAATTTAAAAAAAAAAAGTACAATACTTACAAGAAACATAGAGGTCATCTCACGACCACTTTAAACCTAGAGCAGCTGTAAAAAATATAGAGGCAACCTCACCAATATTTGATGAGATCATGTACCTGTGATGATGATTAAAACATCAGGATCCAAGTTAAACACTAAACCCCAAATTGAAAAGCCCCATTTAAACATTCAGATCGAGCATCCAAGTTAAACACTAAACCCCAAATTGAAAAGCCCCCAAATTTTGAAATTGGAAAACCCTAGACCCTAATTTTTAAATTGAAAAGCCTCAAATCAAAACTCAAAACCCTAATATCTGAACATGGACCTGAAATTGGCGGTGGAAGGGAGAGGTGAGAGAGCTCCGGCCGGAGGGAGAGGGGAGACGGCTCGTTTGCTTCGTTTGAGGGTCTTCGTCGAGCAGAGGGAGAAGCCAAGACGAACTGGGCTGCGAAGGAGGTACTCTGAAGGGACTCTTCGCTCTCTCTCTCCTCTCTCAGCCGTGTTGTAGTTTTTGCTCTGTTTTTCCCCCCCTCTTTTTTCTTTAGGCAAAATTAAGGAGGGAATTTTAATTTAGCCAAAATTTGGACGGTTTTGTTTTAAATATTGAGAAGAAATTTCAATTTAGGACAAAATTTGTAGTAACTTTGATTTGGCCTTAATTTATATATTTTTTAAATAAAAGTAACAAATATATTAAAATTATATTTAAATAAAAAATATAATAATCAATTATAAATTACAAAATATTAAATTATCTTAAATATTTGTCATAATATTTTTTTACTTAAAAAATAAAATAATATATTTAAAAATTTTATATTCTTATATTCTTATATTATATATATATATATATATATATATATATAATAAAAGAAAAGAAAGAAACAAAATTAAAAATAAAAGAAGGAAAAAAAATTTAAAAAAATTCTGAGCCAGTCTCAACCCGTGTTTTTTTATCGCTATTACTTTATAAATCCCTCAAATTTAAATTAGAAATGTCTCCCTCCAAATTTAAATTACAATAGTGTTTATTATGTAAATCCGTTTTATAAAAAAAATAATTTTAAAAATTGAAAATTAATTATTAAAAAATTAAGAAAAAATTTAAAATCTGAAATAATATCAATAATCTTACAAATAATTGGATATTTTGTCTTTTATTAGTACTGGTAAAATATTGAAAAATTTATTAAATGATAAATAATTGGGATATTTTGTCTTTTATTTGTGAATTTGATTTATTCTTAATTTATTAGTGTTATTGAAATATGATGATGTAAAAAGTATAAATAGTTTAATTGTACTTTTCATCTGAAAATAATAGTCTATTTTCATAATTTATTTTCTTTTTATAATACAATTATTACATTTTAAAAATATTAATTTATCAAAATTACCTTTTCATAGTATATTTTTTAGAAATATCAATTGTCATAATTGTAAATTTTTTATTATTAATGGATTTAAAAAAAGGACAAAATAAGAAATTCATATTATTTTAATAATTAATTTTTTTTTAAAATTAATATTTTTGGATGGTGGGTGTATAACCTCTTCATAAAAAAAAATAAAAATAAAATATAAATATAATAAAATATAAATATAAATATAAATAATTAATTTTTTTCATTTTCATTCGGCTACCAAAGATTTAGTAGCCGAAAGTAGGTTTTTAGCGACTAAATAAATTTGGTCGCCGAAACTTGACATTTGGCGACCAAAACTTTGGTCGGTAAAGATTAAAAATTAATTTTTTTCATTTTCATTCGGCTACCAAAGATTAGTAGCCGAAAGTAGGTTTTTAGCGACTAAAATAAATTTGGTCGCCGAAACTTGACATTTGGCGACCAAAACTTTGGTCGGGAAAGATTAAAAATTAATTTTTTTCATTTTCATTCGGCTACCAAAGATTTAGTAGCCGAAAGTAGGTTTTTAGCGACTAAAATAAATTTGGTCGCCGAAACTTGACATTTGGCGACCAAAACTCTGGTCGGGAAAGATTAAAAATTAATTTTTTTTATTTTCATTCGGCTACCAAAGATTTAGTAGCTAAAGGTACCTCTACGGCTACTAAATTTTTTTTTAGTCGCCAATTGTGATATGTTTAGCTACTAAAAATTTTTTTAGTCGCCAATTGTAATATCTTTAGCTACAAAATTTTTTTAGTAGCCAATAATCAACATTCCCCTACTAAAAAAAATTAGTAGCTAAAAAGTTGACTTTTGCCGACTAAAATTTTTTTTGGTAGCCAATTCCATGACTTTTGGCGACTAAATTGGTTTTAGTAGCTAAAAGTGGTCGGCAAAAATGCTTTTTCTTGTAGTGTTTGGTGTAATTTTTAAAAATTTTTTTGAGTTTTTTTTTTTTTTTCCTTCATGTTTTAGTCATTAAAAAAATAAAAAAATAAAAACCTTTTAGATGCACCTTATGCTTCTAATTTTATTTTATTTTTTGTGAAAAAAATCTATAAAAAAAAATATGAAAATATCTTGGTTTTTTTACAAAAAAGTTTTTAACAAATTGACTAAAATATAAAAAAATGCATTAAAAAATACAGAAAAAAATAAAAATAAAAATAAAATAAAAAATCAGAAGCAATTTTTGAGTTTGGAAATAATATTATTCATAACTATAGAATTTTCCTATCAGCAAAGTCTTTCATGGCCAAACTTTGATTATTATTCCGAAGAGATAACATAGAATAATGTATGATGGTTTGATAAGGTTTTTCCAACACAAGTAGAGGGAAACCATCTCCATATAAATCCAGTGATAGCTTCAACATTGTAAGACAAGTGAGAAAGAAATCTACAAAACATTTGTTATATAGTTAGATTGATCGGTGAAGTTTCCAACTGTCCTCAAAGGCTTCCAATTTTCCTTTCAATATGGAATGTTGGGTCTTTGAGGGCGATTGAAGACTTTTTCCTTTGTGAATTATTGATATTTTTTCAATTTACAGAATACAATTGTTGTTAGATGTGCAATTCAGTCCTCATATGAAAATATTATCCCTTACAGAGGAGTCTAACAAAAAATATCTAACTTGCCTAACAAGTCTCCATTGCAATATGGAGTTCAGATAAACCAAAGGTATTGCAAACATTTTGTTGTTGTTTTTCTTCTTCTTCTTTTTTATTTATTTTTTTAAACTTCCCTAATGGTATCTAAATTTGGTTTTTGAAAACACTAATTCACATATTTAGGTTCCGTTTGATTTGACGGAAAATGCTATTATTAATGGAAAACAGTTTATAGGTTTTTGTATAAAATGTTTGGGCACTCAGGTCATAATATGAATCTTTTGGGCTATTAGGCCCAAGCTCTAATCTCTTTGGACTAAAATGATACAATTTGTCTAAAAAAACAACTATCAATTGAAATCAACCTATTTGTCTATCTGTTGAAATTCACCAAACTAATTATCAGTTGAAATGTGACACATGTTATCCACTCAACATTCTATCTGTTGAATATCATACATTTTTCTACCTCACCACCACGTCCTGCTATCGCCGCCGTCGGCGTCGACTTTTTTCCGCTGCGTCCTTATCACCAAACAAGATTTTACATTGGATCTAATGCCTTATGCCTCATTTGGGATGGACTTTTCATCAATTTTTTTAAAATGCTTTCCGTTATTTGATTGCGACCTTCAAACTAATATACTAGTGGTGTAGTGATGATAGTGGTAGGGTGGTGGTAAGATAGTGGCGATGCTGGTGAGATGGTGGTGGTGATGGCCGCGAGGTAATAGAAAAGATGGTAGAGAAGGTGGAGATAGGGTGGTGGTTGTCACGCCCTCAAAATTAACCCATAATATATAATATTAACATGCATCATTATAAGAAAACAAAGAGTATTATTCCATTCATCAGAGTAAACTTATTAAAAGACAATACATGTAATAAAGAAAGTAAATGCCCTATGGGCTTACATCTTTCCAAGCCCATACTTGGACACAAAAATATGAGTACTAACTCATTTACAAGTTACGCCCTTGGCTTGAGTCCTTACATGTAATATCAAATAAAGCAAATAACAGCTAATCTAAAATGAGTCTTCAACTCTAAATCCATCCAAGCAAATTCCTTGGAGGCAGCCCATCACCTGAACCTGAAAATGATGTTCCCATATAGGGTGAGCCACAGCCCAGTAGAAAAATACTAAACCAAGTATAAGAATTAACTAAAGCGGTAGCAATCGATAGATGGTTAACACAAGATAGTCAATTACATCATTTTACAAGTTCATGACACTAATGTTTATGACACATCTCACTTTCCATTTATACAAATATGGCACAGAGCCTGGCCAAATAACTCAACAGAGGTTTCATCTCTTATTAACAATATTTCCAATTCAACAGGGATAACAAATCAAGTTACACCTTTCTTATATCATAACGGATACACATGTTGGTGTTGTATCAAGATCACCTAAACCACTTCCGTACTTCACAAAAAAAAATGATGATATACATTTTAGTGCTATATCAAATCAAATAAACAAACACTTCAGTGGACAAGCATATGAGTTGTATCACACTTCAATAGATAAGCATATGAGCTGTATCTCTGCAATAGGCGGGCATATGAGCTGCAACCCTGGGTTCATCCCCTATCTTCCCATAATCATTAACCGGTTTAGAGGTACATCCCCTATCTTCCCCTAAACCGTGGAGTACATCCCCTATCTCCTCCCATACACAAGTAATGCATATAAACACAAAGTCATATACACAATCAATCAATACATAAATTTAATGCATTATTCCAACCTTTATACACAACGACATGACCAATTGATTAGTTTCAGTTTTCCCTAATCCATATGCAATGTCTACAACAATCATGACTATCCTCCACCGATAGCCCAAAACAATTATTTCTAAACAGGAAATAAATGTATCAAGACATATAATCTCAATTTCAAAACTATCCAACTACATCAATTAATTCTCATAACTACTCAATATTATGAATTAAATCAATTTCCACATTTTCCCAAAATTAATTATACAAATTAATTTTATTACAACAATTAGGGCTTTTAATTATAAAACAAACCCTAGCTTTTCTCAATATTACCACAAAAACCCAACATATCAGAAATACCAGAACTTAGGATTAAAACCTATAAGATGGAGTAGGAAATCCCTACCTCAAAGCAATTAACCCGAATGAAGAAGATGGAGATGATGACCCAAAACCAAAGTGCTCCAAATCCAAGATTGTTCCGATCAAAACGACGCCCTCGTCTCACTCTATTTTTAATAAAGGATCTAGGATAGAAACTCACTCTAAGTAGATCAAACCTAAGAGAGAAGGTGAGAAAAGAGAGAGAGAAGTCGGACCCAGGGTTTTGGAATCAAAAAGAAGATGAAAAACTGATCTGAAACCCGCTGTGCCTATTTAAACCTGACAGGCTCGCTCGAGCGAAGACTTGGTCGCTCGAGCGACCAGACACAGAAAACCCTCGCTCGAGCCAAGAATGCCTCGCTCGAGCCAACAACTCAGAAGCTCGCTCGAGCGAAGGAAAGCTCGCTCGAGCGACGAACTCAAACCCTCAGGTCTGCAACCAGACGCACGCTCGAGCGAAGGAACGCACGCTCGAGCGAAGGAACGCACGCTCGAGCGAAGGAACGCTCGCTCGAGCGAAGAACAAACCAGCTCGCTCAAGCGAAGAAAAGCTCGCTCGAGCCAATAAACACTGGTCTCAGGTCTATACTAGACGCAATCGCTCGCTCGAGCGGAGAAAACCTGGATCGAGCGACGAACCAAAAACAAAGAGCTCGCTCGAGCGAAGAACTTCTCGCTCGAGCGAAGGGTCAAAAATCTGGGCAGCAACCCTTTGCTCCCAAGCCCAACCAACCTGCTACAAACCTACCCATTGCATTCCATAACTCAGAAATAGCAAATTAAAGGACGATAACAACCATAATACAATGACAGGATCTACGGAACCTAAGTCCGGATACAATAAACAAATGGGAAAAGACCGGGGTCGCTATAACCTCCCCCCCTTAAAAGAATTTCGTCCTCGAAATTAAGCATAAGTTTTTGAAAACGGGTTTTCCCCAAGTTCCAACAACATAACATCACAATAACGAACAACTTGACCCAATACCGGTCACTTCATTTCTTATCAAGAGGCATCTCATAATGTATATATATAAGACAACATATATTTCAACCTGCATCAATATTATGCATTATTCCTCTCAATTTTAACAGTTTATTTAATATCATAATCAATTTCATGATATATCTCCAGTTCTACAATATAATCAACATATGCAATGTTACACTAAACTTCCATAATGAAGCAAGTTTCAAAATACTCCCATTAAACCAAAACATTCTCAATGTTTTTCCAACTTAAGACATATATAAAACTCTCAAGTTCAACAATATTATGAAATCTAAATACAAGATTACATATCAACAAACATGTCCGGATATTTCTCGCGGACTTTTAACTCACGTTCCCAAATGGCTTCCTCCTCTCCGTGATGCTTCCACAAAACTTTCACCAAAGGGATGGTTTTGCCTCGCAAAACTTGATCCCGCTTATCTGAGACCCGAACCGGTCTCTCCTCATACGAGACATCCTCATCAACAACTAAGTCGATCCAATCCAATACATGCGATGGGTCCGGCTCATACTTCCGAAGCATACTCACATGAAACACATCATGTACTCCGGACAACTGCGGTGGCAAAGCTAAACGATAGGCAGCCTCGCCAATCCTCTCAAGGATCTCGAAAGGACCAATGAACCGAGGGGAACAACTTCCCACTCTTTCCAAACCTCATCAATCCCCGTCTAGGTGATATCTTCAGAAAGACATGATCACCCACCTCAAATACCAAAGGTCTCCTCCTACGGTCAGCATAAGATTTCTGACGACTCTGGGGCTGTAACAAGCCTCTTACGGATAAGCTCAACTTTCTCCGTCGTTTCCCTCACCAACTCCGGACCCAACAAGGGTGCATCACCCACCTCGGCCCAACAAACTGGAGACCTACACGGTCGGCCATACAAGGCCTCAAACGGTGCCATACCGATACTAGACTGGAAACTGTTGTTCTAGGCAAACTCCACTAATGGCAAGTGCCTCTCCCACGACCCACTAAAGTCGAGAACACAACCCCGAAACATATCCTCAAGGATCTGAATAGTACGCTCGGACTGCCCGTCAGTCTAAGGATAATAAGCCGTGCTAATTAAAGGTCAACTTAGTGCCTAAGGCACTCTGCAAACTCTGCCACAACCTAGCAGTAAAACGAGGATCTCTATCTGAGACGATCGTCACTGGGACCCCGTGCAACCTCACTATGTCCCGAATGTACAAGTCGGCAAGATGATCTACCGAATCTCTCACGCGCATAGAAATGAAATGCGCCGACTTAGTCAACCGGTCTACAACCACCCAAATGGCATCACTACCCCGCTGAGTCCTCGGAAGACCTACAACGAAGTCCATAGTGACATGCTCCCACTTCCACTCGGCAATAGGCAAGGGTTGTAACAAACCGCTGGCCTCTGATGCTCGGCCTTCACTTGCTGACAAGTAAGGCACTTAGATACTAAAGTTGCCACAACTCTCTTCATACCCCGCCACCAAAACTGGCGACCCAAATCCCGATACATCTTAGTGCCTCCCGGATGCGCCGCAAGGCGCGAATGATGAAACTCTCGGAGTACCTCCTCTCGGCAAGACTCCGGCACAAACAGACGGTCTCGGTATCTCACACTCAGGTCGGGATACACCGTCAAACCCTTCTCAACCTTCCCACTGGAAATCTTCTCTCGGAGAGATTCTATCTCAAGGTCACCCCTCTGAGCCTCTAACACTCGAGTCACAAGTGGAGGATGCGCAACAACAGAAAACAAGGCCGCAGCCTCAACGGATTCGCCCAGAAGCAAATCAAACTCCCCAAGTGCACCAACATCTCCCATTCTCGGATGGCTATACTAGCTACGTCACCAACAGATTTCCTGCTAAGGGCATCGGCCACAACATTGGCCTTCCCCATGATGATAGTGCAACTCGAAGTCATAATCCTCAATGAACTCCATTCACCTCCTCTGCCTCAAGTTCAAGTCTTTCTGTGTGAACAGATACTTCAAACTCTTATGATTCTAGAATACCTCGAACCTCTCGGTGTCAATCAGAAACCAAACCAAAACCTCACCAAGGAATTTTCTGGGATTTTCTAAGACCGATTCCCGTCTATCCATCAGTCAAACACAACATACCAACCTCACACTATCATGCATCGCACTTGTGCAAAACTCCCTCATTTAGAGATTTCACTCACCATCTCGACTGAACTTGGAGTAACAAAATTTGCCTACCCCTTCCCTCGTACTGAGTTCACTGACCGGGTTTACCGTGACATTCAACATTACTAAATAGTTGTTCATACCGAACACACAAGCTAACATAGTACCTTCATCCACCAACGACCTATAGGGTCTATCTTTTATTTCGACACTTATCTGTCACTCACCCCGAGAGTACAACCAAGACACCCAATCCCCGTGCCAGACCACTAGCCAATGCTAAGGTACGAATCTATCACCTTCGATCCAAATAAAGGAATCTGAAAAGCTTAGACAACACCCAATATACTACTGCCCGAGATATAGTACCAGCTACTCACAACATACCACTCCCGATACGACAACCACTACTTATATAGGGGCTAACATCCCTCACTCAAAACGGCCAACCAGTACACATGAAATCTCGGCAAGGCTACCTACCATGAAGGTACAAGTCCAACCCTAACAAAATTATGCGTTATGCCCCCGCAGGACACCATATTAAATACATACTACAACTAATATTAGTCGTACACTTCACATCCTCTCGAGTTCACCCGACAATAGACCAAAATCTATACCACGCACAAAATTTTAAATGGGTAACACCCCTAAAATTCCACACACTCGGCAAGTAAAAACAGTTCTCGCCCTAATATTACCCTGGCTAAGACAAGCACCCCTTGGTGGTTCCCAAATTTTGAAAACATGGCTCTTTCAGCCCTCATCTTTCCCAAATCAAGTCACACGCATAAAAATGCATTAATACCAAAAATTTTATGGTCTTACAACAACTTACTACATCAATAAAACTTTAGAGCTATAACATGCTTCAATTCACCCAATCCAGGGAAATTAACAAACAAAGCATATATATATATATATATATAAATAACCAAACAGTTTAGATGTTTCAACATTCCTAAAACACATTGGTTACACAACATAACCCAATGATCACAAAACAATAATCCACTGATTACAAAACGGAATAGTCAAAACAAATCATCCCATCGATATTACCACCACTACTGTCCCTTGCTGGACCTCCAAAGTTGGTCATCCCCAAACATAAGATAACCTACGAGCTTGCTAGCCACGGAAAAGAACTACTGATGTGCCCCAACCGGCCACATCTGGAACAACTGCGGACTTCCCCAAGTGGGACTTGTGAACTCGACTCTTCTGAGGCCCTCGTAATCTGACCTGCTAAACGATACTGTTCCTGCCCAGTTAAATGAAACTGAGCCTGACTAGGTTGCAAAGCCCCTAAAGAAGCCCCCGGCTGGTTACAGAAACGTTTAAGATGACCCTGTTGCTTACACACCCAGCAAGCAAGTGGATCCCAAATATACGACTAGTGCAAAGTCTGAACTGGTGGGGATCCCAACAACTCAGCCCCCTTCCTCTGTGGGCAACCTGAAACCTTGTGGCCCAGCAGACCACATCTGAAACAAGTGACGCCTTTCTGTTTACTTCCTCCCGAACCCAAATCCGTCACTGAAAGGGTAGTTCTAACCCGACCTCCCTGTTGCGAGTTTAAATACTTCTGCCTCTTAAAAGGCCTACCACCACCCTGAATCACAGGAGTCACCGAGATGGCCTCCTCCCTAACCCGACCAACACTCATAACCGTGGCCCCTTCCCTATTTTGCCCCATAGCTAGTACCGCTGCCTCTATATGAGTCGCAGCCTCAACAAGCACCTTGTAACTCCTATGCCAAGATCCCGCAATCCTTACACGGATGTCGTCACACAGCTTACTCTCAAACTCCACACTACTCAATTCCTTCGTCTTCACTAACTCTGGAGCAAACATCGACAGGTTAGCAAACCACGCTTCAAACTGTACCAAAGGTGTAGTACCTTGGTGTAACCCCACAAACTGTTTCCTCAATTCTTCCCGAGCAGAAGGAGGGAAATCAAAACTTCCTCGTCCTGACATCCTAATAAAGGTGACAAGGAATGTTAGCACCCTAATAAATGTGCCAAAACTGCAACACTTGCGTCCTAATAGATTGAACAACAATAATTCATTCCACGTAAGCACATAATCACATAAGCACCTATGAATTTCATTCCTGGATAATGACAGTCCCAAAGCGTTACTATAGTTCCGGTTGGAAGCAGCATTGATCAAGTGCCTTTCCAACAAGACTACAAGAAACTCAAGGGTCCAACCAATATCCTAGAAACTACATTCCATACCCACATAGTCACATAAACATGTTATCATATATGCATATAACCTTACACTAAGTCTCTATCAAACGAGACGAACCCATTGTGATACTAATCACTTCCCACGTACCCAAAGTATTCAAACCCGGTACGCTCTGATACCAAGTTGTCATGCCCTCAAAATTAACCCATAATATATAATATTAACATGCATGTAGACACCCCATTTTTGACCGACCTTAAGACTCAGACGTCACCGATTGAGCGCTTGGTGATATTGCATATCGTGCTCGTTCAGAGGTTTCAGAGTCTCAGCTGCGAGCCTTGTCTCCGGACTTCCGGACTCTTTCGTGCTTTGCCTCGGTTTGCGAACCAGGCCCTGTTTTCTCTGTTTTCTCTTCCCGAAGGGAGGGAGAGGTCTCGTAGATCATCTCTCAGTGGCCGTAGGCTACGTTTCGTGGTCGTAGGCCATTTTTCCCGTTTGGAGCCCGATTTCCGGTTTTTCGGAGCCGACGGCCGTGTGCCTCGGTTCGGGACCGCTTAACCACCTCCGTTTGCTCCGATTTTTGGCACATACCTTATTTCCTCCCTTTTGAGGGACACTGTGGTCTGAGAGACCAACTTCGTGGTCGAACACCACTCCCGGTGCCCAGCAGTCAGTTTTCGGGGCCCCGGACTGCGCATTTTGGCCCCCGAGCCTTACTTTCAAGCATTGTTGGGCTCCGACCCAAACTAGAAATAGTCATATTTTGAGTCCCTTTTCATGTTTGATTAAGGGTTTTTCTTTGTTTGAGACCTCCTTCTGTCACTTGCCTCTTTACCTCTTTTTAGGCCTTTTTTTTGCACGGTATTTTAGGCGTACTTGTGGGTTGTGTTGGACTTGGTCGTAAACTACAAAGTTTCTTATTTTGAGCCCCTCTTCAACTTTGTTGAAGGGCTCTCGGCCGTTTGGAACCAGCAGCTACCACTTGCCTTTATATCCCTCTTTAGGCCAATTTTTGGAGGGAAACTTGAAATATTTCCCCCCTTTTTTTTCCCCCCTCTTTTCCAGCCTCTTTTGCCTATATATACAGCATCCCAGGTCTGTGTTTAGGGGTTAGAAAATTTTGTTTTGAACCTCTTGCTTTGAATCTCTCTCTCTCTAGATTCCAAGCCTCAAAACCTTTTTGTTCTTGGACCATTTTTACACTACAACCCATAGCACCCTCCTTCCTTCCTCCATTCCGACATTTTGCAGCTGATTTTTAGAGGCTAGGGGCTCTTCTTCTTGGTCCAAAATGCTGTCAAAGTTTGGTCTTCAAGGGTAAGCAATATTTTCCCTCTTTTGTGCTTTTTTTTATTCCATTTATTAGGCCCATTTTCTTGCTGTTTTGAGCTCCGACCAAAACTAAAAGTAGTGTTTTTTTGAGCTCTTCTTCACCTTTCATTAAGGGCTCAACCCTGTTTGGGACCCCTATCTTGCACTTGCTTCAATATCTCTTTGTATACCATATTTTTGCATGATGTTTTTAGCCTATGTGTGATCTGTTTTGGAGCATGTCATAAACTGTAGATAGGCCTATTTTGATCCTTGTTTGGGACCTCCATGTATCACTTGCCATTGTGCCCCTCTTTGGTCCCTATTTTTGCATGCTTTGTTAGCTCATTTTAGCTTCTGTTTTCGGCCATGATCAGAACTGAAAGTGGCCATATTTTGACCCCCTTGTCATGTTTCATTAAGGGTCTTTGGCTGTTTGGTGAATTCTTTGTATACCTCATGTTATAGCCTCTTGTTGGCCTACTTCTTGCATGGCATTTTTAGCATGTTTGTATATTGTTTTGGGGGTTGTCATCTACTGAAAAACAGCATGTTTTTAGGCCCTCTTCAGTGTTGTAGAAGGGTCTTTTGCCATTTGGGCTTTGCATCTATCACTTGCTTCATTGCCTCTCTTGCGGAGCCATTTTTGTATGCCATTTTAGCCCTACTTGTGATTGCTGTTTGGCCATGTTTTGTACTGTAAATATGCTTATTTTGGGGCTGCCTTGCTTCTACTTTTTCACTCCATGTCCAGATTATGCATGTTTACTATAGCTGTAGGCCATTTCATGTACCTAGTTTTGCATTTCGGGAGAGATTCCGTGCATCGGGTGTCATTTCGCCTCGTTTCGGGGCTGTTTTCCCCCTCATTTTGCTACTGATTTTTTCATGTTTGCATACCATATTCCATGTCCTTGCCATGTCTCATTAGAGTGGCATTTCGGTGCCTGAGGGTCCGTCCTAGGTTTGCGTGCACGCGGGCACGCATTTCGAGGTGTCTTGTTTTCATCTGATGGCCTCTTATGTGAG
This sequence comes from Camellia japonica, assembly GCA_030407325.1. Lineage (NCBI taxonomy): Eukaryota > Viridiplantae > Streptophyta > Magnoliopsida > Ericales > Theaceae > Camellia > Camellia japonica. Next base: position 100,500,175 of record JAPPVO010000007.1, read on the forward strand.
TGTGGCTGAGGCTCTCTCATGTTGGTATAAGCCCATTATTGCATTGCGTATGCCATTTCATCCATAGCATTGTGTATGCTCGGTTGTGTATCACCTCGTGTAGCGTGTATGCCATTCCATAACATTGTGTATGTTAGGATTGTATCTTAGTTGCATTTCACGCATATCATGCATATTGCATCGTGTTCGGGATAGGAGTTAGCCCGGGCACGGGAAACGAGGTACGTTCCGTACTCCGAGTGACGGAACGTGTCTAAATTCCCAAGTCACCGACACTCCGGATTATCCATGATGGAGTTAGGTTTTGTTGTAATGTTCATATGCATTCATTTCATATTGAGTTGTGCAATTCGACTCCTCGGCCATCATGCATCGATATGCGTGATTGGTGGCACGAGGATCGAGACATGCATACATTTGTGAAAATACATTGCTATGCCCCTTTCCTGCTCTCTGTTGCAGCAAAATCAAGAATCAGCAGTCTTCCGAGGTTTGGCGCGCTTTCCAAGAACAATTGCGAAACAGAGGCTAATTGGGGCATCCCAGTGGATTTCCGCGCAAGGCAGCCTAAACATACATCATTCATCAGAATCAAGGCAGTCCCTGGCTCGCATGCCGGTTTTACAGCTTTCTTAGTTAATTTGTTAATTAATTAGGAATTTGTACATTATTTGGACTGTAATATTTGGACTGTACTATTCTTTCATTCGGGACTGTATTATTTATTCGGACCCTCTGCGCGAGGGCATAATTGTAATAAGTGTGCGTGAGTGTGATGTATGTCTTCCAACCCCACGTCTTTCTTTCCTTTTATTTACCTGCTTATGATGGTTAGATTAGGGCATATTTCAATTAGCATACAGTATGACAGCATGTTTGCATCATTCATCTGTTTTGCACTCACCGGGCTCGGCGCATCATACAAACTGCATTTGTATTTCAATTCCAAATTGAATACATGTTAGCTGTAGCATTCCATATGCCATGTTTAGAATAGCCGAGCCTGCTATAGTTGCATCTTTGCATGTGTTGCATTAGGCATTTCTGTATATTTAGGATCATGCATGATTTCTAATGAGCTTCTGTTTTGGCTTGGAGTACTCGGTGAGTTTTATGCTTTAGCATCCTTGCATGCGTGTGAGTGACTGCCATGAATAGCATGCTTACCATGAGGCTATGTGCTTATGTGATATAACTGCCTGAATGCCTGTGGGTGAAGGTTGGGTTACTTGGAGTGGAACAATTCATCAAATGTTTGTTTTAAAGCCCACTAGATAGTGGCAAAATCATGTTTTCTTAAGCCCACCCGAGGGTGGCAAATTCACGTCTTAGCCTACCTGCGGGTAGCACCATCAAACCATTTTTCAAACAAACAAACAGGAAGTGTTTTGTTCCAATTCAGGTGATCCAGTCTATACTTGTATGCTGTGCGCATCACATGGTAAATCTAGGCTAACAACCGGAATAAGAACGCACAATGTTTTCAAAATAAGATATCATGGTTAGTAGAGGCCGGTCTTTGACCGGGCGAGCGGGGGTGCTCACGAAGTGACCTTCCCCAATCGTACCCAAGTTCCCGAGCTGAGGCAACTTTGGTGATGACGGACACGTGGCCTTTGGCACCGAGTCAGGGTTTCCTAAATTTCCCATTCAAAAAATATTTAGGTGGCGACTCTATATCTGGCAAAGCAGTCCATGTTTGGTATTTCTTTCAAAAAATCTGTTTTCAAAATCGATTTGCTGGATTTGGACTCTTTGGTTCAAGATTAAGAACCGTGACATTTGAGCCCTTGAACTGTAGTGACCCCAATATGAACGGAACGGGACTTAACCCTCCCGGGGCGTTCGGGGACGTCTACAATGCATCATTATAAGAAAACAAAGAGTATTATTCCATTCATCAGTAAACTTATTAAAAGACAATACATGTAATAAAGAAAGTAAATGCCCTATGGGCTTACATCTTTCCAAGCCCATACTTGGACACAAAAATATGAGTACTAACTCATTTACAAGTTACGCCCTTGGCTTGAGTCCTTACATGTAATATCAAATAAAGCAAATAACAGCTAATCTAAAATGAGTCTTCAACTCTAAATCCATCCAAGCAAATTCCTTGGAGGCAGCCCATCACCTGAACTGAAAATGATGTTCCCATATAGGGTGAGCCACAGCCCAGTAGAAAAATACTAAACCAAGTATAAGAATTAACTAAAGCGGTAGCAATCGATAGATGGTAACACAAGATAGTCAATTACATCATTTTACAAGTTCATGACACTAATGTTTATGACACATCTCACTTTCCATTTATACAAATATGGCACAAAGCCTGGCCAAATAACTCAATAGAGGTTTCATCTCTTATTAACAATATTTCCAATTCAACAGGGATAACAAATCAAGTTACACCTTTCTTATCATCTAACGGATACACATGTTGGTGTTGTATCAAGATCACCTAAACCACTTCCGTACTTCACAAAAAAAATGATGATATACATTTTAGTGCTATATCAAATCAAATAAACAAACACTTCAGTGGACAAGCATATGAGCTGTATCACACTTCAATAGATAAGCATATGAGCTGTATCTCTGCAATAGGCGCGCATATGAGCTGCAACCCTGGGTTCATCCCCTATCTTTCCATAATCATTAACCGGTTTAGAGATACATCCCCTATCTTCCCCTAAACCGTGGAGTACATCCCCTATCTCCTCCCATACACAAGTAATGCATATAAACACAAAGTCATATACACAATCAATCAATACATAAATTTAATGCATTATTCCAACCTTTATACACAACGACATGACCAATTGATTAGTTTCAGTTTTCCCTAATCCACATGCAATGTCTACAACAATCATGACTATCCTCCACCGATAGCCCAAAACAATTATTTCTAAACAGGAAATAAATGTATCAAGACATATAATCTCAATTTCAAAGCTATCCAACTACATCAATTAATCTCATAACTACTCAATATTATGAATTAAATCAATTTCCACACTTTTCCCAAAATTAATTATACAAATTAATTTTTATTACAACAATTAGGGCTTTTAATTATAAAACAAACCCTAGCTTTTCTCAATATTACCAAACAACCCAACATATCAGAAATACCAGAACTTAGGATTAAAACCTATAAGATGGAGTAGGAAATCCCTACTCAAAGCAATTAACCCGAATGAAGAAGACGGAGATGATGACCCAAAACCAAAGTGCTCCAAATCCAAGATTGTTCCGATCAAAACGAGCCCTCGTCTCACTCTATCTTTTTAATAAAGGATCTAGGATAGAAACTCACTCAAGTAGATCAAACCTAGAGAGAAGGTGAGAAAAGAGAGAGAGAAGTCGGACCTAGGTTTGGAATAAAAAAGAAGATGAAAAACTGATCTGAAACCCGCTGGCCTATTTAAACCTGACAGGCTCGCTCGAGCGAAGACTTGGTCGCTCGAGCGACCAGACACAGAAAACCCTCGCTCGAGCCAAGAATGCCTCGCTCGAGCCAACAACTCAGAAGCTCGCTCGAGCGACGAACTCAAACCCTCAGGTCTGCAACCAGACGCACGCTCGAGCGAAGAACAAACCAGCTCGCTCGAGCGAAGAAAAGCTCGCTCGAGCCAATAAACACTGCTCTCAGGTCTATACTAGACGCAATCGCTCGCTCGAGCGGAGAAAACCTGGATCGAGTGACGAACCAAAAACAAAGAGCTCGCTCGAGCGAAGAACTTCTCACTCGAGCGAAGGGTCAAAAATCTGGGCAGCAACCCTTTGCTCCCAAGCCCAACCAACCTGCTACAAACCTGCCCATTGCATCCCATAACTCAGAAATAGGAAATTAAAGGACGATAACAACCATAATACAATGACAGGATCTACGGAACCTAAGTCCGGGTACAATAAACAAATGGGAAAAGACCGGGGTCGCTATAGTGGTAGTGTAGTAACATTGATAATAATTTAATTTGAAAAGCTTTTTTACCTTTCAAAAGTAAAAAATATTTTTCGCTCAAATAAATATTATTTTGGTTGACTTTTGTTACCAAAGGCTAGAAAATGTGAAACAAACATAGGGTTACATCTTCTAATTTGATACACTATAGGTCCAAATTAGTGTGGAAGGACTAGATTAGTACTTGTTTGGCATTATTTAAAAAAGATAAAAAGTTAAAAAGTCACTAAAAAGGCAAAAAAGTCTATACTACTCACAATGTTTGGACGGGAAAATGGGACTGAGTACTCAGAGGGCAAAAAGACATTTTTACCTTTCACTGACATGCACAGCTCACGGCTGTTTAAGGGGAGGAGGGGAGGGGAAGGGGGGAGTCAAACAATGCATCAGTGTAGCTCAGTGCACTGTGAGAGGGGAAGTGACAAGTGCTCAGTGCTCAATGCTCAATGCACTGTCAAAATGGTAGGATCTTAAATTTTATATTTTATACAATATTTTAATACACATTTTTTTATACAATGTTTAGGATAACTTTTTGACTTTTTATATATATAAAAAAAATGTGTATTAAAATATTATATAAAATATAAAATTTAAGATCCTACCCTTCTGACAATGCATTGAGCACTTGTCACTTCCCCTCTCATAGTGCACTGAGTTGCACTGATGCATTGTTTGACCTTTTTTTTTTTTTTTGCCTAAACAACCGTGAGCTGTGCATGTTAGTGAAGGGCAAAAATGTCTTTTTTCCCTTTGAGTACTCAGTCCCATTTTCCCGCCCAAACATTGTGAATAGTATAGATTTTTTTATTTTTTTAGTGACTTTTTGTCTTTTTTAGATGATGCCAAACAAAAAATCTTATTTAATCTTATGTTTGTTTGGAGAGATTGAATTGGATAGGATATGGAATACATGGTAAAATGACTATAATAACTCTATTATAATCTTAGGCCACGGTGGTATATTTAGGACTGGTTAAACATCCAGCTAACCTACTTAACCTTACCTCAAATGGACGATTTCAATGTAACAAGCAAACATAGTAATTTCAAAAAAAAATCAGATTTCTAATGAGTGGTGAATATACAAGTTTCAATCCATAAAACCCGACCCAACTGCATGGGATTAAAAAAATTCATAAATATTTATATACACAAATATTATTTATTTGTTCAATAAATAAAAAAATAAAATTTAAGAGGGATGCTTTTCACTCTTAAAATATATATATACTAGTGTATGCCCGTGTCTGAAGGCACGGTGTAAATAATGTTAGAATTAGAATATAATTGTAATCCCAACACTATTTAATAAATTATTAATTATCAATTATATGTAATAAATTATTAATATAATTGTAATCCCAACCCTTCCTGTCTTAAAAATAAATTATCAATTATAGAGATGAAATTATGCCTTCAACCTGAAAATTCCTGTTTCTATACCAAGAAAATGGCATAGGCAAACAACCATTGTTGAGCTTTGGGTCAATTATAGAGATGAAATTATGCCTTCAACATGAAAATCCCTGTTTCTATACCAAGAAAATGGCATAGGTAAACAACCATTGTTGAGCTTTGGTGACCCACCATAAAACAAACTCAAAAATATCTAGCTAAGTTCACAGAAGCTGTGGGAGTTTCCAATCAAATGAAGGGATTTGAAATTAAACTTTATAAGAACATAGGCGAGTTTTCAAATGAAATTCAATTAACGCCCAAATAGTTTTATTTTAGTTTAATTACGTGTTTATGTGATCTTTAAGTTGTTGTTCTGTTCTTTCATTTACAGTCAAAGAGCATTTGGGCAGGAAATAAAGACATACCATTGAAGTTGAGATGAGACAATTTAAACCATTGGATCAAAATGTATCTGTAAGATAAATTAGATAAAAATGTTAGGTCTAATTGAATGTTAACTCTCTTTAATTTATTTTTTTTATAAATAAAAATGAGAAGCAAATGTTAAAAACATGTTGGGTCTAATTGAATTTGATTGGATTCTATTAAAAACTCCCTCATTACCAAAATGATAATAAATCATGTATATGTATTATTAGAAGTTATATTATCTCATTTTCACTAAAAAGATAGAGAAAAAATAATTGACATATGTAGGACACAATAATTTTAAGAATTGCATAAATAGTAAAATGTGAATCAATTAGTGAATCATGCGATTCATCGTAGATTCACTTCTAAAATAGACTCACTTATAGATTCGTATCGATTTTATAAAAAAATAGTAAATTGAATTGTGAATCGTAAAATTTTGATAACAAAGGCAATAATACTGATAATAATTGCATTGGAGAATTCTACCATACACACCTTAGTTATATCATTTTCTTCTTTAGTTATAAAGAATTTTCTTCTTTAGTTGTGATATTATTTTAGTTATGACTCATAAAATCTTTGGTTAAGCCTCATGTGATGTTCGGTCATGATTTTTTTTTTTTTTTAAATATAAAGTTATACCATTTTCTTCTTTAGTATAAAGTTATACCTTTTGAGAGGTGTGTACCATAGTCTTTCCCGCTAGAAAGATTTAAGAAATTATGGGAATGATGCCTATTGTATTAGCTTCTACCGGAAATATATATTAAACTGTAAGAAAGTGATACTATAGACACCTTTCACAAACTAATGCCTTGTGGCCACTGTAGTAGATATCAAGGTTCAAAAATCCCATTGTCCATGATAGAAAGTAAAAAAAACCAAAAAGGATATGCATTGCAAAGGGAAATGCACCATGCTTTGTTGCAGAAAGACTCATTTTAAGACATTTTCAAAAAGCCTCTTGCCTTATTATATAGATTGTGATAGTGTTGTGTCCCAGCCTGTGATCTTTTTTTTGTATTTGACTTTTTCATCTTTGGAGGTGGGGTCAAGTTTACCACCACCATCACAAACTGACGCACGTTCTTCAATTTTATTTTATTTTTTTTCAGCCCAAAATAATGTCATTTTGGGATGTTACGGTTAAGATTATACCTAAACTGTTGGATCATCTCTTTAATAACATGCCCTGCTGTGATTAGAAGTATAGTAAAATCATAGCAGAGACTTGCACAGCAAAGAATCAAAATCCGTTTCATAGTTAATTTTGAAATTAGGATAAATTACACTAATCTCTCGTCAAGATTGAAAATATATATATATATATACAGTACACTCAATCCTCTTTTCATCAAAAAATCATTAATTGTACAAATGAAAAAATGATATCATCTTTGTGTTTTCATACCATCTGCATTAGTTTTGGTCTTTTTAACCTTATTAAAAAAAAAGTCAATGTAATTATATCAAAACTGTGGGATTTGCTATATTTTCTTCAAACCACAATAGAGGTCAGTGTAAGTTACCCTTGAATTAAGATTGAGGTTGACTTGTCTATCTCATGGATGAGATTGACCAGTTTGTTCTTGAGTGAATCTTAATGAGGGTTCAAGGTGTTTCATCTTATTATCAAGTCGAGCTCAAAGAATTATTAAGCGTCAAAATAAATAATATATTTCACCTCATCAATCTCATCAACCAGTCTTTAAGTATATGCACCATGACCATGATTTTCATTTTGAGTGCCATATTCATTTCCCTCACATAACTAAGCATGTAAAATAATTCAGTTGTCACAAAGCTATTTCAAGATACAACATACATGCAACAAATATTCGGTAAGACACGGCTCCTATAAAGTGTTGCATGTTTTCAACTTGGATCAGCAAAAAATGAATTTCAATAGTTCCCGGATTACCTATTAAAAGAGGAAACGATTGGCATGAGAATTTTCTAAGATAGATTTTCAATTCTGAGATATAATTTTCATTTCACCACGGCAAGAGATGAACTTTCAGATTAAAGGTGAGGGATTAAAATGAGGAAAATCACTCACAGTCATTCTCTTGACCAAGTTCAGGTATCAGTTGGAGCAACAAAATGCTCTTCTTCCTGCTTCTTGTGATCTGTTAAGTAGTTTCATTCCCGCTGGCCTTGAAAGGGAAGCTTTTGCCAATCTCTTTGCTGCAAGAATTACTAAATAAGCACATAACATAAACCCTACAGGCCGCATGTAAACTTGACCCATGGACAACGATTGCCACACCAACACATTCAATACATGGAAACAAGTATTATATTACATAGGACACAGTTACAGATGCAGGTGTGGATGCAAATTTTAGATGTCAGAGCAATCAAAATTCTAATTTAAGGGTTATGCTGACTTAGCTAGAGAAAAGGGTCATATATTCATATTTTTAATTTATTTTGTAGGATAAAATGGATGTTTTATGAAAGATAAGAGCATAAAAATAAATAAATAAAAAGAAGACATTTTACTCATTTTATAGCAATTAAGCAACAAAATATATCTATAATGACAGTTTTGAATACAATTATGTTGTAAGAGTGTTTGATGGAAAGTATCGAACACATATGGCACACCTTTATTCAAGTGTCAAGTGTTTGACACGGGTATTTGATTTATTTTGAACAGTCCATTTAACATAGAGTATTAAAAAACCATCCATTCTATAGCCACTTCATTTATTAATTCAAAATAACGTAAAAAGATCTTCTTTGACTAATTTGCTGGTTGATAAGCAGTAGTACCAAATATAAATCCATGTGTATGTGTGGAGAGAGAGAGAGAGAGCACTCCTCATATCAGTCAACCAACTCATATCAGTCATAAAGAGATTTTGCAATGCATTTTCTATTTCATAAAGAGACTAAACATACCCTTAATGCCAAATGATAAGAGATATAATCACCTATTTCATAAAATTACCTATTTTGATATAATCACCTATTTTGAAATACAACATAGAATACTATACTCCTTTAAAAAGGTGCCAAAAAAGAAAAAAAGAAAACATACTCTCTTGTCATATTACACATAAATGTTAAAATGCCAAGTCTCTGAAAAATTTTTTTAAACTCTCTTGCCATATTACACATAAATGTTAAAATGCCAAGTCTTTCAAATTTTTTTTTAATTAGGAACTATATATTCAAAAAAAAAATTAAATGAAAAAAACAGTCCATTTCTTTTTAGAATCACACAACAAATATACTACATTTGAATGGTACAATTTATGTGTAAAGGTATATCGTAGTGATGTCTCTCTCTATATCTTGCATACATGTGTGACCTATTAAATGAAATGTTCTTTCATTAAAAGGGTGACTAAATCATAGTTGATTGCATCTATTTTTGAAAAACAAAATTGAGCATGTAGAGTTCTTCAACTGAGCATTCTAGTGATTAGTGATGCGCTTGATGGTTTAGTAAGTTGAATAGAAATGAATAATGCCTTTTTGTCAAACAATCCTATGGGCGCCTACCTAAGCCTAGTTTTTATTTTGGAAAGAATAAATAAATAAAAGGGAGAATAGAAGCCCACATTACATCAAAAGATATCATCGCATAACTACGATGAAGCAACCCGACTAGCCTCACTAAGGGCACAATGCAAGTAGCAGTGCACACATGATTTTCAATATCAAGTTAATCTACAAAAACTACCCGCTACTACTATATCTAGCACTCAAGCCTCCAAGAAGAACCAAAAAATAAAAATGTGAAGGTCCTTGGTTAGGGTATGAGAGAGAGTACTTGACTTCTTTCTAATAATGCAGCAAAATTGACCAAATTAACAAATCTTGACCAAATTTTAAAAAATTTAAGACAGACCAATTTTATGAATAGCGATGTAATCAGCCAAATGTTACACCTCAATTACCCACAGGAGTTAGGACTAAAATTTAAGCTATTTGAAATGAAATCATCCAAAAGCACACAACATAGAAGAACTAAATACTGTTCAAAAAATGTAAACAAATTAAAATCCATTTAAAAAATAAAACCCATCAAGTATTAATTCAAATACAAAACCTTTTAAAAAATTAAATCCATTTAAGAAACATAATGTTAAGATTAAATTGGATAAATTACATTTTAATCCAGATGATAAATTACATTAAACTGGATAAATTACATTTTAAGATCAAGTATTATATATCTATCTATTATTGTAGATTAATCTATTATTGCAAAACATTTACAAATGATAATATTAAATTTAAAAAAAAAAAATCGTAAACTAAAAGCAAATTGAACAATTTAATTCCAATGGAAGCCAAGCAACTTATTAAAGAAGTAGGATCCTTTAATGGTTTAGCCAATTTTCTATGAACAACAGCTGATTAAAAAAAAAAAAAATCAAATAGAGAGAGGAGCACTAAAGATTTAGCCAATTTTCTTATTTGTATAATCAATTTTACTCCCCAAAATTACTATATGTGAGAGAGATATTTCATTTTAAAAAAATTTAAAATAAGACCTACCAAATACCCATGACCTTCTTAAGACTCAGCACACAGATTGCAAAGATCTATGTGTAAAATCAAATAGAGAGAGGAGCACTAAAGATCTTTGCAATTTTTCTTATTTTTATAAATTGTCGCTGAAACTTATAAAAGATCATGCTTAATAAGTCAAATAATAATTTTTTGTCATGATTTTTATAAATTGTCGCTGAAACTTACAATTAGTGACCTTTTTTATGATAAATAAATTCATTTCCTAACTAATTAGACAATAAATTCACTTATTATGACATACACGTAAGTACCCCTAATTTTTTATGATGATCTTATTATCTTAACAAATTCAATTTATAGTCATATCCTAATTTTTTTTAAATAATAATACTGTCATGTGATAGATACCACAATTATACCTAATATTTATTTCTCTCCTCCCCAACCAAAAAAAAAAAAAAAAAAGAAAATCTATGCTACCCAGAAAAATGTCTAAAAAGTAGCTATGAATTTTGAATTAATGTTGTATATTAAAAAATAGTGTTATGGGACTTTTACGGATTATTTGTTCTAGAATTATAGCATTGCTGAGGAAAAATAAATAAATAAAATAAAAAGGAGACAAAAGAATCAGTTAACATGATTAAAATTTTAACATAAGCACATGAACCTATATGATTATGTGATATGATAGATATTCCACCTTCCTCTCATTAGAAAATATTTTGATATTCGATCAATATTCATATATTACTCAAGCACGCATGGTAACAGTAATTAAAGTACAACCATCATGTACTACAATTTAAAAGGGCTATATAGAGAGGTGGAAAAGGGGAAAGAAAAAAATAATCAACACGAGGTATAAGTAACATTTGTATTTTTACAGTCTTTCTTTTACATTCCATTAAAAAACACACTTGCATCCATATGTGGATAATTTTTTCTCTTCTACCACCTGTATGTTGTTCCCTAAATTAAATTAAATTAAATTAAAAAAGAAGAAGAAACAACTTCTTTTATTTTATGATAAATTAGTAGGTGACCCGTTGTAATGTAAGAAAATTTGCTTTCAAAATAAAAAATTAATTTGACCCTTAATACTTTATGTGTAGACAATTTTAACAATTGAAAGTCAATACAAATAGATTTGCTAATAGCTGATGGGAATTTTTGTTACTGCATATGATCCTATGTAAATAGGCTCATAAAAATAATTTCTTTTAAAGTTTTTAAAAAATAAATGTGTATTTTCAACCCGAAAACAAATCCTCATTTGTGTTAATAAATTTACCAAAAATCATGAATTCCACTTGACTACAAATCAAATCCTCATTTTCTTATTTGTATAATCAATTTTACTTCCCAAAATTATTATATGTGAGAGAAAGATTTCATATTTAAAAAATATAAAAGATTTCATATCATAAACTGAGAAAGATTAATAATATTCTCTTGGTTTCTCTTTTATATTATTAGATTTCATATTATAATTAATACATTATAATATACTTCCAAAATTACTATATGAGAGGGTAATTTATATGGAAATTGGGCCGAGCTAGATAATGGGCCGTTTTGGGCCGCAGTGCGAAGGACTGAGTAAAATGGCCGTAAAGTTACTCCGGTCCATGAAAAGGCTTTGTAGTTAGTCCGGTCCCAGAGCTATAATAGTTAGTCCGGTCACATAAGGCCTTATTTGTAGTCCGGCTGAGAAGTGTACTGCGGATGATTCGGTCTTCAGAATTAGTTCGGTCGTGGCATATGGAACCGAGGTATGCTAAGTCCTCTTAAGGACTTAGTTCTGAGGATAGTTTGGCTCAACTCTCTTATGGATAGCTCGGTCTTAGCATGGGAAATCCGAGGTAAGGGAAAGGAAAGTAGTAGCCGAACTAACAGTTACCTCGGTCATATGGTAATCCGGCCATGGTAAAACCATCTCACTTGGTTTAAGCAGTGAGGGGGGTGTTAAGAGATAAGCATTATCTTTTAAGAGTATGAATCCTAGGAGGACTCTGCATGGAGAAGTAAAAGTCCTACTAGGATTGTGCCACACGGAACCTATAAAAGCTCACAAACATCACCTATGGAGAGGTAACACAACTTTATTTTCTGAATACACAGAGCTTTTGTCTATTTGTCAAGCTTACTGACTTAGGCATCGGAGAGGTTTCCGCACACACGCCGGTAGCTCACGTTCGTATTTTCAGGTGATAAAGCGACGTCGTACAGAGGAACGCAGACTTGATCAACAGGATTATACGAGAAGGTTTATTTCTTTCCCGTACAATTGGCGCCGTCTGTGGGAAATCAGACAAGAACAAACCTCTTGATCAAGCTTTTCCTTTTAAAGAATCAATGGCGCACAACGAAGAATTACCACAGTCCGCCATTGACGGACTAACTCCAGAAGGGGGTGCGAGGCGCGAAGGTCTACCTCTTATTCCTCCTATGGGGGATTTGGAGCCACAGAGACAAAATCCCAGGAGGGATACAAGAGGGAGAAGGCGGACTAACAGCCCTCGTCACTCTCGTTCACAGAGCCCAGAAAGACAAAGGCGGAGGATTGATCCTCAAGCTTTGGAGGATCGAGTCAGGGAACAAGACGAATTGATACGTCGGATGGCGGCGGACATGGAATCTCTAAAGCGCCAGGTGAAAGGAAAAGGAGTGGCGACAGGAGAGGGGCGCACAAACAAGACGCCCCCTCGCCACTCGGAAAGTCGTAGTAGAAATACTACACCCTCTCAAGCAGAGAGCAGAAGCCTCAGGACAGGCGATACGCAATCCAGATCTTCCAGAACTCGTCACTCCAGGTCGTACACTGAGGGAAGCACATATTGGCCCTCGCATACGCACCAAACGAGATCCAGACAGACAGAGTTGCCCAGATCGTCCGACCTACGAACCGTGCTAGAAGAGAAGGCACGGTGGAAGGAGGACGCCAGGGCGCGCGATCCACACAGAGTTTCTGCCTTACAGCGGTTGGCTCCTCGGACGCATGGAAGCGTCGAGGTTGGAATGCCAATACCGCGCCCCGCCTACGAACCGACGGACAAGGCGTTGGCGAGGCTGCAGACCTCACCATTCGTCCCAGCAATCGAGAACGCGCCCCTACCTTCAGGCTTCCTACAGCCCAAATTCACCACGTACGAGGGGAAGACGGACCCTTACTCACACTTAAGCCACTTCCGCCAGGTTATGGCGGTATATCGGCGCAATGAGGCCTTGATGTGCATCCTATTCCCCTCAAGCCTTGGTGACCTAGGCTTGACTTGGTTTGAGAAACTTCCAGAAGGCAGCATAGCCTCCTGGGCACAGTTGGCGAAGCGTTTGTACAAGGTTCCGAACAAACACCAAAACACCGTGGAGATCGACCAATTACTCTCCATCGACATGGGCGACAAGGAGACCTAAGATCCTATAACAGTCGCTACTGGGAGACCTTTAACCAGATTGGGGACTGTCCCACCAATCTCGCCATTGCACAATAAAGAGGCCTTCCAGTCGGAACAGACTAAGGGACTCAATCACCATGACACGCCCCTCACCATGGAAGCCTTGATGGAAAGAGTGCATCAGCACATCAGGGTGGAGGAGGATGGCGCACGTGCCAAAGCAAAATCCGGCACGACCACAGTACCAAGAAAGAAGGCCTCAGCAAAGGTCAACGCGGTAGATCCAACAGAAACGGACGTGGCAAGCGAGACAACGGAGAGGACCAGGATAAAAGATGGTTGAGAGTCCGCACTGCCATAACCACGGTCTTCAAAAACCGATCTACCGAATTCTAAGTGAAATAATGAGCCTTTCGTCAGATGGCCAGCCAAGTTAGGAGGCTCAGAAGGACTACGACGACAGGTCACGGTGCACCTTCCATAAAGAAAAGGGGCACCGCACTGAAAACTGCACGCCGTTGAGCAGCACCTGGAGGAGTTGGTGCAGCAGGCACCTGGATAAATACATTGAAGGAGGGGCAACCAGCCCCCAGGACCACAATAACCCCAATGGGCCAATCGACGCCCCTCCTCAAGGCACTATCAATGTGATACATGGAGTCTTTGAACCCGAGCGTGTATGCGAGCTCAGGGGATCAATCAAAAAGGCTGAACACTTAAGAGAGGTGCTAAGTGCCCAACCTGCCATCAAGAAGGGGAAGACAGAGGCCACAAACGTCATGTCTTTTTCGGATAAAGACCTGGCAAGGATATATTGCCCTCACAATGATGCCCTGGTCGTCACTCTCCGAGTCAAGGATTTTGACGTCAAGCGGATTCTGATTGACCAGGGTAGTTCATGTGAAATCATGTACTACGAAACATTTAAACAATTGAAGTTACAAGATAAAGACTTGGCACCTGCCGTATCTCCCCTAATTGGATTCAACTCCATGCCAGAATGGCCCGTCGGCAAAATAATCCTCCCAGTCAGAGCAGGGAGTGTGACGAAACAAGTGGAGTTCTGGGTGTTGAAGGTCCCCTCCACTTACAACATCATCTTGGGCAGAACGTGGCTGCATGCCATGCGATCGGTGGCGTCATCCTACCACCAAGTAATGCGGTTCCCCAACGACACCGGAGTAATAGAAGAAGTCTATGGAGATCAGATCATGTCGAAGCAGTGCTTTGTTACGGTGAATGGCAGCCGCGCTGCCAAAGGATACGTTCATTCGGTGGAAGAACCTGAGAGTAATGAACTGTTCGCAGATGTTGGCAAAGCGGCTAGTCAGAAAGCGGTGGAAGACTTGGTAGAGGTAAGAATAGATGAAAAGAACCCGGATAAGTTCTTTTTGCTCGGTTCGTCGTTGTCCAGCACTGAGAGATTAGAGGTCTTGGAATTTTTGACCTCTAACATCGAAGTGTTCGCCTGGACACCATACGACATGCCAGGCATTGATCCCAACTTCATCTGTCACCAACTCAATGTCCACCCATCCGCCAGACCAATCATTCAGCGCACGCGCAGATCGGCACTCCACGCCGAATAGTGGCGGAAGAAGTAGGAAACCTGCTGGAGGCAGGAGCAATTAGAGAGGTGCACTACCCAAGATGGATCTCCAACACAGTCGTAGTGCCAAAGAAGAATGGCAAGTGGCGTGTCTGCGTCGACTACAAAACAGTCAACAAGGCGTGCCCAAAAGACAGCTTTCCTCTACCGCGGATAGATCAACTGGTAGACCTGACGGCAGGGCACAACCGACTTAGCTTTCTGGATGCATACAGAGGCTACCACCAAATCGCCATGCATAAACCTGACCAGGAGATCACATCCTTTACAACTCCGCGAGGATTGTACTGTTACAAGGTCATGCCCTTTGGCCTAAAGAACGCAGGGGCGACATTCCAGCGAATGGTCACCAAGATGTGCGAACCATTGTTAGGCAGAACAATGGAGGCTTACATCGACGACATGGTGGTCAAGAGCAAAGATGAGAATGACCATCTTAAGGACCTGAGAGAGATGTTCGAGATCCTAAAGAGGCACAAGTTACGCCTCAATGCGTCCAAGTGTGCGTTCGGAGTAGGATCTGGCAAATTCCTAGGCTTCTTGGTGACCAACCGCGGTATAGAAGCAGACCCCTCTCAGATCAAGGCAATTCAGGATCTAGAGAGGCCAAATTCAGTAAAGGAAGTGCAACATATCACCGGCATGGCAGCTGCGCTCAATCGGTTCATAAGTCGGTCGTCAGACAGACTACGACCATTCTTCCACGCACTGAAAGCCAAGTTTGAGTGGGACGACGAATGCGACCGTGCTCTGGAAAACCTAAAAGAATACATGTCTTCTCCACCACTACTTGTAACCCCAATCCCTGGAGAAGAACTTTTCCTGTACCTGGCAGTCTCGCAGCACGCAATTAGCGCAGTATTGGTCCGCGCAGAAGGAATCCAACACCTGCCCATCTATTACTATGTCAGCAAGACATTACTGGGCGCCGAAACAAGGTACTTGCCACTGGAAAACTGGCATTGGCCTTGATGATGGCCTCAAGGAAGTTGTCGCACTACTTTCACGCCCACACCATAGTTGTTCTCACAGCCTTTCCATTAAAAGCTTTGTTTGAAGGGCGAACTTTTCTGGACGAATTCTGAAGTGGGCAGTAGAGTTGGGGCAATACGACATCAAGTTCCAACCCAGGACCGCAATAAAAGCTCAGGCATTGGCGGATTTGTCGCAGAATTCACACCAGGAAGTCATCACATTTGCCCAGTCGGCCTGACTGAAACACCGAACTAGGAATGGAAGTTGACGCCGGAATAGCGCAACCCCGATACAGGATACCCAAGACCAAGGAAGGAAGAGGCAGACCATGCCACCCAAGTCAGACTCACCAACAAATAAAGACTTGGTACAATCAGATTGAGGGACAGACGTAGCACGGACCATGAAGATACACCACACACGGAAGATCCCAAGGCATCATCTGATCCCTCCACTTGCTGGAAGTTGTTTGTTAGAGAGATGTGGAAGCTCTTCGTGATGGAGCATCCAACGGCATGGAGCAGGCTCGGCATAGTCCTCATCTCTTCAGACGGCCTAGTAGTGGAGCAGGCAGTCAACCTTGGCTTCCCAGCATCGAAACAACGAAGCGGAGTATGAAGCACTTCTTGCAGGTCTCAAGTCGCATTCTACATAAAGGCCACCGAGCTAATGGTTTACAGCGACTCACAGCTGGTGGTAAACCAAATATCTGGCGACTACGAAGCAAAGGATGACAGGATGGCCAAAATACCAAGATTGGTCAGAACAGAGATCAAGAAATTTGAAGTGTCAGGATAGAACAAATCGGCAGGGAGGAAAACAGCAGAGCGGACGAACTAGCAGGCTTTGCCTCAATGGCAGACACCTTCATCCCTCATCCATTGCTGATCGACTACCTACCTAGACCAAGCATTGAAGACCCCGAAGCAGAAGAGGTATGTTGTGCAGAGTTAGGCCCTTCTTGGATGGACCCCATCATACTGTTCCTGAAAAATGGCACCTTACCGGAAGAGAAGAAAGAAGCTAATAGAATAAGAGCAAAGTCGCAGCGATTTTGGCTTTCCCCATCTTTGGCATTGTACAAAAGTCATTCTCAGGACCTTACCTAAAGTGTGTTCACCCCAGCAAAGTGGAAGCGTTTCTGTTTGAAATACATGAGGGTGTGTGCGGCAGCCATCAAGGAGGAAGATCGTTGGCATACCGAGCAATTTCACAAGGATACTGGTGGCCATACATGCAAGCGATTCAGAAAGTATGTCAAAAAGTGCGAAAAATGCCAGAAGTTCGCACATCAAATACACCAACCTGCCAGAGAACTTCTACCTCTAACTAGCCCATGGCCCTTCGCAATGTGGGGATTGGACATAGTAGGGCCACTTCCAACAGCACCCGGAAACAGGAAGTTCTTCTTGCAGCAACGACTACTTCACAAAGTGGGTATGCAGAAGCATTAGCATCAATCAAGGAAAAGGATGTGAAGAAATTCGTTTGGCAGAACATCATCACTCGGTTTGGCATACCAAAAGCCCTGATCTCAGACAACGGCACTCAGTTCGACGGTAGGATTTTCAGGGGCTTTTGTGAAGAGTACAAGATAAAGTTCTACAATTCTACACCGGCATATCCCCAAGCAAATGGACAGGCAGAGGCATCAAACAAGGTAGTCTTGGATGGATTGAAGAAACGGTTAGAGAAAGCCAAAGGCAAGTGGGCAGAAGAGCTCCCTCATGTTTTATGGGCTTACCGCACCACGCCTCGACGATCAACAGGAGAAACACCATTCTCCCTAGCTTATGGCATGGAGGCAGTAATCCCACTAGAGGTTGGCCTCCCCACAATTCGAAGCGAGAATTTTGATCCAGACTTGAACAATGAAGCCATAACATTGGAGCTCGACCTTGCAGAAGAAAGAAGAGACAGAGCATTGGTTCACATCGCCTCCTACCAACAAGAATTGTCCAGAAAGTATAACAAAACCGTGCACCCAAGGCAATTCAAGATCGGAGATTGGGTACTGCGCAAAGTCATGGGAAACACATTGGTACCAGGAGATGGCAAGTTAGGGCCTAATTGGGAAGGTCCTTACAAAGTGATTGGATTGGCAGGCAAAGGGGCATACCACTTAGAAGATGAGGACGGCAAGACAATTCCCAGACCATGGAATACTGCCAATCTCAAGTTATTTTATTTTTAGCTTTTTTTCTTTTTAAATATGTGTAACTTTTTCCCTTTCTCAATAAAACAAATAGTTTTCTTTTCAGTATAAGCATTTTTTACTGTAAAAGTTTGTTTTAATAAATTAGTGAGTTAGGGGCAGAGAGAACACTTAACTCTAGGTTGGCTGGAAAAACCAACTTAGAGGTTGGCTGGATTAAACCAACACTCCTCCTAAGCCCAGGATAAGGATCCAGGCTGCAGGACGTTTGGTCGAAAAAACCAAACACTTTATTCTAAGTTGACTGAAAAACCAACTTAGAGGTTGGCTGGATTAAACCAACACCCCTCCTAAACCCAGGATAAGGATCCAGGCTGCAGGACGTTTGGTCGGAATAACCAAACACTTTATTCTAAGTTGGCTGGAAAAACCAACTTAGAGGTTGGCTGGATTAAACCAACTCCTCGTACTCTTTAGCCGAAGTAAGGGCATGGCTGAAAAGTGGTTGGCTGGATTAAACCAACTCTTGTTACTCTTCAGCCGAAGTAAGGATATGGCTGAAGAGTGGTTGGCTGGATTAAACCAACTCTTTATACTCTTCAGCCGAAGTAAGGATATGACTGAAGAGTGGTTGGCTGGATTAAACCAACTCTTTATACTCTTCAGCCGAAGTAAGGATATGGCTGAAGAGTGGTTGGCTGGATTAAACCACCTCTTAGTACTCTTAAACCAAAATAAGTATATCGGCTAAAAGAGTGGTTGGCTAGTAAGCCTAGTCAGATTGCCCAGCTAAAACTGGAGTACGGTATCTTAGCCCAGAAATATTTCAAATAGCAGTTAGAAAGCAAGCATTCAAACCGAGATCACGTTGAGCAAATGAGTTCATTGAAAAATTCATTACAAGTGCAAGCATAGAAATCAAAACCGGAATAAAAGTTAAGTACAAAAGAAGATTTTTTCATTAAAATAAAACAGTACACAGAAGGGACCGTAGCCCGGTTACATTTCCAAAACACAGAAAAAGGTACAAAATCAGTTAAAAAGATCGTCCAGATCAGCATCCAGCTCAACTCTGAGGCCGGTCTCAATTGGAAGTTCGGTCGTAGCCAGAACACGGTTGGGCTCGGTTGGATCAAGCCCTTCTGGGTTCGGCTCAGCTGGAGACACGACGATAGTTTCCTCAGGTGCTGGGGGATTGGAGATCACTGGAATTGGAGGAGTAGTTTGACGACCGGTCTGGGAGTCGTCTTCTGAAGAGGAATCCTCATCACCGCCCTCTTCAAGAAATTGCTTCTGAAGATCGACAGCATATTCCGCCAGTGAGGCCGGAATGAAATATTGCGGAGCGTTGTATACCTCGGTTTTGCGTCCGTAACCGAGCTGCTCCACCGCACTTCTCCAGCTGCACTTGAAGAATAAATCCTTGGCTGCCTCACATTATTGCATGTAGACGGCCTCCCCCTCCTTGAAGCCTGCAGTGTTTGCGTCAACTGCCTTCTTTTTAAGCTCGGTGATCTCTGTGTCTTTCTTGCCTTCAAGTTTGGCCAACTCGCGCAGGTATTTGTCCTTCACCAAAGCGGTGACCTTTTGTTTCTCGGCTTCAGCCGAGCTAACGAGTTCGGTTAGACGACCGTTCTCGGATTTTAGCTCGGCAAGTTGCTTCCTTACTTCCTCTAGTTCGGCCGATTTTTCGGCCATTTCGGCCATTGCCTGCCTTGTTGTCTTGCGAAGTTCAAGCACTCGCTTATGGGCAATGTTGTTTTTTTGAATGGCCTGCAAAAGAGTAGTAACTTTTTTAGCCGAACTGAAAGTTGGAAAAAATTAAAAAGATCAAAAAAGGACAGTGCTACCTACCAGAATCATGGATTTTGTTGAAGACCGGATGGCCTTCAGCTCGGTGTTTAGTTGCTTTTGGTGGTGCTCCATGTCTTTGGGGAGGCAAACACTCTTGGCAAGATTGAATGCCATCAAGTGATCCTTTTCTACGACCACCGAGTCTGTGTCTTGAATATCTCGGTTTTGAAAGGAAAGGTTTGGAGCCCATTTGGAAGAGCCAATTCGGTCAGATTGCTCCGGCTGGGGGCTTGGTTGAGGGCTGGGTGGAAGAACGGTTTCGTCCTCATCAACCAAACGCTGCTCGGTCTCAGTAATCCGGGCGCGCTTGGTTCGGCGGATGACGAAGGCTGTTGCGAAGGGAGTGCCACAATGGTTTCCTGGGTCTGTTCGGTGGTGGTATTTCGGCCCGATTGGTTTCGGTTAGTAGGGCCCTTACTTGTTTCGTTTGCCATTTCCTGTTCGGCTGTCAGAGAGACGAGGTTGATTTGGGGCAAGGCTGGGTCCAGGTTCCGGGGCGTCTTCAAGAAGAAAATCGGTCACTCTGGCTTTCCGACGACCGCTGTATTGGTATGTCGGTTCGAAGTTTAGAAGTTTGGCCCAACTTCTCTCTGGGAATCGTAGTGCGGCGCGGAGAGTGTTCAGGTTCGGGTAGCTGTACAGTGAATAAATATGGGCTGGATCTGCATGAAAAAGACAGTGTTAGTTCGGCTTAAAATTAGAAACCGAAGTAAAAAAGAGAAGAATGCAAGGAAACCGAAGTAATTATACCAGGTATCCCTTTGTTCCAGTTTATATGTCGGCCAGGAATCTGGGCTTGATGATCTTCAAAGTTCCCAAACACCCAGAAAAAATCGTCATCATTTAAGTCTTTATCCGGTGTATCCTTAATTATTTTTTCACGCCGGCGGCGTATTCTCAAGTAGTAAACCCACCCATCTTCTTTTGATCCTAAAGAATATTGGTGGAACAGTTCGGCTAGACCGAGGTTTAGACCGGCTTGGCGGTTTAGTTTGGCTATACCCATTATTATACGGTATGAGTTGGTAGAAAGCTGGGTTGGGCATAGTCTGGTTTGCCTAAGGAATTCACAAATCAGGGGTTGGACTGGGAATCTTAGTCCGGTTTCTATTATTGAAAGAAGGGTGAAGGGCACAAAGCGTTCATTCCCCCATGGTATGACACCCTTTTTTGCTAAGGTAAGGTGTACATCGTCAGGGATGCCATAATCCTTTCGGAATTCGGCCAAACCCCCAGGTGTTTCTACTAAGAACCTATATTTCCCCATTTATTTTGCAAGTTATAAATAAATTAGCTCGGTCGAAAAATTGTGCTCAGTAGTTCAATTGAGCGCGCAGAGGGGTGCCTGGGCAACCTAAGTCTGCAAAGTGGAAAACAAAGGTGTTAAGCACAGATCGTTGACCGTGCTACAAAATCAAAGCAAAGAAAAGAAGTCCTACTTCGGCTATGTGGGATACTCCAAGAACTATCTCGGTTCCAACAAGGTACGTGGTAGCTCGGATTCAGCAAGGGGGTTCGATAGCTCGGCTTGCGTATGGGGTTGGTTATTGCGGTTTGAACTACGGGTTTTGTTACCTCGGTCGAGCATCTAGGGGCAGCTTTCTTAGTTTCGGTTTGAAACTGAGAATGCTGGCTTGGCCCCAAACTCAGCTCGGTCGAAGGCTAAGGCTTCCAGTTCGCTAAGTTCGAACTTAATTCGGTTCGTTTATCTCGGCTAAAGTAAATCAGAAAACGGTGACTTACTGAAACTACTGATATGTTCACAAGTTCTAGTTCGGTTATGGTCTGGATAGATCTACATATAGCACAAACGGTATCCTAGTTCGGTTGGGACATGTTTATGGATCGAAATAGTGTTCTACAGATTGTTTCATGAAGTTCATAGGGGTTCATATGAAGTTTTTTCCCAAGAAAAGCAAAAATAGTGTTTTGTAAAAACACGAAACAAACTACGGAGGATTGAACAAAATACAGAAAAACAAAGGAAAAACAAGAACAGGTTTATGATGCTTACCAGATGAAGAGGAAGAAACAAGAGATGAGAGCAGCAGCAAGAGTGAAGAACACGAACTAAGAGAGCTTCAACGTTGAAAAAACAATGGAAGCACAGAAACGCAGAGAGTAGAGAAAAGGAAGAGATGTAGTGGTGGATCCAAAAAATGAAGGGTTTTGTTTTGTAAAAAAGAAGGGGCGGGAACTGTTCAAATCTTGTGAAATACGAGGACGGCGTGACAGCTGCAACGAACCAATCAGAGGCTGCCACGTGTCCTTGGAAGGAGAAGTGTTTCAGTTGCTGTGACTGAAGAGACGTTTTGACCGGACGTGCACAGCTCGGCTTGAGTTTAGCTCGGCCGGACAGGCTTCGGAGTTTTAGCCCGGCTGGAAAGGCTTTAGCTCGGCTGGAAAGGTTAAAATTTAGCTCGGTTTGTAGACAGGTAATCCCTATCATGCTGTGCAGAAGGAATTAAGGGGCAATTGAGAGGGTAATTTATATGGAAATTGGGCCGAACTGGATAATGGGCCGTTTTGGGCCGCAGTGCGAAGGACTGAGTAAAATGGCCGTAAAGTTACTCCGGTCCATGAAAAGGCTTTGTAGTTAGTCCGGTCCCAGAGCTATATGTTAGTCCGGTCACATAAGGCCTTATTTGTAGTCCGGTGAGAAGTGTACTGCGGATGATTCGGTCTTCAGAATTAGTTCGGTCGTGGCATATGGAACCGAGGTATGCTAAGTCCTCTTAAGGACTTAGTTCTGAGGATAGTTCGGCTCAACTCTCTTATGGATAGCTCGTCTTAGCATGGGAAATCCGAGGTAAGGGAAAGGAAAGTAGTAGCCGAACTAACAGTTACCTCGGTCAATGGTAATCCGGCCATGGTAAAACCATCTCACTTGGTTTAAGCAGTGAAGGGGGTGTTAAGAGATAAGCATTATCTTTTAAGAGTATGAATCCTAGGAGGACTCTGCATGGAGAAGTAAAAGTCCTACTAGGATTGTGCCACACGGAACCTATAAAGCTCACAAACATCACCATGGAGAGGTAACACAACTTTATTTTCTGAATACGCAGAGCTTTGTCTATTTGTCAAGCTTACTGACTTAGGCATCGGAGAGGTTTCCGGCACACACCCGCCGGTCAGCTCACGTTCGTATTTTCAGGTGATAAAGCGACGTTGTACAAAGGAACGCAAACTTGATCAACAGGATTATACGAGAAGGTTTATTTCTTTCTCGTATACGATATTCGTATTTTTATCTTTCTCTCTCCCCCTTCTCTGTACTCACTTTCCCACTTCCCCACGTCTCTCCCCGTCCCCCCCTCTCTTCCATCTTTATTACAGTTTTGCGTTTACTCTTTGATTTTATTCGATGGCAATGGCAGCGTCAAATCAAACGATTTTGGTCACCGGAGGCACTGGATTCACGCACACCGCTCTTCAGCTTCTCAAACAAGGATTCAAGGTTGCCATCATCGACAACGTCGACAATTTCGTTGGGGAAGCCGTCGACCGAGTTCGAACTTGGTCGAACCTCAATCTCCAACAATCTCGACTTCCATCTGGTGCCATTACTTCTCTTCGTTGTTTGTTCGCCGGGAAAAGGAGGAAAACTTTAAAGCAAACTCTACCTTGAGTTTTTTATATATTTATTTTAGGGTTTAATTTGGTGCTTTTTTTTGTTTTTGTGTAGAGCAATTTGTCTAAATTAACATTGATTGTGATATGTAGAATAGTGATTGTCACAATTTGTGTTATGTATTTTGATTTTTTAGGGTTAATTACACAAATAATTATACTTTGGATCTGTTAATTTTTTATCAGTAGATCTGGGGGTTTAAATTTTTTATTTTATTTTATTTTTTAAATTGGTGAAGATCCAAAAGGCATCCCAAACAATCTTATGCCTTACATACAACAAGTAGCTGTTGGAAGATTGCCTGAACTAAATGTTTATGGCCATGATTATCCTATACCTGATGGTACTGCGGTATGCGATTACTTATGTTACTCTTTTTTAAATTAAAAATAAATAATAAATTTGCAAAGAACAGAGAAGTTAAGATAATCTGTATTATGCTTGAGAGCTGATTTAATCATTTAAAGATGGCTATTAATTCTGCAGAAGAAGCAGTGGCGTGCCTTCCTGTGGTGATTGCATCACATTCATCTCAACCTAATCAAATCGCGCTTGGAATGAGCGATGGTGCAGTCTATGTAATCGAGCCATTTGATGCAAAGCTAAACTGGGGTCGAATAGTGCCTCTGTAAAATGGAGGTTTTCCCCTTCATCCCTTAGAATTCTGCTTTGAATAGTCAACCATCTAAAACCCCGTGCTAGGGATATTTGCCGTCTGTAAATTTATATATCCAATGCCGTTATAGATTTTTTTTTTTTTTCCGAACAATTCTAAGTTCTACACATCGATGAATCATCTGAACTTCTCAAGGTATGATCAAACATGTGAGTCAATAAGATAAAGGGTTTTAGTTTTTCCGGACAAGAGATCATTTCTGAAGCATAGAAGAGTCTTTTTTATGAACAAGGGAATTGGAAGTTACGGTTGTTAATTAGTCTCTGCCATTGTGTGATCTTTTTATTTTTAGTGTAAGCAACAATGTTATGAAGATGGAGAGGTCAATGATCATGTTGGCTTGCATTAAAATGGAACATGAATAAATGATGGCTGAAATTTGGTTTCAAAAAAATTTTATTTTTGAATCTTTTATTTTTGTCTTTTATAGATTTTTTCATGTTTTTAAATTTTTTATTAAGATGCACTTCATTCATATCTTTCCAGTGTCAAACATTTTAAAAAATTCACTCCCTACTCTTTGAAAAGAAAAAAAAATTACATCGTGCCTTTAGGCACGGGCATACGCTAGTATATATATATTAACTGAACAATGAAGAGGAGTGAGGGTTCTATTTCTTTTCATTGTACAATAACTCTATTTCATTGAACATGTTCAGTTTTTTTGTTCTTTTTGTTTTTTTTTTTTAAATAGGATTTGTTTAGTAAATAAATTAGAATTTTGAGAAATTTATTAGAAAATTCTCTTTCAAATACTTGTATCTTAATTAGTCTATAAGATATTATTGTCTTCCAATAAGTCCTATTATTTTGGACATTTGATCATTCAAATCTTAATTCTCATATTTAAGATATTTTATAAATAATTTTATCTTTACACACTACGCCAAAAATGGGCTTTAGCGGCGGTTTTTTACCGCTGTTAAAGGCTGTAAAACCGCCGTTAAATTTAATGGCGGTATTAACGGCGGTTTCATTACCGCCGTTTATGCGCGTGTCGGAAAAAGTGAAACCGTCGTAAAAAGGCAAATTACCGTCGTTAAAAGTCGACCAAAAACGACGGTAATATAGGATCAAAAACGGTAAATAGGTTCAAATTTTTCAAAAAATAATTCTTTCTTCTTGCACTCCCCAAGTTTTGAACCCAAGACCTCTCATCCACCCACACCAACCACTCTGCCACAGCCTCTTCATGAAATATATTCCTAAATAAATATTTAAACATTACTTTTACTTTATTGTAGATGGTTTCGCCGGAACTCGCCGGAGTTTCGCCGGAGCACGCCGGAGTTTCGCCGGAGCTCCGTCGGCAAAGGCCGCCGTCATTAACGGCGGTAATGGTTGGGCATTAGCGGCGGTTTTTGTTACCGCCGTTAAAAGTGGGCATTAACGGCGGTTTCATTACCGCCGTTAAAAGTGGGTTTCATTACCGTCGTTAAAGACACTTTTAGTGGCGGTTTTTTTAACGCGGTAACGAAACCGCCGTTAATGATACATTAACGGCGGTTTTCGTTACTGCCGTTAATAGTACCTTTAATGGCGGTTTTCGTTACCGCCGTTAATGCCCTGTTTTGGCGTAGTGACAAATATTTTTGAACCTTAATAACTTGGTAATGTGAACATTCACATTAAATAAATTTGATAATATGAATATTTACGTTAACAATATGAATGCTTACATCATGAAACATTCACACTGTCAATGTGAATATTAACACGTGTTTCACTTTATTATTATTAGGGGTATTTTGGCAACTATGTCATCCATATAATTTATTCAAATATAAGAAAATAATTTGGACTAATGGAATATAAGCAAGTGAAAAAGGATTTTTGAATACAAGTGCCCTCAGGATTTTTTTGGGTAAATTACACTTTACCCCTTTATATTTGGTAATTTTCTCACTTCGACCCTTGAAGTTTCTTTTTTTTTTTTTTTCACTTGCCATTTATGTTTCAATTTTATTTTATTTTTTTTATTTTTTCCAATTTACTCCTAAGGCTAATTTATGTCCAAAATTAGACCAAAAAAATGACACTGATAGTCACGTGACAAAATTTTTTTATTATTATTTATAACTCGCACCTCTGACACAAACTCAAACTCTATTATAATAATATATTTTTTTATGTTATGTGGCAGCTAACGTGTCATTTTCCATCTAATTTTGAACATAAGTTAGCCTTAGGAGTAAATTTGAAAAATTTTAAACATGAAAGGCCAAAGTAAAAAAATGACCAAACATAAAAGGGGGCAAGTATAATTTATCCCCCTTTTTTTTTATAATAAAATTAGGATTTGTTCAGTCTGTCAACCTAATCCCGTCAATCCACCCAACCAGCTCGGTCGATTTCAAAACCATGAATGGTAGGACACATATGAAATTTTCTCAACTTGAACCCCATTCAATTGAGTGGTGGATGACATGCAACCTGCCTAAACCCGACAAGTGAGCACCCTTATGTATGCTCTCCAATCCCCATAATAGATATTGCAGTTTGGAGCCTCATGTTGGGTATTGGAGAGATCCCACTTTTTTTTCCCCATTAAATTAGATTAGGCTAGTGTAGGTTCTAATGAGTAAAAAATAATAATGCAAAAATGAAAAATGCAAAAGAGAAAGGAAAAAAAATTTGGTGGTGCTACATGTATTAATTAAAGTACTAACTAGTGTATCAACTAGTGTTATGATATTATTATTGATCCTATTTAAAATACAAATTACAAATATCTAAAACTTCTAAAATAATGTCACATCATCTATTAATATACTAGTTAGTACATTAATTGGTACATATAACATTATTCAAAAAAATTGATTATTAAGAGATGCATAAAAATATTAATGTACTTCTTACGCAATGCAAGCAAGAGCTTCTTAAATCCTATGTCATGCATCTTCAAATGGGTGTATATTATATGCACCCTATCATAAAATGTATAATTTTATTCTAAAATTTTATCACATCAATTATAAAATATGTAATCTTGTTACAAATTAGCGTAACAAAACATTCAAAATTCATAATTGATGTTGTAAAAGTTTGTAACTTAGTTATAATATTTTTTATTATGCTAATTTGTGACGAGATTACTCATTTTGTGATAGGGTAAATACCATAGCATTTAAGGTACCGTAAACAATACATGTCAAAATCAAGTTAAACAACGTATAACCTAAAAAATAAAAAAAATAATAAAAAAAATTTAAGAAACAGAATTAAATTTGGAAATTGAAAATGTAGTTAAAAGTACATTTCAACTCGTACATCAAGAAAAATATAGGAAAGTTGTGGACTTAGGAAAATTAAACCAGAATCTTACCTAGAATGTTGATATTCAGATTCAAATTATATAAAATGTATCTAGACTATTTATTTATATAAATTTCTGATATCGAACACCACCAGAAAAAAAATATATATATATATAATATAAGAAGAGTTTTATAAGGATAATCCACCGCACAAACAAATTATTCTAATAAATTTGTTATTTTGGAGACAATACACCAACAATCTTGGATTTGATTCTTTCTAGTCTATGATATGAATTGGCGGGTATTGTTTGTGCTTGTGAGACTTATTACAGGTCTCATTTTGATAAATTAAACCGTTCATTTTTGTAGTATCCTTTATGTATATTATTTACACGCAAAATTAACTCGATCCGATGATCGCAACATATTTAATTTATTGTGTTTGCAAAAAAATAAAAATAAAAAATGAATGGTCTATTTTTAAAAACACATTTATTGTCAAATTATTTTGAAAACAAATACTAGTATTGAATAGGTTACGATTATCAGATCAACTTAATTTTTTTTAATAATATTTATGAAGGGCCCGATAAAATAAATGAGAATTATTGAAACGAGATCCGTAATAAGCCCTATATGCTCAATAGTGTCCTTCAATCTAGATTATGGACAGAAGAGAATCCAACGCCAATAATATTTATGAAGGGCCCGATAAAATAAATGAGAATTATTGAAATGAGATCCGTAATAAGCCTTATATTTTTTTATTTTTTTACCAAATTAATTTTTAATATGTTTAGATGATGATCATGTAATAGGTGATTATTTGTTTTGATATTTTTGTATGGTTATCATATAATAGATGGTTGCATTTGTTGTTAATAGATATTTTTGGATGGTTATCATGTAATAGATGGTTATTAGGCTTTTAATGTGTAATCGATATGTTTAATATATGAAATATTTTTAGTTTTGGATTTTTTGATTTAATGAATTGGTTTAATAATAATATCAAAGTTGTCACCATATTTGACTTTTGAAAAAATAGAAACTAATTTAACGAAAATAAATATCAAAAAAATTTATTTAAAAAAATTATTTATACCCTCCAAAAAGACAAAGTTATATAAATATGTTTTTAATTTTTTTTCACCAATTTAATTTTTAATTTCTTAGAAAAATTTTCTAAAAATAGATTGTGAAAACCAAATCAAACATAACTTTATAATTAAGAAAGTTTCAACATTATTAATTAAAAAAATGCCATTACATGTCAAACAACATATAAGTTAATCAACACAAAATAAGTTATAGGAGACTTTGCCCTTTGCAAAGGAAATATCTTTCATTGTCTTTGTTTGGAACAAAATTCAAAATTTAAGATCAAATATATCATAATTAAAAAGTTAAGAATTAAAGTAATAAAAGTTCCAAATTACAAGAACTGTTAGTGTAATTCGTCCAACAAAATATAAGATAAATCTGTATTTAACAAAGGCAAGATTACCAACTTGTTACTTCAACTTTAAAGTATGCTAGTAAAAAAGTTATTATATACCCCATCTAACAAAGGCAGCACAGTATAATCCTGTAAAAGTTATTATATACCCCATCTGTTGACCTCCCACATTAAATTTGGCATCTCTCAAAAAAAATTGAAAAATCCATTTTATAGACGGTTTGCTTTTCAAAATTTAATAATGCCTCATGTTAAATGTATCGACTGAACCAATAATTATTCACGATTCCATAATTGAATCAATTACATATATCCATACCAGCTACAAATTGAAGAAATTTTATGATAAAACTTATCACCAACAATCTGTTTAGAGTTCCAAACTCAAAGATGGCAACTAAACACGAAGGTTGCGCCTGTTGCAAGACGTAACCCAACACCTTATGGTACCAACAGGAGCAATACTTGAAATGGCAAACTTTAAAAAAAAAAAAAAACCCCAATACTAAGATTTGCTAGAATAAGATCGTAGCCAAATGGAATTACTAAATAAACCCTACAAATTTAATTTGGCCCTCCTTAAAATTTGTTAACAATCACATGTTAAAAAAATATTCTGATAAATAAGAATATATACTCTATATTTCTTTTACTAATTAAAAATATCGACTATTTAATTGGTATGAATCATATTAAACAATACAACTTTCATAAAAAGCAGTTAAGATTATTATTTTTAATTGAAAAACAATTAAAATAAAGAAAAGATATTGGTTTGTTATATAGTTCTTGATTGGACCATTTGTGGAGCTATAGTTATTTAATTGTATCACTTGTGAAGCTTTATAAGTCTATGAACATTGAGTATTAATCATGTAAATAATTACATAAAGAGGAAATGAGAGTTTTAGTCGTCTGGTGTGGATCAAGTTTCTTCCTCCTAAGGTCCAGTTCTTTGGTTGGCTCGCATGGAAGCACAAGATCAAAACTTCTGTTTTCTTTGCAGCGAATTGGAGTCTTGGCTTGTTTTGCCTCTACATTGTGCGTATTTTGTAAATCACAGTAGGAATCTTTGGAGCATGTTCTCATGCTTTGTCCATTTGTTTGGAGAGTATGGTCAGGTCTTCTGCAGTGGTGGGGTGTCTCTTGGGTTGTTCCTGACTCTGTCATTGGTCTACTGCAGTGGTGGTCAGGGTATCCTTGTAGGAAAGCTGAGCTGCGAATTTGGCGCGCCATACCTCTGGTATCACTCTGGTCAATCTGGAAGCATAGGAATGATTGCTTCTTTAATGCATCTCATCCAAATCTGCAGGAGCTGCCAGAGCTGATTCTCATTAGGCTTGCTTTCTGGCTTAAGGCTGCTTCAAAGGAGCTCCATTTTTCGATTTCAGATTTCCTTTACAATATCTCAACGGTGAGGCAAGGATTGTTATAGTTTGGTGAGGCTTGGTTCGTTAGCTCAAGCTGTGCAGACTGCTCTGCACCTCTGTTATTAGCTGTTTGCATTGCTCCTCCACATTGCTCCTCTGTTCTTCTTCCTTCAGTTTGTTTGCTCTTTTCTTTGCTGTCTGATTGGTTTCTCACCAATCTTGTTATTTTTGTGCTCTACTGATGTATTTTTACATGTTCTCTGCTAAATTCATCAATAAAGCTTTATATGTTGTTCAAAAAAAAAAAAAAAAACAATGCTAAGTGATCCGAATTTTCATGACTCGAATTATTCGAATGTCTCAAAACGACATCGTTTTCAGTGTAAAACGACATCGTTTTGACATATTTGAGTTATTCAGACTACATAAATTTGGACCACCAAACATTTTTAAATTACATATGCATTAGAAATGACTAGCATATTTAAATTGAAACTGTTGTCCTATAATTTTTTACAACAATGATTCATCCCCCCTTTTCTCCCCACACCCTTTGACCCCTCTCTCTCTCATTGGTTACATTTTTCTTTTCTTTTTCTTTTTTTTCCTGCTTCTCCAATCACCACCCGCCACGTGGCAAAGGGGGGGTGAGGGGGTGACCCCCAAAAGGGGTCCCAAGCATTATTCAATTTTTATTAGACCAATTGGTATATATTAATTAATATTTTAATAATAATTTATTCTATTAAAACTCAGCCTAACCCACCATCTATCCAGCAAAAATTGCCCCTTACCTCCTTCAAGAGACAAAGTAGTTCTGGCTCCATCCAGTGGATATCTCGACCTTAGGTAAATCATCTTTTGCTTCACCTTAGGTAGAAGTTTTATTTTTATCAAAAATATTAGAGATCTCAAAAATTTTATTATTTTTATCAAAAATATTAGAGATCTCAAAAATTTTATTAAAATTTTTGCTAAATATCTTATATGGGTGTGAGATTCACACGAGACCTACATTGTGGGGTCTGACACCTATATCAAATATTTGATAGAATTTTTGATAAAATTTTCAAAATCTCTATCATTACTTTATTTTATAGCACTAGAGCCGCCTCTGCTGCTGCTATAGCGATGTGGTGATTCCATGATTGGAGTTTAATTGGGACCTTAGGTAAATATCTTTTTTTTTTTCAAAGAAAAATAACCAATAAATCATGTTTTTCTCAAAGAAAAACAATCAAGTCCTATGAACTTTCTACCTGAACAATTGAGTCATATACTTAATAATTTATTCCAAAATAGTTCAAAACTTAATAGTGTACTTTCTTCCAATATTACCATTTCTCATAAATGTTAATTACACAATTACTCATAATGTAATAATCAACTCTAATTTAAACACTACTTGTTTAATGTCTTATTTCAAAATGTTTTTCCGTAAATCGTTTATGTCACGCCCCAACTCCGGGCATGACCGGCCGTGGCCCACAGGGACTAAGCCCAAGGCACACGTAACCCTTAAACATGAACCCAAAATCACAAAGAATAAATGTGACGATAGCTCAGAAATAAATCAATCAAAACCCAATCCACTGACATGTCACAAAACTAAATGGTAAAACCAACTACAACCAACTTCCAAAAATATATACTAAATCGGACACAAACTACCCACAAAATAAAATAATTCCAAATCAAACCCAACCACAATGTATGCACAAAACTCGACATAACATGCTAAAACAAAATAAATAAATGCCCTAGAGGTGCATGCAATCGAGTCCCCACTATGCCACAAGTCCACTCTAAGTCCTTCTAACACCTGGAAATAATAAACAACTAAGTCAGTTGATAGCTCAGTGAGTAGCAACATGGATAGTATATACAGTTTTGAAAACAGGGATCAATTCCAAAATAAGATATATATATATATATATATATATCAATCACATAAACTAGATTGACATACAGTTTGGTAAAGAGAATCTGTTTCAAAAAGAAGATTCTACAGTTCAATAGTTAAAATACTCATGTCTCTCAAGAACATGATAAATGACATTTTCCACTTAAAACAGATTATAACATGAACACCAATAATTTTCTGGGTACCAAGAAATAACAAGTAACACGCCATACAATTCTCAAGGCTATAAGCCCCGTTGGATCCAATATCGAACTAAGAGTCATCCTCAGGGTGGCAACCAGGGCCTTTTCTCGAAGACAATCCGATTGAAGGTCACTTAGCCTAACCTAGGTCTTTTCCTTACAATCATTGAGCACTAGAGTCATCACAGCCCAACTTGAATCTGTTTCCTAGTGGCCAGAGTCACCACACATAGTCGAATAATTTGCCTAGACTAAAATATACAACTGGTCCCAATAATTAATACACATCAGTTTCGCAAAACATGGTAGTTCACCATTATAAATATGAGACCAAAACAAATAGTTTACAGTATGCCAAGTTCACACATGTTTCAGAAATAATTTGATTCCATTGATAATATAATAATTTATCAAAACAGTTTAATCCTGAAACAACAATTTAATTTTCCAACAGTTCAGGATAGGGGAAGATTTATAAAAATATGTAGCATGCAACCACTCACCTGGAAACGGAATAATGTAATCCTTGAATAGAGTATAAAAGTCCAACTAGTGCCCTGAACCAAGTATGAAAATTACACGTCACTACTAATTTAAAAATACTAAAGAATAGGAACTAAGTAACCTCAAATTAAAGCACACTAACATGGCTCAACCCAACTCACCATTACTCTTAAATATTACCTAAGTTCATGTTCTTCAAGGTCTAAAATTACCCAAGATATGGGTTCCGATCGAAACTTAACTAAAAGTAACTTTAAGATAAAACATAGTTTTAGACAAGCTTTCCCAGTCTATTCGCTAACTTTGAAAATTACAAAACCCACTCCATGCTGTTCAAAAAATTCCAAAATCCTGCAGATATCAACTAATATATCCTAAGTTTCAAACCCAATTGGTTTTACTTGATTTGCTTATCAAAATAATTATTTACAATTAATTATGCCCAAACAGATTGTTTTCTGCAGCACTTTAAAGAAATTGACGGTTCTCTTAGTATACATGGGCAATCAATGCAAGGCCAAAAATGTAAGAAACTAGACTCGTAACCGGTTCTAATGATGCTGATTTGATAATTTTCGAATTTATACCCAAAGAGAACAACACTTCTGAAATTACTGTTTTAAAGTAGTTTTCTGGACAAATTTGAACGCAGCAGTTAATATAGATTTTGACTCCCAAAAATTATGAGAAAATTCAGATATGCAATTCACTATGTAATTAATCTACTATAAAAATTTCAATTCAAAATTCATTTGTTTGATATGGTTTCTTGATTTTTAAAATTTGTGATTCCTTGCAGAATTTTTGGACTAAGAATTTCTCCCATTCTTTATACATAAATTTAACTCCTCAGATTTCTTAACAGTGTATATATATATACACAAATTACATACACCTAATGAATTAAATCATAAAATAGAATAAGGATAAAGAACAAATATAAAATAAAGAAAAAAGTTAGAACCCTACCACACGCTCAAAAATTCTTTGATTGCAACTTCTTCTTCTTCTTTTTTTCCTTCTCTCAAACTCTCCCATGGCTGCTGTGTTGTTGCCCTATGTGGTGAACAAATAATAGAGTAGGGTTTGTGTTTATTTTATTTTATACTAGTGGTGGGCACACATAGATCAAATAAATAGATAAATATACAAAAAATATATATAAGTTATATGGAACTCAAATGGTAAGAGTGTTATTTATTAACCTTGTGGTTTAGAGTTCAAGTCATACCATCCTGTCTCTCTATATATATTTTTTATAATAAATCTTACCTCTAAATTAAAGACTTTCACCATAAATTTATTTTAGGTTTAAAATTAATTAAAAGATCATACAATAATAATTAATTTACACTTTAAGATTCATCATCAAAATATTTGAGATTATGAAATTATTATTATTTAATTATTTACTTGATTTATATATTTGGGTTCTCACAGTTTACATGAAAAAACTTTTTCATTATTTTTTCCCCCAAATTAAGATCTAAAAATTTAGAAAAATAACCAATTTGTCCTACTTTACACAAGAAAAACCAATCACCATGTTTGGGTTTCAAAAAATTGAGCCAATTTTTCTGAAAATTGAGTTTCTTTTTTTTTCCCGTATTGTTTTTTGTTTTTAGTCAAAATTTTTAATATTTCAAGAATTTTTTAA
Organism: Camellia japonica; assembly: GCA_030407325.1. Lineage (NCBI taxonomy): Eukaryota > Viridiplantae > Streptophyta > Magnoliopsida > Ericales > Theaceae > Camellia > Camellia japonica. Next base: position 100,535,126 of record JAPPVO010000007.1, read on the forward strand.
TGTTTTAGATGCACCTAATCTACCTAAATATACTTAAAATGTATAATATTTATAGAAAAAAATCTTTAAAAAGTTTATCAAATACAGAAAAAAAAAATATAAAAATTCAGTACATTTTTGTATTATTGTATATTTATTGAATTTTTTAAATATTTTTCATAAATATATTACTTTTTAGGTGCATAAGTTATGTGCATCTAAAAAGTAAAAAAAAAAATTTTAAATATTAAAAAAATTCATTAAAAATTAAAAAATACGAAAAATAAAAAACTTAATTTTCAAAAAATCAATCAAAACCAAACAAGGTAAATGAATTCCTATCAATTTTTTATTAGGACAATTTATTCATACTTTTCGAAATCACTCCTACAGAAGTTCTATTTATATATATATATATATATATATATAATATATATATATATTTCTTTTTTACCTTTTGCTATTTATTATGAAATTGCTATTCATGTTTATTTAAAAAACATTTACCCATTCAATTTAAATGCTATTGGCCTATTGCTCAAAACTACTAATCAAGCTCGCAGGGAAATGAGAAGTGTATACCACAATGTTTTTGGTACATGAGCAGCAAAAATATTGATTATTCTATTTATGATTATAGACTAACATTCTAGTTGTTTGGCATAAAATATTTTCGAGCACAAAATTTTATTTTTGGCACATATTTCAGTAAACGATTTTACAAGAAAAATGTTTTACTATGTATTGTTGGAAAACAACTTATTGTATTTAATTCCAAAAGTTATTTTCCACTACAAGAAAAAGCAGATTTCGCGACTAAAAATGGATTTTTCATTGCTGAAAGTTGCAGAATTGGCGACTAAAATGGAATTAGTCGCCAAAAGTGAACACTTTTGGCGACTAAAATAGTTTAGTAGCCAAATGTAGGGGTTTTAGCGACTAAAAGTCAGTTTAGTCGCCGAATATAGGGGTTTTAGCGACTAAAAAAATTTTAGTAGCCAAAAGAGAAGGTTTTTGGCGACTAAGAACATTTAGTAGCCAAAAGTATAGATTTTGGCGACTAAAAAATAGTTTGGTCGCCGATTATACGTGTTTTATCGACAAAAATCAATTTCGTAGCCAAAAGTGAAGCTTTTTGGCTACTAAAAAAAATTTAGTGGCTAAAAGTCAAGAATTGCCGACTAAAATGCAGTTTAGTCGCCCAAAGTAGAGGTTTTGGCGACTAAATTTCAGTTTAGTCGCCAAAAGTGGAGGTTTTTCGGCGGGAATTAATTTTTTTAGCAACTAAAATATAATTAGTAGCCAAAACTATATAATTGGCGACTAAAAAATAGATTTAGTTGCCAAAAGTGATCTAATTTTTTTTTTAGTAAATAATTTATTTTTTTACATAAATTATATTGAATAAAAATAATTATTTTTATATATAGCTAGATATTAATACGGGTCAATATAGTATATAAATAATATATGTTGCATATATATTCATGTGTTGTTGTAGTGGCATAGTGGAGAGAGTGTGTTGCTAAAGGTTTAGAATGTGGGAGAGGTTGGTGGTTTGAATCTCAGAAAAAGTAAAAAAGTTGGTTTTTTTTTTTTTTTTTTTTTTTTTCACGGAAGCACCTTTTTGGTCGCCAAAAGTGTTTATTTTGGGCGACTAAACGGTTTAGTCGGCGATTCATGGACTATTGGCGACTAAAGTATTAGTCGCTAAATGTGTAATTTTAAAAAGTGTAAATCACTATTGGCGACTAAATCGTTGGTCGCTAAAGAGCTATTTTTTGCCGACTAAAAAAATTTTAGTCGCCAATACCTCCGGCGACCATATAAACGCAACAAAACGGGCAACTAAAAAAATTAGTCGCTGAAAGTAAAAACTCGACTTTCGGCGACTAAAAACAGACTTTTGGCAACTAAAAATTTAGTCGCCAAAGGTGCTTTTTCTTGTAGTGTTCCAAGAAGGTCACAACCACTTGTAGAGAGGGGTTATATTAATTAAAACAAGACCATTTTGTATTTAATTCCAGAAGGGTTGTTGGCTTTTTTTTTTTTGATCGGCAAAAGAAACTTTATTGAATTAGAATCAAGGATAAAACCTTACATCAGACATCAATAAAAAACAAAACCTAGTAGGTGCTATAAGCATCAAAGTGAAGGACAGTTATCCCAACTAGGTTGGCACAAAAGAACTCACCCAATCATATACATTATTTGATAAAAGTTAGCTTTGAAAGTTTTACCATGCCAATTATTGAAAAAAAAAATAATATCTTTAAAAAAGTTTAGATCTCAATCTGTGGAAAAAAAAAAGTAAATGAAAAAGTTCTTTCGTGTAAACGGGATTACATAAAAAACATTTTGAAATAAAACATCAAACAAACATGTTCTACATTAAAGTTGATTATTACATGTTCTTTTTTTTTTTCTTCTTTAGTGGATTGTTTTTCAAAATTTTTAATTTTTTATTATTTCTGGTCATCTAGTCTAATAATATCTAAAAATATTTTTTTTTTTGAAAATATTAATACGAAAAATAATAAAATAATTTGCTAGTACAATAATTGCCAAATGGACTTATTGCATGTTGAGCAGGAAGCCGCATATACCAAGCCAATCCTTTGATTATACGAAAGCGATAACATAGAATAATTGTAACGCCCTCAAAAATATCCCATAACATACACAATAATAACATGCATTACTTAAGAAAATAAAATATTATTCCATTCATCAGAGTATTCTAATTAAAAGACGTTACATGTAACACAAAAATAAATGTCCTACGGGCTTAACATCTTCCAAGCCAACACTTGGACACAAAATGTGAGTTCTAACTCAACTACAAATTAAGCCCTCGGCTTGAGTTTACATGTAACATCAAATAAAACGAAATAACAAATAGTCTAAACAGAGTCTTCAACTCCAAATCCTTCCAAACTAAGTCCTTGGAGGTAGCGTATCACCTGGACCTGAAAATGATGTTCCCGTATAGGGTGAGCCACAGCCCAGTAGAAAAATACTAAACCAAATATAAGCATTGAATAAAGCAATAGCATTCAATAGATGGTTAACATGAAATACCGATTTCATCATCATACAGTTTCATTTATACCAATATGGCTCAGAACCTGGCCAACTATAACAGTGGGACTACATCTCACATTAACATTACTTTCAATATCAACAAATTAAATGAGACTAAGGCTCATACCAAAAAACACTTCCATACTTCCCGATTGATACACATTTTAGTGCTGTATCAATAACATGTAAACACTTCCATAAATCAATAAGTACGCATAAAGCGTACTAATGGAGTCCATCCCTATCTCCTCCCAAACAAAATCCGGTTTAGGAGTCCATCCCCTATCTCCTCCCAAACCGTGGAGTACATCCCCTATCTCCTCCCAAACAATCATATGCAATGTATTAAACCCTTGTCATGCATAATATTCAATCAATACACGTATGTTCTGTATTAATTCAACCGTCATGTCCAATGACTTAATTCAATGTGATTAGTTTCAGTTTTCCCTAATCCACATGCAATGTCTACAACAATCACGACTATCCTCCACCGATAGCCCAAAACAGTTATTTCTAAACAGGAAATAAATGTATCAACAAATATAAATCACATTCCCATAGGTAAGTGATTAAAACTACCCAACTACACCAATTAAGCTCATAATTCCCAAATTTCATGAATTAGACTTAATTCCACAATTTTCTCAAAATTAATTATACAAATTAATTTTATTACAACAATTAGGGTTTTCCCCCTTTTCTCAACATCAACCCTAAGGTTCAATTATCTCAGTTTAACACACAAACATATGTTGTTTAATAGATGAAAAACCCTTCTTTCAAATTATAAGTAAATCCTAATTTCCCAAAATTACCACATGACACCAACATATCAAAATACCAAAACTTAGACAAAACCTATAGTATGGAGTAGGAAATCCCTACCTCGAAGTAAAACCAATGGAGAAGATGAGATGAACCCAAAATCCAAAGTGCTCCAAACCAAATTCAGATTAAAGAAGCCCTCGACCCACTCTATCTTTTTAACAAAGGACCTAGGGTAGAAATACACTCTAAGTAGATCAAACCTAAGAGAGAAGGTGTGTAGGGAGAGAGAGAAGACGGTTCTAGGGTTTTAGAATCAAAAGGGAGATGAAAAATGATCCAGAAAGTCGGATCTCGGATTTATATAACAGTCGCCCTGCTCGAACGTGGAAACCCTCGCTCGAGCGTCACTCACAGACTCCCGCTCGAGCGTCAAAAGTCCCGCTCGAGCGGCGGATACACACTCCCAGAACTTTTGCTGAACCATGTCCCCCGCTCGAGCGCCCAACTCCCCGCTCGAGCGGCACACACAAACTCCCGCTCGAGCGGCCAATTCCCCGCTCGAGCGTCCAACACTACTCAAGAAATACTGGATGGGTGTATTCCCCGCTCGAGCGGACAAGCCAAAATCTGGGCAACTAGACTTGGTTCCTAAGCTCAACCAACCTGCTCCAAATCTTCCCAACACAACCCAAGACTCAATATAAGGAGTAAAGGATGTAAACGACATATACTCAACAACCAGCTCCACGGAACCTAAGTCCGGATATAACAAATAAAGAAAAGGGAAACCGGGATCGCTATAACCTCCCCCCCTTAAAGAATTTCGTCCCCGAAATTAAGCATAAGTTTTCAAAAACAGGTTTTCCTCAATTTCCAATAATATGACATTTCAATATTTAAACAATCTGACCCAATACCAGTCATTCCATCTCTTATCAAGAGGCATCTCACAATATATAAAACAACATATATTTCAATTTGCATTATCAACATGCATTTCCTTTCAATTCAACAATATTTTCAACATACGCAATGTTCCATTAAACTTCCATTATGAGGCAAGTTTCAAAATACTTCCATCAACTCAAAACATAAACCATGTTTCACAACCTAAGTTATATTCAATACACTTAAGGTTCAATATTACAACAAAATAAACAACATATGCTCAAGCATCTACAAACAGATCCGGATATTTCTCTCCCACCCCGTGATGTTTCCACAAAACCTTTACCAAAGGGATGGTCTTGCCTCGCAAAACTTGATCCCGCCTATCCACCCGAACCGGTCTCCCTCATACGAGACATCTCGTCAACCTCTAAGTCGGTCCAATCCAACACATGTGATGGATCCGGCTCATACTTCCGAAGCATACTCACATGAAACACGTCATGAACTCCGGATAACTGTGGCGGCAAAGCTAAACGATAGGCAACCTCGCCAATCCTCTCAAGGATCTCAAAAGGACCAATAAACCGAGGGGACAACTTCTCGCTCTTCCCAAACCTCATCAATCCCCGTCTTGGTGATATCTTCAAAAAGACATGGTCACCCACCTCAAACACCAAAGGTCTCCTCCTACGGTCGGCATAAGATTTCTGACGACTCTGGGCTGTAACAAGCCTCCTACGGATAAGCTCAACTTTCTCCGTCGTTTCCCTCACCAACTCCGGACCCAACAAAGGTGCATCACCCACCTCGGCCCAACAAACTGGAGACCTACACGGTCGGCCATACAAGGCCTCAAACGGTGCCATACCGATACTAGACTGGAAACTGTTGTTGTAGGCAAACTCCACCAAAGGCAAGTGCCTCTCCCACGACCCACTGAAATCAAGAACACAACCCCGAAGCATATCCTCAAGGATCTGAATAGTACGCTCGGACTGCCCGTCAGTCTGAGGATGATAAGCCGTGCTAAAGGTCAACTTAGTGCCTAAGGCACTCTGCAAACTCTGCCACAACCTAGCAGTAAAACGAGGATCTCTATCTGAGACGATCGTCACTGGGACCCCGTGCAACCTCACTATGTCCCGAATATACAAGTCGGCAAGATGATCTACCGAATCTCTCACGCGCATAGGAATGAAGTGCGCCGACTTAGTCAACCGGTCTACAACCACCCAAATAGCATCACTACCCGCTGAGTCCTCGGAAGACCTACAACGAAGTCCATAGTGACATGCTCCCACTTCCACTCGGCAATAGGCAAGGGGTAAAACCCGCTGGCCTCTGATGCTCGGCCTTCACTTGCTGACAAGTAAGGCACTTAGACACGAAAGCTGCCACATCTCTCTTCATACCCCGCCACCAAAACTGGCGACCCAAATCCCGATACATCTTAGTGCCTCCCGGATGCACCGCAAGGCGTGAATGATGAAACTCTCGGAGTACCTCCTCTCGGCAAGACTCCGGCACAAACAGACGGTCTCGGTATCTCACACTCAGGTCGGGATACACCGTCAAACCCTTCTCAACCTTCCCATTGGAGATCTTCTCTCGGAGGATTCCACCTCAAGGTCACCTCTCTGTGCCTCTAACACTCGAGTCACAAGTGTAGGCTGCAACAACAGAAAACAAGGCCGCAGCCTCAACGGATTCGCCCAGAAGCAAATCAAACTCCCCAAGTGCACCCAACATCTCCCATTCCCGGATGGCTATACTAGCTATGTCACCAACAGATTTCCTGCTAAGGGCATCGGCCACCACATTGGCCTTCCCCGGATGATAATGCAACTCGAAGTCATAATCCTCAATGAACTCCATCCACCTCCTCTGCCTCAAGTTCAAGTCTTTCTGTGTAAACAGATATTTCAAACTCTTATGATCGAGAATACCTCGAATCTCTCACCATAAAAGGTAATGCCTCCAAATCTTCAAGGCAAAGATTACAGCTGCTAACTCTAGGTCATGGGTAGGGTAATTCTTCTCGTGTATTTTCAACTGACGTGAGCCATAGGCTACCACTTTCCCCTCTTGCATCAACACACAACCCAAACCCTCTCGTGAGGCATCACAATAGACTGCATAACCCAACCCTCTCTCCGGAATAATCAAGACCGGAGCGGTGGTCAGTCTAACTTTCAGCTCTTGGAAGACGACTTTTCACAAGTCTCACTCCATACAAATTTGACTTCCTTCCGAGTCAGTCTAGTCAACGGCGAAGCTAACTGGAGAAATCCTTCACAAACCGTCGGTAGTACCCAGCTAATCCCGAGAAAACTGCGGATCTCAAACACGCTCTTAGGCTGTGCCCAATCTTGCACTGCCTCAACTTTGGATGTATCAACAGACACCCCTTCCCCGGAAACCACATGGCCTAAGAACTTGACTTCCTCTAGCCAGAACTCACACTTCCTAAACTTGGCATAAAGCTTATGGGCTCTAAGTAACTCAAGCACCACTCTCAAGTGCTCCTCGTGCTCCTCCTCTGAAGGTGAATAGATAAGAATGTCATCTACAAAGACGACTACAAAACGATCCAAGAATTCCCGGAATATTCGGTTCATCAAGTCCATAAAGACTGCCGGTGCATTGGTGAGCCCAAACCGCATCACCAGAAACTCGTAATGGCCATACCGCGTACAGAATGCTGTCTTCGAAATATCCTCCTCCCTGACTCTCAACTGGTGGTAACCCGATCTCAAATCTATCTTAGAGAAACAACGGGAACCCTTCAACTGATCGAACAGATCATCTATACGAGGCATAGGGTACTTATTCTTGACCGTAGCCCGATTCAACTTTCGGTAATTGATACATAGTCTCAAAGCACCACCTTTCTTCTTAGCAAAGAGGGCCGGTGCTCCCCACGGCGAAACACTAGGACGTATATTGCCCTTATCTAGCAACTCCTGGAGTTGGATCTTCAACTCAACTAACTCGGCTGGGGCAAAACGATAAGGTGCCATGGAAATTGGCGCCGTGCCGGGCACTAAGTCAATAGAGAACTCGGTCTCTCTGTGAGGTGGCAAACTAACAAGGTCCTCGGGAAAGACGTCCGAGTACTCACAAACCACTCTTGGCAACACAGTCTGGGTCTCATTACACTCACCTCTCAAAGCTGGCAAGTAGACTACTAAGCTCACTCCGCCTCGCGGATCATACCCCGGTGGCAAAACACTACCAACCCGGTCCCCAAGAAATGGAAACATTCCCGCTCACGGTACAACAAGTGACCCTGGCGGTAGCAATCAATAACTGCCCGGTATGACGATAACCAATCCATACCCAAAATAACATCAAAGCCCTTCTGAGCATAACTACAAAAGGAAACGGAAGCCTATGATCGGCGACCTCTATATCACAACCCCTAACACCTGTTTCAAGATCAATTCACCCCCAAGGGGTGACACTACACAATAGAGGATGCTAACTGTGCTAACTCCAACTCCAAAACAGATGCAAATGCAGCAGACACAAAGGAATGAGATGCACCCGTATCAATCAAAACATTAGCAACCGAATTGCAAAACAAGAAGGTACCTCTCACAACCGATGGAGCCGGTACAAGATCCTGCGCGGTAACAGCATACACGCGCCTAGATGGTCTCTGATCAACCTGCTCACCCCTAGGAGCATAAGACTGCTGCACAGACTGGGACGATGAAGCCCCCTGATTGGCCCTCGAAGCTTGAACCGACTGAGCTGGCTGATGACCCTGAGTCTGCCTCAATCCAGATGCACCAGATGTGCCACTCAACTGCGGGCAATACCTCTTCATGTGCCCTGCCTGACCGCACTGAAAACAAGAGAGCGGCTGGCCTCTACCCTGACTCTGGCTCCGAGATCGAGCCGAAGAAGATGCTGCTCTCTGCACTCCTCCCCTCTGCGGCAAACTGGAGACTTGTGGCCAGCTAACCACACTTGAAACAGGTAATGTCTCCCTGACTGCCTTTCCCAGACCCTGCACTCGGCACTGGAAAGTCAATCTAGAAAAGCTACTCTGAGACTGTTGAGGAGTGAAACCTCTCTGTCTCCTGCCATCACTCTGGCCATCCTGACTCCTCTTGGAGCCCTTCTGCCCTTCCTCCTCCTCCTGCATCATGATCTCCATATGGGCTGCAGCATCAACCATACGCCCATAATCCCGAATCATAGTTCCTCTAACTCTCAACTTGAGGCCACACCTCAACTTCTTCTCAAACTCGATACAACGGCGTTCCTCAGACGCCACCAACGCAGGTGCAGACCTGGACAAGCTGGTAAATGCAGCCTCAAACTCGGCCACTGAAGAACTCGACTGCTTCAGCTGACAGAACTGGTCTCTCAGCTTTTCCCTGACAGCTGGAGATAAGAACCTCTCCTGGAAAGCATTCACAAAAGCTTCCCATGTACCTCCTATACGACCCTTTGTAAACTTCCACCACTGACCCGCATCCCCCTTCAGCTAGAACGATGCCAAGGTCACTTTCAACCCCTCGTCTTCGATGCCAAGCATCTCAAACGTCTTCGTTGTCTGTTCGAGCCATTCATCTGCCTTAAGTGGCTCTTTAGGATCACCTAAAAATTCGTCCGGGTTAGACCGGAAGAACTCCCTCTTCAGAAAAGAAGGTCCTGCATCCGCAACAACAACCTGGGCTTGATTCTCAGCCCTAAGAATGCCAACTGACTCCCTGAATGCCCCTGCTATCTCTCGGGCTAAAGCGCCCATAGCCTGCTGGCCTACTGGCTCGGCCACATTGGCCTGACCAACCCCTTCCTGCTGCTCCGGAATCTCCTTCGGCACAGGCACTTCCTGCCTACCCGGCCTACCACGCCTACCGCGTCCTCGTCCTCGTCCTGACATCCTAATACAGGAAACAAAGACGTTAGCACATTCATAAATGTGCTGAAGCTATAACACTCGCGTCCTAATGCATTGGACAATGGTAATTCATTCCACGTAAGCACATAATCACATAAGCACCTACGAATTTCATCATGGATAATGATAGTCCCAAAGCGTTACTATAGTTCCGGTTGGAAGCAGCATTGATCAAGTGCCTTTCCAACAAGACTACTAGAAACTCAAGGTCCAATCAACATCCTAGAAACTACGTTCCATACTACATAGTCACATAAACATGTTTCATATAAGCATATAATAGACATCTAAGTCTCTATTAAGCAGACGAACCCATGTGTACTAAATCACTTCCCACTACCCAAGTATTCGAACCCGGTACCTCTATACCAAGTTGTACGCCCTAAAAAATATCCCATAACATACACAAATAACTTATGCATTACTTAAGAAATAAAGCATTATTCCATTCATCAGAGTATTCTAATTAAAGACGTTACATGTAACACAAAAATAAATGCCCTACGGGCTTACATCTTTCTAAGCCAACACTTGGACACAAAATGTGAGTTCTAACTCAACTACAAATTAAGCCCTCGGCTTGAGTTTACATGTAACATCAAATAAACGAAATAACAAATAGTCTAAACAGAGTCTTCAACTCCAAATCCTTCCAAGCTAAGTCCTTGAGGTAGCGTATCACCTGGACTGAAAATGATGTTCCGTATAGGTAGAAAAATACTAAACCAAATATAAGCATTGAATAATAGCAATAGCATTCATAATGGTTAACACGAAATACCGATTTCATCATCATACAGTTTCATTTATACCAATATGACTCAGAACCTGGCCAAACTATAACAGTGGGACTACATCTCACATTAACATTACTTTCAATATCAACAAATTAAATGAGACTAAGGCTCATACTAAAACACTTCCATACTTCCCGATTGATACACATTTTAGTGCTGTATCAATAACATGTAAAAACACTTCCATAAATCAATAAGTACGCATATAAGCGGTACTAATGGAGTCCATCCCCTATCTCCTCCCAAACAAAATCCGGTTTAGGAGTCCATCCCCTATCTCCTTCCAAACCGTGGAGTACATCCCCTATCTCCTCCCAAACAATATGCATATGCAATGTATTAAACCCTTGTCATGCATAATATTCAATCAATACACGTATGTTCTGTATTAATTCAACCGTCATGTCCAATGACTTAATTCAATGTGATTAGTTTCAGTTTTCCCTAATCCACATGCAATGTCTACAACAATCACGACTATCCTCCACCGATAGCCCAAAACAGTTATTTCTAAACAGAAAATAAATGTATCAACAAATATAAATCACATTCCCATAGGTAAGTAATTAAACTACCCAACTACACCAATTAAGCTCATAATTCCCAAATTTCATGAATTAGACTTAATTCCACAATTTTTCCAAAATTAATTATACAAATTAATTTTATTACAACAATTAGGTTTTTCCCCCTTTTCTCAACATCAACCCTAAGGTTCAATTATCTCAGTTTAACACACAAACATATGTTGTTTAATAGATGAAAAACCCTTCTTTCAAATTATAAGTCAAATCCTAATTTCCCAAAATTACCACATGACACCAACATATCAAAATACCAAAACATAGGACAAAACCTATAGTATGGAGTAGGAAATCCCTACCTCGAAGTAAATAACCCGAATGGAGAAGATGAAGATGACGACCCAAAATCCAAAGTGCTCCAAACCGCCAAACTCTCAGATTAACACGAAGCCCTCGACCCACTCTATCTTTTTAACAAAGGACCTAGGGTAGAAATACACTCTAAGTAGATCAAACCTAAGAGAGAAGGTGGTAGGGGAGAGAGAAGACGGTTCTAGGGTTTTAGAATCAAAAGGGAGATGAAAAATGATCCAGAAAGTCGGATCTCGGATTTATATAACAGTCGCCCCCTCGAGCGTGGAAACCCCCGCTCGAGTGTCACTCACAGACTCCTGCTCGAGCGGCGGATACACACTCCCAGAACTTTTGCTGAACCATGTCCCCCGCTCGAGCGCCCAACTCCCCGCTCAAGCGGCACACACAAACTCCCGCTCGAGCGGCCAATTCCCCGCTCGAGCGTCCAACACTACTCAAGAAATACTGGATGGGTATTCCCCGCTCGAGCGCCCAAACCCCCGCTCGAGCGGACAAGCCAAAATCTGGGCAACTAGACTTGGTTCCTAAGCTCAACCAACCTGCTCCAAATCTTCCCAACACAACCCAAGACTCAATATAAGGAGTAAAGGATGTAAACGACATATACTCAACAATCAGCTCCACGGAACCTAAGTCCGGATATAACAAATAAAGAAAAGGGAAACCGGGATCGCTATAATAATGTATGATGGTGATATTTAGGTCGGATTCGACTAGATTTTCCAACACATGTAGAGAACCATCTCTATATAAACCCAGTGATAGCTTCAACTTTGTAAGGAAGTGAAGAAAGAAATCTACACAAAACATTTTTATAGTTAGATTGATCAGAGAAGTTTCTAATTGTCCTCAAAGGCTTCCAATATTCGATTCAATGTGGAATGTTGGTCTTTTGAGGTCAATTGAAGACTTACTCTTCTTTGAGTTATTGACGTTCATTCAATTTTCGTGATACAATTGTTGCCAGGTGTGGTCCAATCTCCATTTGAAATAAGTGTCCAGTTTTTATTTGAAAATATTGTCTGGTATTGATTAGTCCAATAGCTAGCTCCAGTTCAAGAAGTGTCTTCTCAATAGAGGTGTCATGTGTGTGTCGTCTTATAAATAATTAGATTGATTGGAGAAGTTGTCAACTTCTTCAAAGCTTCCAATATTCCATCCACTGTGGATTTTGGCCTTTGAGGGCGATTGAAACTTTACTCTTTAAATGATGGCATTCATTTAATTTTCAGGGTATACTTATTGTTAAATGCATGGTCCAATTCCTATTTAAAATATTGTTTGCTATTGAGTAGCCATCTGAGTTAGTCATAGCAATTTTGTTTTTAATTTTAAAATTTTGTGTCAAATTGTTTGATGCAACTTCTGCTTATAGTTTATTAGATAGAAATAGTTTTAATAAGTTGAAAAAAACTCATTACCAAAAGTTGGTAGAAAGTGCTTTTGATTTTTGCTTTATATTATCAACTTTTAGTTTTACAATAAGTTGCAAAATAGACTCAATAACAAAAAGTTTAGGGACTCAATTTTGGCCAAGAATGGTTGTGTTGGAAATTGAAATTGTGTATTTGGGATTCATGTGTAGAATGAATTTAAACCACATGTTGATATTTTTGGGTAAATTTTGAGTATATTTTTCAAGATTTGTAATATCCCTCATTAACTAGTTTAACGAGTTTGTCTCTTTGGCCTCCAATTCAAAGGTATCTCCGCAAGCTTCATTGGTCTTATAAATAGTTGGATTAATCGGAAAAGTTTTCAACTGTTCTCAAAGGCTTCCAATATTCTATTCGATATAGGCTATTGGGCCTTTGATGGCAATTGAATACTTATTCCTCTTTTAGTTTACAGTAAGTTGTACTAAGGGAGCATTTGGGAATCAAATATTTTAGTCAAAAACTTTAATATCGAATCATTCTCTCTACTTTGTTATAGGTGTTTTTTTTTGTAAAAAAAATCAATAGAAAAGTCTAAATAAGCCCTAAATAGGCCCAATAGATAGCTTAACGAGTTTGTCCTCTAAGCTCCAATGCAAAAAGTGTCTCCTTAATAGAGGCAGCTTGTGTTGTCTTATAAATAATTAGATTGATCGGGAAAAGTTTTCAACTGTTCTCAAAGGCTTCCAATATTCTATCCAATGTAGGACGTTGGGCCTTTGATGGCAATTGAACACTTACTCTTCTTGGAATTATTGAAACTCATTCAGTTTTTGCTTTGGACTAGCACATAACGTCTAGTTGGGTAAAAATCTTTAGTGTGGTTCAAAATTAATCGATGTAGCATTTTTAGATTGACAGTTCATAAATTATGGATTTTACAGGATTATCGTAAAAAAGTTTTGTTTTCATACATTTTGTTAAAAAAATATTAAAATAAATATAAAAAAATGAAAGAAAACACCAAAATAAATATGATGCAATTATATGAATATAATTATCTAATCAACTTAATTTTTTATATAATTGATCTACTCAAAAGTTGTTAAAAGCATGTTTAGATTGGCAATCTGTAAATTACGGATTTTACGGGACAGCCATAATAAAGTTTTTTTTTTATATATTTTGTTAAAAAAAATATTAAAATAAATGAAAGAGTGAAAGAAAACACTGAAATAAAATATTATACAATCATATGATTACATTTATCTGTTCAATTTAATTTTTTTGTATAATTATTATTTTTTTTGGTGAAATGTGAAACCGTTATTGAAAAGAAAGATATACAGCCAGCTTAGTGGTGGAAATGCTTGACCTTGAGTTTGAGGGGAAGTTGAATGGCCCTTGCTTATAGATTATTATTTTATTTTTATTTTTATTTTTTTGGTTTTTTTTTTTTCTTTTGAAATAAAAAAAAAATGCTCTAAGGTGTCATCACGACATCCATGGGCCCAGATTCTGGAATAATTGATTATCAGCTTGATATAACTCAATCCAAAAGAAGAGACTCATCACCGAAACATCAATGAAACTCATTAACCACCCCTACCGGACAAAGGTTCAATCAGAATATAACCCAATTTACATGCTCGACACTTATCATGCTCTTATTATTATTCTATCTTATCTTATTATAAACTATAAAAATTACCATGACAAATGGCCATTGCAGGTCACAGACCAACTACACATGACAGATTTGGACTGCATCATTTTACAACTCTTTGACCCTGATGAATCAACTATGTTCCATGCAGAAATTTTCATATGGACGTGGAGCACACACATATGACTCTCGAGTCGGAATGTTTTAGAGTGATGGTAATTGTAGAGGGATGAAGATAGACTTTGAGAATTGAAATATGAAAGGATTATTGTACTTTAATTTTGTTAGAATTCAATCTCAATATCTAAAAAATTATTCTGATATCATTCTAAAAAAATTCACTTTAAGAGATACTCAGTCAAGAATCACTCTCATGTGAGAGCTTCTACACATTTTGTATACAAATTTTGTATACAAGTAGTAAATTTTAATGTCACGGTAATACTAATAATACTTGATATCACCAATCAACAATAAATTTATATATGGTATGTGAATACTTTTTTAGTTTGACTGTACTAGCTCAGAAACTGATGGATCAACAATAATAACTCAAACTAATGCCTCTCTCAATTTCAATGAGTAACTAACTTGTCATAATACATAATAAAGTAAACCATAAGAAGTAATTAAATGATAACAATATCACTGTTCCACTCAACTTTTTCTTGGGTAAATTAGCCTGAATTAGAATTTTTTGGGCTTAGCCAACACACTTTCGGAGGATTCTATTTGCACCCAAAAAATCAGTCCAATTTCTCAATTCTTCCACCATTTCCCTTTGGCATTCTCAAGGCGCTTTTTAAGTCCATCTAAGATTGTTTTATTTGAAGCTTCTGCTTGGCCGTTTGATTGCAGGTAGGCTAGTGTTGAGTTGTAAAATTCTATCTTGAAATCGTCGCCAAATGCTCTAAAAAGCTTCCTATCAAATTGTGTCCCATTATCATATATTAAGGCCTTTGGGACTCCAAACCTTGTAATAACATTCTGTTAGACAAATCTCTTCATGTCTTTTTCCTTGATTGAAGCCAAAGGTTTTTGCTTTTATTCATTTCGTGAGGTACTCCACTGCTATGATAAAGAACTTTTGTTGCTCGGTGCAGCAGACAATGGTCCTACTATGTCCAACCCCCATAAAGTGAATGGCCAAAGACTCGTCAAGGGAAGCAACTCTCTAGCTGGTTGATGGATCTAGTGTGCAAACTTTTGGCATTTCTCACATTTTTGAACGTACTTCTGTGTGTCAACCTGCATGCATGGCCACCAATATCCTTGCGAAATAGTGCATTAGGCCAATCATCTCCCCCCAATGTGACTTCCACATATGCCCTCGTGGATTTCAAACAAAAATGCTTCAATCTTGCTGAGATGAACACATTTCAAGTATGACCTAGTGAAAGACCTTTTATACAGTACCCCAGATGGTGAGAGCTAGAACCGATTTGACTTAGCCTTAACCTTGTTAGCTTCTTTCTTTTTGGTTGGTAAAATTCTATCTCGCAGAAAGGTAACGATGGGATTTGTGACACGCCAAATGTTTAATTAATTTTAATACTACATTAATATTAACTAATCGTAAATAATAATAATAATAATAATAATAAAATAATAATAATAATAATAATAATAATAATAATAATAATAATAATAATGAGGATTGCACTATTGGTGCTTGCTGAAAGGAAAAAAAAAAATCTATAGTGGGAATTGTAGTAGATAAGCTCAATATAGTGGCAAATACCATGTGGCCACTCAATGTCAATATCAATTGGCTACTAAGGATCTCCTATAAATAGGAGATGTGTTGATTAGGAAGATTATAAGTAGAGGAAGTAAGGGAGCTTCAGGAGAAAAAGAAGAAGAAGAAGAAGAAGAAGAAGAAGAAAAGGCAAGCTTGTATTAAATTCTTTTGCTTAGAAGTCTAGTAGTTTTAGTAGATTAATTAATCAATGTATAGTGATTAATTTCTGTTTATATTTCTAAAATTTCAGGAAAGTAAGAATTAGGGATTGATATTGAGGTGAGTTTTATTATATTTTGAGCTACAATAAATTGTTTTATGTAAACTATGTTTTGTAAATTATGTTAGTTTTTAAACCAATTTTTGTGAAATGCACCTATTTGCTTTAAAAGGGAAACTCATGGATATGACTGTTATTAAATGTGTTTCTGAACAATTATTTTGTAAGTACCACCACGGAGGTCCCATGGCTTGGGGGATTTAAATAACCATTGACCTTCTCAATTGTCACTTTAGTGACCCTCTGACAGTCTCATACCTTGAGGGACTTAAATAACCATGGGCCCTCTGATTAGTCATGTTGTGAACCTCTGTTGACATGGATCCATTAATCCTCTGATTTTTGGTGTGGAGCAAAGTGTTGTTCAGAGCTAGTTCTAGCATAGTCAAAGTCACAAACAAAAAGGGCCTTATAGCGGAGAGTTCACTCCAATTAGGGGAATTACCACCTGCTTTGACCACTCTAGCTACCTCAGCAAGCAATCTAGCTATGTACTCCAGTTGTGAGAGCCACTCCTAGGGTTTGTACAAGCCACCTCTTAAGTTCATACACTGTTCTGTACCGCAGTTATGATTATTTACTTATATGATTTCTGCATTATGCTTCTATTATTGAAAATTATTTATGTATTTTTGTTACCAAGCTAATCTCTGTTTAGCCCAAATAATTATCCATGGTGACTTTTGTACCATCATGCTCTCAATATAACATTTCTCACTCTGACATGTGCTTATAAATGTTAAACACTTTCAAGTGATGAAACTTAGAAAGGGATCTTAACCCATTGTCTATAAGTTAGATGTAGTAGGGCCAAGAGTTGGAGTAGACACAAGACACTTTGTAAACATAGTCTAGCTTTGAAAATGTAATTAAACAAAAGCTCCAGTGTATGTTTTAATAAAAATAAATATTTTGGTACCCTTTATTTTACTCCACTGCATTATTTATTTGTTATAACCTTAGTTATTGTCTTGTCGCGACGCTTAACATCTGGGCACCAGGTTTGGGGTCATGACAGGATCCATCTAGGAAGGTCCTAATTCGGTGCATAGTACTTCAATTTCTTCAGGCTCTTCAATGCTGGGCCTTGGTAAAAACTCTATCAATAAAGGATTAGGAGTTGACTTATTCGCTATGGTGGCCAGCCCGACTAACTCATTCGCCTTGCTATTTTCTTCGTGGCCGATTTGTTCCACCCTTATTCTTCAAACTTCTTGATTTCTTGTCTTACCAACACTTGGTATTTAGCCATCCTACCAACCTTTGCTTCATATTCTGCAAAAACTTGATTGACTACAAGCTTAGAGGCACTGTAAACCATTAGGTCGGTTGCTTTCATTCGGAGGGCACTTTTTTAGTCCAGTTAATAGTGCTTCGTACTCAGTTTCATTGTTCGAGGCTAGGAATCCAAGTGTGATAGCATGCTCCACGGTTAATCCTTCTGGTGACATTAAAACGATGCCTAGCTCGGCACCATGCCTGTTTGAAGCTCAATTTACAAAAAGTTTCCACATTTCTCCAACAAATAACTTCTAGCACTCTGAAGGGTCCTAAGACTTCTTAAGGTCTAGGACTTCAATAATTTCCTTGCTTGGCTTTGTTGGTTCAGCCATCACTTTGCTCGGTAGCCCTAACACTTCCCTTTCAGGAGCACCGCTACTAGACTCCACAACTTACATGCCAGCTTCCCCCCTAATGACGCGTCGTTGGGTCCAATAGGTTGAACTTCTATGTCCAAACCACCCGGCATGCTGCTATGTTCTACAAGCTGCGGTTAATGATCCACTTGTAGCGCAATGGTGGGCTGCACAATTTCCACAACACCCACAACACCTACCCCCCTATGCGATTGACTCTGTAAGATCAACCAGATAAACAGGATGAGTGTTAGTGGTGAACTAGGCAACAAAGTTTGCCAAAGCTTGTACTTTTATTGCAGTTCTGGGTTGGAACTTAATATCAAACTCTCCCAACTCAACCGCCTACTTCAAAATCTGTTCGAAAAAATCGGCCATTTCAAACAAAACTTTCAAAGGGAATTCTGTTAGCATGACTATTGTGTGAGCATGAAAATAATACGCTAACTTTCTAGATGTCATCATCAAGGCCAATGCCAACTTTTCCAACGGTAAGTACCTCGTTTCAGCATCAAACAAAGTCTTGCTCACATAAAAATTGATAGACGTTGTATTCCTTTTACGCGTACCAAAACCATGCTGACAGTATGCTGAGAAACTGCCAAGTACAAAAAAAGTTCTTCTGCAAGTTTTGGAGTCACTAAGATTGGAGCTCAGGACAAATAGACTTTCAATTCTTGCAAAGCGCGGTCGCATTATTCGTCCCAGCAAAACTTGGACTTCAACACTTGGAAGAAGGGTCTACAACGGTCTAAAGATCAGCTTATAAATCTATTTAGCGTGGTTGCCATTCTGGCAAGATGTTGCACGTCCTTTGTCGAATTTGGTCTCTCCAACTCTTTGATCTACGAGGGTTCTAATTCTATTTAACAATTGATCACCAAGAAGCCTAGAAACTTGCCAAGCCCTACTCCAAACACACATTTGGTTACATTCAAACACAGCTTGTAAGTCTTAAAGATGTCAAACATCTCTGTCAAGTCTCTGAGATGATCTGACTCACTCTTACTTTTAATCACCATGTCATAAATGTAGGCTTCCATTGTCTTACCAAGAAAATGAGCAAACATTTTGGTGATCATTCTTTGAAAGGTAGCCCCTGCGTTTTTCACACCAAAAAACAATATCTTGTAGCAGTACAACCTCCTTGGAATTGTGAAAGAAGTGATTTCCTGGTCCGGTTTATACATGGCTATCTGATGGTACCCACGGTACGCATCCAAAAAGCTAAATCGTCTATGTCCAGCTGTTGAGTCCATCAGTTGATCAATCATCAGTAAGGAGAAGCTATCCTTAGAACATGCCCTGTTAACCGTTTTGTAGTCGACGCAAACGCGCCATTTTTCATTCTTTTCTGGCACAACGACCGTGTTTGAAATCCACTTAGGATAATGGACTTCTTTGATTGCCCTAATTTCCAGCAAATTTTTTACTTCTTCCGTCACTATCTAGGTGTGATGTAAAGCTGACCAGTGTGTTCTCTATATGACTGGTCTAGCTTGAGAGAAGACGTTTAACTGATGACAAATGAGGCTTGGATCAATGCCAGGTATATTGTAAGGCATCCAAGTAAACACTTCGATGTTAGAGGTCAAAAAGTCCACAATCTCTAACCTTTCTTTGATAGACAAGGATAAACCTAGTAAAAAGAACTTCTCTAGATCATTCTCGTCAATTCGCACCTCCATTAACTCTTTAACAAATTGTTCCTCAGCTTTCTTGCCGACATTCACTAGAACTTCCATGTCCTACAATCCTTCAATCATTTGCACAAAACATTTGGCAGCACGGTTGCTGTTCATAGTGACGAAGCATTGCTTTGCCATCACCGGATCTCCTCATAACTCTTCAATCCTGCCAAACATAGAAGGAAAATGCATCACTTGATGGTAAGTTGAAGCAACTGCCTGGATGGTGTGTAACCAACCTCTTCCCAAAATCAAGTTATAAATGGATGAGACTTTCAACACCCAAAATTCTACTTGCTTAACGACTGAGCCAGCTTTGACCGACAATATGATCTTCCCTAAAGGCCATTCCAGTTGTGAGTTAAAGCCGACCAAAGGTGATGTTGCCGGTGCCAAGTCTTTGTCTTCTAGCTTCATCTGCTTGAAGGCATCATAATACATTATTTGGACCGAGCTGCCTTGGTCAATCAAGATCCTATTTATATTAAAGTCTTTGACACACATAGTGACAACTAGTGCATCATTGTGAGGAGTCTGGATCCTCTCTAAGTCTTTACTTGAGAAGGATATCACATCCCTCTGCTTAGTCCTCCATTTCCTGTTCATTGGTTGCACACTGAGTACTTCCTTCATATGTTCGGCCTTCTTGATTATTCCCCTAAGCTCACATACCCGCTCAGGTTTGACAATTCCATGAATCACGTTAATTACCCCTTGGGTAGGAGCGTCTTCAATTGCTAGGCCATTTGGAAGAACTTGATTCTAGGGAGCTGCTCTAGCTTCACCCTCAATGAAACGATTTAAGTGGCCTGCCGCCACTAACTCTTCCAAGTGTTGCTTCAATGGCACACAATCCTCAGTACAGTGCCCTTTTTCATCATGAAAGGTGCATTGGTACTTCGGATCATAGCCCCTCTGAGCTTCACCTAACTTGGTTGGCTATCGGACATATGGCTCATTTTGAATCTCACTCAAAATCCTGTAAATGGGTTTATTGAAGACCGTGGTGATGCTAATGCACACCTTCAATTTTCTCGCGTTCTCTTCCTCATTATTTCGGGACGGGTCTGCCTGGTTATTGTTGTTGTTCCTTCGATTGCGGTTATTTCGGATGTCTTTTCTCCCAACCATGTTAACCTTTGTTGTAACCTTTTTGTCTACCCTTACTAGATCTGTCTACACAGTAGACCGGGTTAAATCTTCTTCCACCATAATGTATTGGTTGATGTAGTCCATCAACACCTGTATGGTGGAAGACAGAGTCATAGTAAGCGTGTCCCTTAGTCTATGTCCAACTGGAAAACCACGTTTATATTGTGCTATGGCCAGGTTGGTGGGGCATTCATTAATTTCATTGAACGTCTTCTAATATTTGGCATTGTAGGATTTCAACACCTCGCCTTCCTCCATCGTGACCTTCAACAAGTGGTCAACTTCCTTTAGCGTCTTAGTGTTTTCCTTGAATCGAGTGACAAAAGCTTCCGCCAACTGCGTCCAAGTGTCAATACTACCCTCTGGTAGCCTTCCAAACCATATCAAGCCTAACTTCTCCAAACTTAACGAAAACAGAATGCACATTAAGGCGTCATTTTGCCTATGCACTGCCATGACCTGCTGATAGTGATGTAGGGATCAGTTTTCCTGTCGTAGATGGTAAACTAAGGTTGATGGAAGCCAAAACTCATTCTTAATTTCTAGAGAGAATGGAAAGCTCTGCAGCCTTGCCAACTGTTGATCAATTGGCATATGAACAACCACTCGTGGCGCTGACATTGCTACTTCACACTGCCATGCGACCTGGGCGCTATCCTTGTAAAGCAGGTATCCTCTGGGCTTCTCTTAGGCGTACCCTTTCATCAAGAATTGTCCTTAGATCCTTTGATCTGGCCAAATATGAGTGTAGAAACCCCATTTTTTCTAGCCTCAAAACTTGGGTGCTCCCTTTTGAGTTCCCAATGATGAAGATGAGATGTGTTAATCTTACAAAGTTCTACAACAAGAAGCCTAAGGATCAAGCTTTAAACCCTCAAAATGCCTGTTTTGGACAAAATATTTTTCGATCAAATTGAAAACCTCTTTCAAAACGAGTTTTAGTGGTGCAAATCCAAAAATTACCATAATGTTCTGAGGCTCATATTTTCAAAGTCAAAACGTGGTATTCTTTCAAACAAATTGAGAAAAGAATATAGTTGGAATGGATAAAAGGGGTGAAATCCTCTAAAATACCTATTTATCCTTTCAATTCAGGCTAACCTTCTCTAGTTGATATGACGACGTGCTTTCTGACTGGCCGAATACCATATGTTAACTGGTCAAAAATACACTCGACCGATCAACAAGTGGAACAGCTGGCTTAATGTTCTGGGTATAGAGCATTTTCAGGAATTTCAACTTGTCCAGCACACTTTCCACATATATTTCAAATATTTATACCCTGGGCTCTATAAATAGAGCTCACCAGTTCATTTCAAAAGGTTGAAAGTTTGGCCCAAACCTCATAAGAACCTATTGACCCTTCTCTTTCTTGACCTCAGCTTTTACTTACCACCCTTTGACTTTAAACATCAAAACTCCATTGAAGCTTGATCCTAGGTTCCTTGCTAAGACTCTTGGACATTAAATAATACATCTAAAGTAAAGGGGGAGTTTGTGAACTAAAAGGACTTATCCTCTTAGGAGGCGACATTCTTACATATTTAATCATCTTTTTCTCTTCCTTTCTTCATTTCAAGCTTTGTTTTCATTATGTAACTATTGTAGAGATGTAACAAGTCCTCATGGATGTGGAGCAAGTAGATTTAGCCACCTGTCCATTGAGTTGCTAGCTTTTTCTGTTCTTTCTTGTTTTCCTTGGCTTTAATTTCTAGTTCTTATGTACTTTGAATCCTTATGGATGTGTTTGGGAGTAACTATTAGCCATCCATTGACATCCATTGACAAGTTCAATAAGTAAAGTAGCTTTTCTTGTTATTATACTCCTCTTCTTCACCTATCATATCTCTGAAGTGTATCAATCCATGTGTTTCAACTCCTTATTTAATGTTAATGAGTGTTAGAGGCTGTTTCATAAGATTGCTTGGGTAATCCATGGGATTTGATGTTGGAAAAGTTGTGTCCTTACCTTTTCATTGAGCATTTTGGAAGTAAAACAAGAGATTTTAGGTCAAAGAAAGTTGAAACCTCTCTTCTCAGTCATTTGTGAACATAGAAAAGAATGCAATTATCCTTGTTCTATGATTAGATGAAGAGTTTTCAATAAATTTGATTAATCCCTTATTTTAATAAACAAAACTTCGAGCAAGAAATGATTTGCATTAATCTACGCTCTCCGCTTAATAGCATGGATTTGAGTATTGATATCCCCTTATCCACAAAGAGAATATGTAGGTTTGTATCCATTACGTGGGGCTTGAATTTGTTATTGTTTTTTATTCATTTAATTGTTGATTTATTGCAAAATATATGTTGTACATATCTATTTATATCATTATTTAGGGTTGTAGCCCATCTACCTCTTCTTTAAGTGGTTTCTATGAGTGGATGAGGGAGAAGAGTTTAATACCCCTTTAAAAGTGTACATGGCTTATGTTTTGGAATTCCTATGTAAATCCAGATTTTGCCGAATGAGAGATTCGGCCAGCCTATATTCTGCTCGGCCAGACACTTTTGCCCATAGCCGACTAAATTCCCCAAGAACATAATAGACAACTTCAGAGGGGTAGTCTCCTAAGTGGTTATGGAACTCCTGATGATTTATTTAGTATGATTTGTTAGATTCAGCAGTTGTTCGGCTAAATCGATTCATTATTGTAATGATTCCTCCACTCCCTCTATCTTCTTCTTTTATTATTTATTCAAAATGTTGTAATAATCTCTCTCTCTCTCTCTCTCTCTCTCTCTCTCTCTCCCCTCTCCTTTCTTATTTGAATTGTTATAATAACTTCCAACCCCACGTCTTTCTAACCCTTTCATTTACATGTTTTCGGTATTTTATCATGTTTTATTTATCATACTTGTATATTGCATCATTTTTCATGTATCCGAGTCCGATTTATCTATATGTGGAATTTATTATTTTCAAACTAAGTATGTGCATTGCCCTATGCCTTGAGATGATATCCATGTCATATGTTAGCATCTGAACTCCTAGGCGCATGTCGTGTATGTGTTGCACTAGTCGTTTGTATATAGGATCATGCATATATGTATATATATCTATATGTTTCTTGGGACTCACCCCGGAGTACTAGGTGGAAAATTTTTGGCTTTAGCTTATTGCATGTGCATGTTCCTTATTACATCTATCACTATATCATGACGCTAAGTGCTTAGATAAGATATCTCCTTGAATGCTAGTGGATGAAAGTTGTGTTGCTAGTATTGGAATGTAATTTATTCGTATGCTTATAAGTTTGTACAAAAAGACTTTTCAAAAATGCGTGAAATCAAAGCATAACCAAAATCAGTGACATAATCTATACTGGAACGCCTCAGATAGTAATGATAGCATTAATAAATAACCGGAACATGAATATATGTTGATTATAAAAACTACATCATAACTTAGTACATGTCGATCTTTTAATCGGGTGAGGGAGGTGCCCAATTAATGACCTTCCCCTTTCATACCTAAGTTCCCGAGCTGAGATACTTTGGTTATGACGGACGATAGCCTTTGGTATGAATCACAGGTTTCTTAATTTCTCCAAAAGATTAGATGGTGACTCTGAAATTTGGTGATGTAGTTCATTCCTGGCAAATGTTTTGCAATAAAATAGTTTTTCTTTAAAAATTGTTGGATTTGGACTTTCATTCTTTGTTTCACATTGTACTAGTGATATCAGATCAGAGATTGAGAATCTAAACTGTTGGGTGTGATTGGTAACCCCAAAGGCATCCCACAATGAGTATCTGGATGTCGACAAGGTGCACGCAGGATAATGAGTGCTTCTCTCCATCGTCAACCTTTGAGACCTTGATTGTAAGCTGCATGTCTTGTAGCTTCTCCTGCTACCAGAATGTACAGGCATGGCATGTCTCCATGGCCCCTTTGAACTATTCCAGTTTAAGTAACTAACCTTCATCCGCAGGCATTCAAGCAAGTATATCAATTAAGCACTTAGCCTCATGGTATCATGCTTTGTTATGGCAACAATCACATGTATGTGAGATGCTAAAGCAATAAATGTTCGCTTAGTACTCCAAGGCGAGCCAAAAGAAACAAAACAATTAGAAAGATGCATGCTCCTACTCAATGCAACATGACTAATGTAACACATGCAATATGCAATTAATAAGCTCGGCTACTAACGTGGCATGTGAATCAATTTGATAGCATACGGTTTAAACATGTATTCAACGAAGTAATAAACGACAATGCTTGTTAGAATGATTAACCGAGCCTCGATTCATGCAAGACAATGGATGCAAACATAGGAAATGCTAAAAGAAACATGATGTTCTAAGTTATCCATCGTAAGCAAGTAAATAAAAGGGAGAAAGACGTGGAGTTGGAAGACATACACATTATTACAATTTCGCCCTCGCGCAGGAGGGTCTGAATAAATGGACTAGCTAATTAATTAACTAACTAACTAACTAACTAACTATTACAAACCAAATGAAATAAATTAACTATGCTAGTTTATAATTATTTACAACACTACAAATTAATTAACTATTCTAGCTAATTAATTAAGTACAACACAAAACTAACTAGTTTAACTAATTAATTACATTAAGGAATTAATTAACTAAATAATCAATTACAAGTTGTACAACGTACTACTATTAACAAATACAATGGGTCTCGAGAATCGAGGGATGGTTCATGCATGGATATGGATTTTCACCTGAAAATGCACTCCGTTTTGCTACCGAAATGCCTCTTCTGCACAGTTAGAATATTGCACTGCTTTTCCACCTCAACCTTTGTTCTGCTCTGCTGAAACAATACACTGCCTGGTTAACAAAAGTGGCCAGCAACCCAGAAGTAGTGGCTAGCTGGCCACTAATAGTAGCCTGCCGCCCAGTACAAGTGGCCTGCCAGCCACTAATGTTAGTCCTTTCCTGCTGTTATAGATAACAAACAGAGCATGCTCAAGGGATATTTGTACACCCTACCCCTCCTTATCATCAAATAGCTCAAAGGAGTGGTAAGCTCGATTCGTAAGCCATCAATCGATGCAATTTCATTGCGTGATGACTTATAAACCAAAGGGTACAATTTCAATAAGTGCACAAGTAAAGACTCAATAACCTCCTCCCTATCATGGATTGATCAAGGGAAGTGGTTGACCTTGGAAATTTGAAACATTTCATCACTAACAAGTATGAAATGACTCAAATCTCCATGTGTTCAATTAACGTCCGATTGAACACCAAACTATTTTATTATCTTGCATCTCTTTTAGTCCCAATTTCATTACTCCATTTTAATTACCATCCATTCATTAGTTCATTAAGTCCAATAATGAGCTTTAAGTCCACTAATGGAGAGAAGTGTCAAACAAAGGGTTGTTTTGGGCATAAGAGAGACATCATGTTGTTGGTAATAAACTCCCAAAGGGATTAAACCATTAAGCACAATACCTCTATCTCTACCTTAAACAAGCAATTGGTTTGAAATAGCTCTCAAGGCCACAAGAAGAGCCAAGAAATGATAGAGGTGCAGAGGTGATTTAAGGTGGTCACAAGTAAGAAAAGCGCAAAATAAATACTATAAACTCAAATAGGTTGGCGGTTAAGGCCTAAACCACCAAACCTATAAGGACTATTACACTACAAGCATACAATACAAAGCATGAATGAAACAAATACATGAAAACAGTCCTAAAATAGGCTAAAACAGTGCTGGAATTGAAGTCAAAGGAGCTAAAAGAGTAAGCTACAACATAAAGCAATTTAAGCTAATAAACAAGTACAATGAAGAGAGGCTACCCCCTCCCCCCAATTTTTGGGACTTCAAAACATGATTTTTAGCCTCTGGAAAACTCTGAAAAATAATGGTAAAAAGCTCAAAAAAAAGTTGATAAAGAGGTGGAAAACACAAGGGCAAAAGCCTATGAAACAAGGTACAAAGAAGGGTGATCCAACCATCTATCTTTAATGGCTTTAAACCACAAGTTTCAGCCCAAAAATACAGGTAATAAATAACTCAAAAACAAGAGGAAAAGATAGGAAATAGATGATACAAGAGAGCTAGGATGTATACCTCTTGAAGAGAAATGACCCTTTGGATTACAAACCACCAATTTCACACTCTCAAGTGCTAAAATACAAGCTTAAGTACCTCAGCAAGGAACCCTCCAAGTTTGGTTTAGAGTGTCTAGGCAAAGGTTGTATAAGTTGCAAGAGAGAGAGAGAGATGTAGAAAGAGAAATAATTTCCAAAACTTTTTGTTCTTCCAATTTTTCTAACCCTAAAAAAATGAGAGGGAGTCATCTATATATAGAAATATATGAGACTATCTCGGAAATATCTATACAGACACAACCGGTGCAGTGCATGCATCTGTGGAGACAGCTGGCATAGCTGGCAAAAAGATCTAAAATTTTGCACAAGTGATCAGCAAGCCACTAATAGTGACTGGCAGTCCACACTAGTGGGCGGCAGGCCACATTAGTAGGTCTGCAGGTCCCTGGATAATCAGGTTTGAAAAACTACTGTTCTAGTCCAAAACAAGGTACAAGGTTTGTGGGCAAAACTGAGGTTTCCTGCTGAGGAAATCAAACATTTAACAAGCGTACACATTCATCATTGAGTGATCAATCGGTGGCGCCCAAGTCTTGAGGACAGTCAAAAATGGGATGCCTACAATATGTTCTTTTATAGGGAATTTATTAGAAAATTCTCAGTGAGACCCATAATAGTTGTAAATCTTATTAAGGCCTTTCTTTTTGAATTATTATAATAAAAGTTCTTAATCTCTTGTTCAATTGCAAATTTAATCCTAAAATTGAAAATGCATTGCGGACAAACACGTACAAGCCCTAATTGGTCCCAGTAGCTTAGTAATTATTTCTAATACTCTCATAATAATTATTTAACTCTCTTGTTATAGATTGATCACTCAAAACCCTAGTATCCGATTTTCACCATTTTTGTCTGGTTACTCACCATTTAATTCAAAACAAATCAACTGTCACGCCCCGGATTTACTGAGTCTGACCCATGTGAATAAACCACCCAACGATAACAATAGATGTGACAGTTGAGTTTTTTGGACCACGCGAGCAGTCATTTGGTCACTCAACGGTGATCTTCAACTCCCAATAGTTGGTATTTTGCAGGCGGGATGGCTTGAGCGGTGGAGTTATCACTTGAGCGTAGAATTCATGCTCTCAGTATTTTCACTGTAGCTCTAAAAACTTGTCGGACTTCTCTTTTTTCGCTCGAGCGGTCTGTTCGGGATCAGCTAGTATAAAAGTCTCTTTTGCTCATTTTCTTTTCTTTTTTTTTTTTTTTCTCTTCCACCCCTTTTCGTGTTCGAAAACCCTAGCCACAAAACCTTTGATTTCATCTCTTTACACTAAGGATCCATCATAGATCATGCAAGATTAGTGAAGGAGAAGTGTAGATCATGTTTTTGACTAATTGAATAGTGGTTTCGTCGAGGTCTTTGCTTGGGTCCTCATAGTTAGCTCTCGTCCTTGAGGTGGGGAGTTCACTTAACTCTAATCTTTTAAGATTAAGTTCGATTATGCTGTATTATGGGAAGTTTGGATTGATTTGAGTTTGAAATCTTTGATTGAAAAGATGTTTATATTCAAAAATTGGGGTTTTCACTCAAATCTTTGAAATATTTAGAATATTTTGGTACTTTGATGGTTAATACTTGATAATTTGAGGATTTAACAAAGAAATGAGGAAAACCCCCAATTTTAATGAAA
Source organism: Camellia japonica (assembly GCA_030407325.1). Lineage (NCBI taxonomy): Eukaryota > Viridiplantae > Streptophyta > Magnoliopsida > Ericales > Theaceae > Camellia > Camellia japonica. The sequence continues at coordinate 100,563,741 of JAPPVO010000007.1, forward strand.
ATCCTAGAGTTGGGATTTTTTAAAATTAAAAGAGGGTTTGAGTTAATTGCTACCTTATGTTAAAAATTAAAGTGATTTTTCATATTGATAAGTGTGTTGGATAATTTATTGTCTATGATGATATTATTGGTGATTTAAATAAGTTAAATTGTGTGAACACTTGGAATGTTGAAAGGATGTAAGGTAATGTTTTGCATAGGTTGATGGTTGGTAAAGAGTAGAACGTGGAGTCTTGGAAATCAAAATAGTTCATTAGATTTTACGTGTTGAACTTTTGTGCAATTAAAAAGGAATTTCGAGATAAAGAGGAAGGTTTGGGAACTCATGCATTGCATTGCATTTCCATGGGGTTGGATTAAATATTGGATTATTTTAAGGTGTGTGTGGGGTTTCGGAATACGTTGTGTGTGTTAACGTGCCCAATTGCCCTTCCGTGCTAAGCGCTGGTAAATGTAAAGGAAATGCTGAAATGATTGATAAGTGTCCAATTGCCCCTCTGTGCTTGGTGGCCGAAAAATGTAGAGATGTTTTCAAAAATGAAACGGGTGTCCAATTGCCCCTCTGTGCTTGGTGGCCGGTAAATGCGTAGGTTTTCAAAAAGCAAAAGGTGCCCACTTGCCCTACTGTGCTTGGTGGCAGTAAATATGGGGGGAATTTTGAGGTGTCTTATGTGGAGTTGGTTTCAAAATGGAAGTTCTTAGTTATGATAATGGGTAAAGAGTTGAGTCACATAGGTTATAAATCATGTATTTCAAAATTTGGTTCCCAAACAGAGTTAAGTCATAAACATGGCATGGCATTGCATGAGCATAATTATATTGCACGTTCATACATGTTGTTAAGTTTACTTCCTACTGGACGTAAAAGCTCACTCCCTTTTATGGGCTGGATATCCTAAAACTCCAGGTGATGAAGATAACCCAAGATATCAATGAAAAGTGGATGAAACTCAACACGAAGCGCTAAAACTTCTTTGATTGTTGTTTGCCTACAACTATCGAGCTTATTTGTCGAGTTAGGATTTTGTTTGTTGAAATCAAAGCCCTTAGTCTTGAAAGGTGTAAGCCCTTATGGCAATTTTGGTGTATTTAATTTTCTCTCTTTTCTTGTTTGTATTTTAGTATGTTGTAAATCATTATAGAGCTTGAAGTGGAATCTCTAAGAATGTGATGGACTTCGGTTTATAAAATTATTTACTTTTATTTATCATTCACATGAGTGTCCTGAAATTGGATTATAATAACGGATTGGTAATAAATGTTGTGGTATGATTATCAAGGCGTTACAATAGATAACAACTCTCATGCAGACGTAGATAATATAGTCACGCAATACATGTGTTTATCTGATTTTATACATTCCTAAATACAACATCTAAGTCAAATAAATGTTCTGTAACTAAAACATACACAGATGTTATGAATTAAATTGAAACGCCCAGAGGCTACAACATGTCCAAAGGATGTAACCCTTACAAGAATGGTACACAGCCAATAACTAACATAAATGGCCCATGACCTACAATTAAAAGAACCTTACATGGTTTCAACATCACTTCACATCTCAGTCCATATCCACACATATACACCTGAAAAACATTTTCAGCTACGTAGGGTGATCATAAAGCCCAATAGAGAATATTTCAAAAACTAAATATGCTCCACCAGTATAAATTATCATGATGCAATACATATATACAATATGGCCAATGCATTTTCAAAATCCATATGATTTCTCAACAAAATCCTTGCTTTCTGGTTACCAAAACCTTATGTTAATCAAAACATTTTCCGAGTTCAAAACATCTGTTTGGTATAAAACCCTTTCCAAAAGCCAATCCAGGTATCTCAATACCAATAAACAAATACATTGCTAAATCAAATGCGATACATCACTAAACAACAACAAATACTTTGTTAAAACCTATAGCGACCCCGGTCTTTTCCCATTTGATTATTGTATCCGGACTTATGTTCCGTAGATTATATTATCATAGTTGTTGTTGTTGTCCTTTAATTCTTCAGTTTTGAGTTATAGGATTTGTTGGGCAGGTTGTTTACAGGTTGGTTGGGTTTGAAACCAAGAGTTCATGTTCAGTTTTTGGGTTGGTCGCTCGAGCGAGCTTTCTTCGCTCGAGCGAGGTCTTTGATTTTGGTCCTTCGCTCGAGCCAGGGTCCCTTCGCTCGAGGCGAGCTTCGCGTCCAGTACTAGACCTGAAAGCAGTGTTTGTGGGCTCGAGCGAGCTTTCTTCGCTCGAGCGAGCTGGTTTGTTAGTCGCTCGAGCGAGCATTTCTTCGCTCGAGCGACGCTTTTCTGTGTCTGGTCGCTCGAGCGACCAGGTCTTCGCTCGAGCGAGCCTGTCAGGTATAAATACGCAGCAGCGTATTTTAAAACAGTTTTTCAGCCCCTTTTGATCTAAAACCCTAATTCCGAGTTCTCTTTCTCTAAACACCTTCTCTCCTAGGTTTGATCTAGTTAGGTGGGTTTTTGCCCTAGTTGCTTTACAAATAAGGTAGAGGAGAGTGAGGGCTTTCATTTAATCTGAGCAAACTTGTATTTGGGCACTTTGGAATTTGGGCTGTCATCTTCGTCTTCTCCTTTTGGCTTCTTTGCTTCGAGGTAGGGATTTCCTACTCCATTTATACGTTTTAATCCTAAGTATTGGTATTTTGGTATTGGGGGTAGTTTGGTAAATTTGGGAGAAACCCTAGGGTTTGACATAGATTAATTTGTATAATTAATTTGGGAAAAATGTGGAATTGGGTTTAATTCATGAAATTGGGGGATTATGAGACTGAATGACGTAGTTGGATAATTTAACCACCTATTGAAATTACATGTGTGTGTGTATTTATTTCTTGCTTAGAAATAACTGTTTTGGGCTATCGGTGGAGGATAGTCATGATTGTTGTAGACATTGCATGTGGATTAGGCAAATTGAAATTAATCACTTGATTAAGTTGTTGAGTATAAAGGTTGGAATAATACGTTAAAAGTTATGTATTGATGGATTGTGTATATGACTTTATGTTTATATGCCTTACTTGTGTATGGGGGAGATAGGTGATGTACTCCACGGTTTAGGGAAGATGGGGGATGTACCTCTAAACCGGTTAATGATTATGGGGAGATAGGTGATGAACCCAGGGTTGCTGCTTATATGCGCGCCTATAGCAGAGATACAGCTCATATGCTTATCTATTTGATATGATACATCACCAAAATGTGTATCAGTTGAGAAGTATGGAAGTGAATTTGATTGTGATTGATGCAATAGCTCATATGCTTATCTATTTGATATGATACATCACCAAAATGTGTATCAGTTGGGAAGTATGGAAGTGAATTTGATAGTGATTGATGCAATACCAACTTGTGTATTTGTTATGCTATATGAGAGGTTTAACTTGATTTGTTATCCCTGTTGAATTGGAAAGATTGTTAATAAGAGATGAAATCCCCGTTGAGTTATTTGGGTCAGGTTCTGAGCCATAATTGGGAGGTGAATTATGCCATAGACAAAGTGTCGTAGGCAATGTAGACATTTGTGTCATGAAATTTGTAAATGGATTATTTTGTGTTAACCATGTATCAGCTGCTACTGCTTTAGTTAATTCTTATGCTTGGTTTAGTATTTCTTTACTGGGCTGTGGCTCACCCTATATGGGAACTTTATTTTTCAGGTTCAGGCGGTTCACTACCTCCAAGGACTTAGCTTGTGAGGATTTGGACTTGAAGACTTGTTTTATTTGTTTTAGTCGTTTTATTTGAATAATGTAAACATTCAAGCCTAGGGCTTTATTTGTTTGAGTTAGAACTCATGAATTTGTGTCCAAGTGTTGGCTTGGCAAGATGTAAGCCCGTAGGGCATATATTTTTATGTTTTATTTCATGTTACTCTGATGATTTAAATAATATAATGTTTTTCTTTTAATAATGCATGCCTTGTGTTATGTTTAATGGGTTTATTTTTGAGGGCGTTACAAAACCATTTCTGAAACATTCTTTTCCAAAACCAAAATGACAATAAATAAAATGGGTAAATCTTCAGGGCTAGTGTTCATACGAGTAACTACAAGTCACAAGGTCATTTTTACCGGTACTAACCGAAAGGCTCGACACCTACCGCAGGTTTAGGCCTTTCACCAAGGACACACATGCCAACTTAATTTTTCTTTAACACCCCCTACACAGCTTCACCATTTTATTTATCCTTTTTCAAATAACACAATACACGTAATCCAAAATATTGTTTTCCAAAACAATGCAAATATTCCAAAACATAATTCAAGAATTTCCAAAATCTTTTTTCAAAACATACAATTTCAATTTCCAAAATCCATCACATGTTCCATGATATGAATAATCTCAATTTGCCTAATCCACATGCAATTTCTAACATACGACAATGTTATCCTCCACTAATAGCCAAAACAGTTATCTCTAATGCAATAATTAAAGATAATAATATGGATATATATAATCCAATAGTTTCAAAAATCACATTTCTAGAACATTTCCAAAAGTGTATTTAATACTCGGTGTTTTCCGAAACCTCATCACACTTTTCCAACCAAATCCATTTTCCAAAACTCTACCCAATTCCCAAAATCAACATCATTTAGGAAATTTCTACAAATTGAGGTTTTTCTCTTTTAGAAAATCATATGCAAGTTTGTATACCAAAAATATATTTAACAGCAAAATCATAACCAACAACCCCCAATTTGGACAAACCCTCAACCCACAAAATATACCCAAAATCAATCTAAGCACCACAAGATCTACATATCAAAATATACCACAAATACACCAACGAACTCATATTGAGTTAAGGAAATAGACCCTACCTCTTGAAGTGAAGAGGATACAAGAGAGAGATAAAGGAGAAACTTCAACGATGTTGAAAACCAACTGTGCTTCGATTAGAATAAAGCTCTAGGTGAGCTCTACCTTTTTACCAAAGGGACTAGGGTGGAGAAATCAATGGATCTAAGTGTATTTGTAGAGAGAAGATGAGTTTTAGAGAGAGAGAGAGAGAGAGAGAGAGACTCTAGATCTAAGGTTTTTAGAATGTTTAACGAGAGAAAGAAATGAAAAAGTGACTCAAAAAGGTGACTTTACGATCTGATATACGCGTAGACCGCTCGAGCGCAAGAAGTGTCACTCAAGTGACTAGACACAATAAGTTAGACCACTCGAGCTAAGAAGTTTACCGCTTGAGCGAAGAATACAAACTCCCAGAAGTTTTGCAGACAAAAGACAACCACTCGAGCTCAAGAAATACGACTCGAGCGAACACCCGCCCTTATAGATTTAGCGTCGTGACTGGCCAATAATCCTTGGATTACCAAAGGCCTCTGTACAGAATAACATATAATTAAGGGGCTAATGGAAGCAGATATATAAAACATACATAGTCCGTTGAGCTGTGAAGACATACATAAGACAGAAATTTCAAAACTTAATGTACGTACATGTGACGTCATAATTACAGTAATCTTACGTCACCCATTTATACAGATAAAACCAAAATGAGACTTAGTCTAGTATACAGATAAATAGAAACTTGTTTGAGATTCACAAAAAGAAAACAAGGTCTTAAACATAGTTCACAAAACATGACCACTTGACTTTTCCGGAACCTCCTCAAGAGGCACAAAGGTTGGCTGACAAAACAGAATTCCAGGCGATCATCATTAAGCTTGGCCACGGGCCTAATCACCTATATACCTAAATAATACAGTGAGAGGGACCCTAGTGAATAATAACAGAGTAAAGGATTTAATGAATGTTATCCATAACAAATACAGAAAACAAAATTCAGATCATATTAGAAGTGGATTCATATTCTTGTTCAGATATCAGAGGTCATAACAGAAACAGATTCAAAATCACACTCATAATCAGAATTTGCAACTAATCATATGTGGTACATCCATTAGCACTAACAGAAACAATTGACCCATAAAGAGACAGCCATAAAGGCATACAATTGACTCATGTGCACGGAGACGGTACAATTGGCTCATGAGACGTACAGTTGGCTCATAATTGGGACATATATAGAAGGATCCATATTAGTTGGCTCATGAGACGTACAGTTGGCCCATGATTGGGATATAACAGAACAAATAACAAATGTCATCTGAAGCTAATGATGCCACGAGTACATTTCAGAAACATTGGACAACCATTCATTCATACAGAAAATAATATTTCAGAAAACAAATCATCTTATATCATTCAGAAAATACTTACAAATTGAATATAACTTTACAAAGTTATTACTCACAGTTGGTTCCAATAGCAGATAGATAGAATAGATAACCGGATAGCTTATGGGGCGTGACCTAAAGTCTCAATTCCTTAAATTCTTAGTGAGTTCTTTCTCAATTCTTCCAATTCCCTTTAATTCCCTAGCAAATCCTCCATTTCTTTCTTGAATTCAACTCTCTCACTCTAATTCGCCCTCTCTTACGTTTTGAAGTCTCAAAGATGAAGAAAAGATGAGTCTAAGTGGTGTATGGGCCTTATATAGGCTCAATTAATGAAGTTTAATTAACTTTAGTTAAAGATAACTAATTAGGATCATTTTATTCTAATTATTTGGTTCCAAATCGAATTTCAATTAAACCTACCATAAATTCCCTAAAATTCCGAATAGTACAAAAACCAAGTCAATTTCGTAATCAGATGCCGATAAGACCTTCAATTCGCAGAACAAAACAGAAACACAAATAGATATTTCTACTTTAGACAAGTATAAACACAAATATCATATAACACATGAAATTAACTCAAGATTTCATCTTAATGACTTATTAGGAATTCTTAATTAAGGCTTATAGGCTGATCACGGGTCAGGATTGTTACACCGCTCGAGCGCAAGAAGCACCACTCGAGCGAAGAATGCCAACTCCTAGTATCTTGCAGCTTGCCAAAGTATTGAGAGTTCTCAAAGACCGATCGAGCGCAAGAAGTGTCGCTCGAGTGAAGAAGCCAAAATCTGGGCAAAATCCATTTTGAAAAACTAACTCTTAACTTGCAAACGCAGTCAAGACACTCCAATAACCCAACTCAATAAAGTACAAGATTAATATGACGTGGATAACCATAAGAAAATGAAACCCCGAATCCAGAATATCAAATGGGTCGGGTCTAAATCGGAATCGTTATATCAACTAAAATTGAATTATTTTTCCTTAACACTATTTTAATTAATACTACACTTGAAATAGATATTTTAATTGAGCCCAAGTCCTCACATTTTATTTTAATTACATTTTGACCCCAAATCATTCTTTACATATAAAAGTACAACCCATTATTTTAATCTTTTTCTATCAAAATATCTACAATATATATGAATTTACACACAAAAAGAAAATGAAAAATCCCTCAAAATCCATGCACATGGCCAGCCACCCCTTGTATATATATGTATATGCAATGTACTCTTGAAAACTAAGTTCATGAATTCATGGAAGAAATTTTGACTAAGGACCATAAATCATGGAATTGTGTTTGTACTTGATTTCTATTTAGTTCTATATTGACTAACCTATGACTAAATCATGTTTTAATACATAATTGGACATCCTAATCAACCTTCATCCCATTACCTTTCAACTAAATCCAAAACTTTTTCATTCCATTCCAACCAAGCACACTTTAGACTTTTCATCACAATTTTTCTTAGAACCACCCCCTAGCAATTTTGCACATCAAACACACACACACACACACACACACACACACACACTCATATATTTTAGCAATGAGGGAAAGAGATGAGAAAAAGTGTGAGCTTGGAGGAGGAAGGACTATAAAAAGAGCAAACCTTGTCCAAGCCTTAGCAATCTAGCAAACAAGTAAACCATAACACAACCCTCTCCTTTATTTTCTCATTCAAAGATATGATATTAGAGGCTTAAAGTATTAATTTCAGATTTTTATATATGGTGTTCACGTGTTTAAATAAGAAGAGTTAAGTCTTAATTGTCACCTTGCATGAGTTCTTCCTCATGGAGAAAGTTAAAGAGAAACTTTTTTTTTGAGAGCTAAAAGAGAAAGTTAGAGAAAAAAAAAGAAATAGGAAGAGAACCATCTTTTTATGTCCATTTCTCACATTATTTCTAAAGGCATACATTCACTTAAAAAATATGAGTAATCTATATACTATTTAGCATGTTTTCATTATAAGAGAAGTGAAAAATTACTGGTGGTTGCCTTATTTTTCTATTACTCTTCTTATTTCAAGCTTTGTGCAAGAAAGATCGCCATTTTCAGTCCATTTTTAAAAAAATTAGAAAAATGAAAAAAAATTCCTCTTGACCTTATTTTTATGTCAAAAATTTCCTAAAAATGTTAGATTTCAAGCAAAAATGGTTTTACTGAAAAAGAGTGAGTGGTTTAAGAGAAAATCTGATTTTTGTAACAATCGACGAATCTAGACAGTGGTAGAGTATTTCTTTAATAATTGAAAGTCTACAAAATCTATCTCATTTTTGAAAGATGATTTAGAAACTATATAAAATTCTCTACAAACCATAGAAAGGCCGAGTTCGGAAAAATTCTGAAAATGTCTCTTAGATTGTGATCTTTAAAGTGTATCTAATCTGAAAATTTATATTTGTTGATAATTTCATGAATGTGTTTTTTATTTCTTGTTTGGCATTAGTATGATATTTACATTGTTGTGCCTATATTTTTTTATCATGATACTTTAATGATGCTTATACTTGTATAGAAATTATTGTCTCAATAGCTTGTTCTAACCCTAACTTAAAATATCTAACTCAAGGGAAACTAAATAGGGTGGTATTAGATTTTCAATCACTTGAATAATGATGAGATGATAATTTGTTATGGACTGATGGGATATGTTTCTTAATTGAAGATTAAGTCTTGTGCAAGTGGTTGTTTGGAACCCTTGAATGGACCGGTTGTATTCGGACCCTGGGTATTTATGACAGATAAGGTTAAAGGAGGTTATGTGTAACGCCCCGATATTTATACCATGATATGCTACAAACCCAATATATGAACAATAAGCAAAGGTATACAATTCAATAACTGGAATCTATCACATTGTCTTGAATTTCTTGTCAAGCTCAAAGTAATAAAATTACAATACACGGTAATATAAAAATATCCATCTAAATTGCCACAAGGGCTTACACCTTTCAAGACTAAGAGCCTTGTTTCAACAAATAAAATTCCTAACTCGACAAACAAGCTCAATGGCTGTAGGCGAACAACATCAAAGAAGCTTCGGCGCTCTACATTGAATTCCATTCGCTTTCGACACTATCATGGTACACCTTCAACACCTGAATTTTTAGGATATCCAGCCCAGAAAAAGGGAGTAAGCTTTGACGCTCAGTAGGAAATAAACTTGACAACAAATAAGTATGCTCAAAATGATTATGTTCATGCAATGTCATGCCATGCATACAACTTAACTTTATTAGAAAACCAATTTGTAAAATGCTAAATTCATATTCCAAGTTTGACCCAATTTGTTAACCATTGATGTAACCATGAACCTTCATTTTGTAACTAACTCCACGTTACATATCACAAACACTCTCCACATTTACTGGCCACCAAGCACAGTAGGGCAAGTTGGCACCTCTTACTTTTAGAAAATCTCCACATTTACTGGCCACCATGCACGGAGGGGCAATTAGACATCCATTTCATTCTTAAAACATCTCCACACTTTCTAGCCACCAAGCACAGAGGGGCAATTGGACACCCATCAATCATTGTAACTTTTCCCCCACATTTACCGATATACAAGTACAGAAGGGCAATTGGGCACCTTTACGAACATACCAATAACATCCCCACATTTTTCGGCCTACAAGCACGGAAGGGCAATTGGGCCCCTCAACACACACCACATTTCAAAATAGCCCATTTTTAATTAACTCTACACACTTGATCCTAAAGCCATGAAGATACAATGCAATGCAATGCAATGCAATTGATTTGCCAATATCATAGTTTTCCTAAGGTTCAAATCATTACTGCAAGAATAATTAACATGAAACATAAGCAAGGCAATCTCAACAATTTCCATAATCATCTAATATAGCGACATCAATCCCAAATTATCCATCGTTCCAACATCATCTGAATATCAACTCAAAATGACTCCAATTCCACTTTAAAACTTTACTTAGGTAAGTTATCTCAGTTCCATTAAACTCCCAAGCTAAGGTTCCAAAATGATTTAATCAACAACTTCTATCCCCACACTAGTTTCATCAAATTATTAGGATTTACCCATTTCATAATCTCCATGTATTCCAATACCATATTAATGTCAATTTTAACATAAAACTATCAATTAGTTTCAAAATCCCCTTTTTACTCAACATTTCAAACCTAGGGTTTTAAAGAAAATTGGGGATTTTCCTATTTTCTTAGTTAAATCCTCAAATCATCAATTATTATTTATCAATATGCCAACACATTCAACACCCTTTAAAAATTTGAGTGAAAACCCCATTTGTACTTAAAAACTAGCCATTAATGTTTTCTAACCCATAATCAACTCAAAATCCCAAAATGTCACCAAAATCACTTTGAATCATAAATATTTAAGGCTAGGAGAACTCCCTACCTCAAGATTGGAAGCTAAAGATGAAGACCCAACTTGAAACTCCAATGAAATCGCAAAACTATCGGTAGAAGTCTTGATCTATGCTTGCTCTCCAACCTTCTTGAGAGATTTAGGGTAAATCTTTGGTAAAAAGAAGAGAAATCAAGAGTTTGGAGTGTTAGGGTTTCGGGTATGGAGGATAGGAAGGGAAGAGAAGAAGAAAGAATAAATTTTTGGGGCCAAAAAGTCATTTTATAATGCCTGTTATTGACCAAGTCACTCGAGTAAAGAAAGCTTGGCTCGAGCGTAGAAAAGAAGCTCCTAGAATCTCTACTTTCCGCACAGAAACTCAAAATTCAAACAGGCATAACTCTCTCATTCGAACTTCGTTTTAGGTCGTTCTTGTATCCAAATTGAAGCCCCAGAAACAAGTTTTCCATTGGTTCTAGTCTCACATACAAATTCAAAATGTGGAAAGAGAAAAGGGCAAAAGAGTGAAGGTTGGTCAAAACAAAAACTCAAATTCTAGGCTTTTGATCTAATCTCGCCTAAATACCTTGTTAAGGCTTCAATCAAGGTTCCAAACATCACCCAAGGGTCCTCAATTATAATATTTAAGGTTCACTTTGCCGACCCATCAATACCAAGAGTCCAACAACCACACAAGTTTTAAGGTGACGGGCACCAATTTCCACCAATCCGAAACGTATTAGAATCCGAGTCATTACATCATAGGTAAGGCCCTTATTTTTACCATGTCTTTTGAGGTCCTCAATTGGCGCTACACAGTATGTAATCGTTGTAGGCATCCAACGTAAGGTTTGCAAAGCAGCAAAAGAGAGAGCATACCGAATAATCATAATCCAATTATTGTCGTTGGGAGGATGATATCTCTTTGGGGGATTTATGAATTACTAACATCTAACATTGTAATCCTTTGTTATTGACTTGTATATCATGCTTCATTACTTGTTATAATTGTAATTGTGTATTGGATTGGGAAAAAGAGACGGGGTAAGCTCGTGGCGTTTCATACCAAGTATTGACGAAATTTACGCGGACGACAGCAGAGCAGAAATATTTGAAGATGTATGGCTATCCTAGAAGAATTAGGAATTAGTAATCATGTTTTGGGATTGTAAGTGTTAAAATTCTTGTCGTAATTGAGATATGATCTTGTAAGTATTATTCTGCTTATATATCTAAATATCTTTTATAATCTATTCCTTATTTTTCTGTCAACTTGTGTAGACCTTGTGTTAATACTTGTTAAGATCTGTCAAATATGTAACTTTACTATCTGAGGAGGTTGGACTTAGAAGGGAGTCTCTATTGACTTTGTTATCTAAGGAGGTTAGATTTAGAAGAGAGGTTCTATTGACTTCTTATCTTTCCTGAAATCTTATTTGATTATTGACCAAAAGACTCATTAGTGACGTTTCCTAAACTTCAACCTTACACTAGATTTGGGGTGTCACACTTGTAATCTCAGAAAAAACCCTGATTTATTTGTTAACATGTTATTATATGTTCTCGATTTTTGGGGTGTCACAACCTCTTTCAAGTACTTGTATCCCAATTAGTTCATAAGATATTATTGTATTCCTATAAGTCCTATTATTTTAAAATTTGATCTACCAAATCCTAATTCTAATATTTAAAGTATTTTATGGATAATTTTACCCTTACAAATATTTTTTAAACCCTTAGCAACTTGATAATGTGAACATTCACATTAAATAAATTTGATAGTATGAATGTTCACGTTGACAATGTGAATGTTCAAATTGACAAAGTGAATGTTCACATCATGAAATATTTACACTATTAATGTGAACATTAATGCGCACTTCACCATATTATTATTATGGGTATTTTGGTAACTACGTCACCCATAGGAATTATTGGAACATAAGAAAATAATTTGGACTAAGTAGAACATAAGTAGATGAAAAGAGATTTATGAATAAATGTCATTTTTTTTTTTAATATATTTAGAGGAGCAATTTTGATATTATAAACTTCTATAAAGAACAAATTTTGGTGTCTATATGGTTTTATTTTTCAAAAATTATTTTTAAATATATTTTCATTTACTTTTAGTGATTTTGTAATATTTTAATCAATTTGTTGTACTTTTTAGATGCACCTAATTAAGATGCATTTAAAAAATAAAATAAATTGATGAAAAATATTAAAAATTCACTAAAAATAAACAAAAATTCGAACAAAAATCTGTGTGCGTTTTTGTTCGGGTTTTTGTTTGTTTTTAGTGAATTTTTTTTTTTCATATTTTGTTAAACCTTTATACTTTTTAGATATATCTAATCTTAATGTATTTAACAAGTAAAAAATAAAAACTAAAATAAAAAATAAAAAAATCCAGTAAAGATAAACGAAAATCCATCTAAAAATAATTTTTAAAAACTGTAACCAAAAAAAATCTCACAAAATCTCATCACTTAGAAACAAAACAAGAGTTTTAAGCAATTTCCTAAAATATTTTATTTCTTTAATGATGGAAACAAATGATGATAGATCTCTTTCTTTTCATTTCTTCTCTTTTTTCATGAATTCTTTCAAACCAAACGGATTATAAGGAACAATGGGAGGCGGGAGTAATTGAATCCACTTTTCATAAAATTGAGTTTTTTTTTATTTTTTGTATTTTATTTTATTTTTTGTTTTTAGTGAATTGTTTTTAATATTTTATGTAATTTTTTTATTTTTTAGTTACACTTAAACTAAATATGCTTAAAAACTATAATATTTGTGAAAAAAAATTTAAAAAATTCACCAAATGCAAAAAATACAAAATAATATGAAAATTCAATAGATTTTTGTATTTTGTTATATTCAATGATTTTTTCAAAGTATTTGTATAATTTTTTTACTTTTTTAGTATATTATTAAGTGATCTAAAAATTTAAAACAATTGATTAAAATATTTTAATAAATCATTAAAAATACAAAAATATGAATTGAAAACTCAGAAAACTATTTTTGAAAACTCAAATCAAAGAGGGTTCTCTTGTTGATTAGTAAAGAGGAGAGAAATGAAAAAAATATATATATAGAGAAACTTATTTCTCTTATAAGCACTTTTTAAATCTAAAAAATTATAGAGATTGAGAGATAAAAGAAACTAACAAATTACAAATTTTTTTCATAATACCAAAAATTAACCTTTTAGATATAGAAAAAATGATACTTATAAAGTTTAGGGTAAACTACCAATAGGTTCTACTTTGGAGACTTATTACCCAATAGGTCTTACTTTGGAGACTTATTACCCATTAAGTCCTATTGATAAATTTATTAAGTGATAAAGATAAATTTATCAGTCTTTTATTTTTATGAATAAATTTATAGTGATAAATTTATCAGTCTCTTTGTTTTTATGAATAAATTTTTAGTGATAAATTTATCACTCTCTTATTTTTATAGTGTTAAATTTATTAGTTAAGACCTATAGGTAAATAAGTCTAGTTAATAGGACTGATTGGTAAGTACCCCTAAAGTTTATTTAGGTAATATAATAAAAATAATTTATTTTGTGTAGTTTAATCAATGGAGCAGGTTTTCTTTGGTTGGTTATTCCAATTGGAGCGTGTTGTTAGGCATTTGTGGATTTAGTTGGATGATTTAAATCATTCATTTTTAACGTTGTTCAAAAAAAAAAAAATCATTCATTTTTAACAACATTTGAGTAGATTAATCATACCAAAAATAATAATTATTATACAAAAAATTAAATTGAACAGATAAATGTAATCATATGATTGCATAATATTTATTTCAGTGTTTTCTTTCACTTTTTCATTTATTATTTTAATTTTTTTCTTAACAAAATGTATAAAAACAAAACTTTATTATGGTTGTCCCGTAAAATCCGTAATTTGCGGACTGCCAATCTAAAAACACTTCTAACAGCATTTGAGTAGATCAATCATAAGTTGATTAGATAATTATATTCATATGATTACATCATATTTATTTCGGTGTTTTCTTTCATTTTTTTATTTATTTTAATATTCTTTTGAACAAAATGTATGAACACAAAACTTTCTTACAATTATCTTATAAAATCCATAATTTACGAACTGTCAATCTAAACACGCTACATCGATTAATTTTGAACCACACTAAAGATTTTTACCCAACTAGACGTTATGCGGTAGTCCAAAGCAAAAACTAAATGAATTTCAATAATTCAAAGAGGAGTAAGTGTTCCATTACCATCAAAGGCCCAAGATCCTACATTGGATAGAATATTAGAAACCTTTGAGAATAGTGAAAACTTTCCCGATCAATCTAACTATTTATAAGACAACAAAAGCCACCTCTATTAAGGAGACACTTTATGCATTGGAGCTAGAGGGACAAACTCGTTAAGCTATCTATTGGACCTATATAGGGCTTATTTAGACTTTTTTAATATTTTTTTTTACAAAAAGACTTGTGAAAAAATAGAAAGAATAATTTGATAACTTATAGTGAATTTTTGACTAAAATGTTTGGTTCCCAAACATCTCCTTAGTACAAGTTACGGTAAACCAAAAGGGGAGTAAGTGTTCAATTGCCATCAAAGGCCCAATAGCCTATTGAATAGAATATTGGAAGCCTTTGAGGACAGTTGAAAACTTTTCCGATTAATCCAATTATTTATAAGACCATACAAGACTTGCGGAGATACCTTTGAATTGGAGGCCAAAGAGACAAACTCGTTAAACTAGTTAATGAGGGATATTACAAATTCAGAAAAATATACTCAAAATTTACCCAGAAATATCAACATGTGGTTCAAATTCATTTTACACATGGATCCCACAATACACAATTTCAAAATCTGGGTCCCTAAACTGTTTTATATTGAGCCTATTTAGTGCAACTTACTGTAAACTAAAAGTTGATAATCATAAAACAAAAATCCAGAGCACCCTTCTACCAACTTTTCGATAATGAGTCTTTTTTCACCTTATTAAAGCTATTTTTGCTTAATAAACTGTAAGCAAAAGTTGCACCAAATAATTTGGCACAAATTTTCAAAATTAAAAACAAAAATGCTATGAATGACTCAGATAGACTACACTAAACAACGCTATTAGGCCACTCAATAGCAGATGATATTTTAGATGGGGATTGGACCACATGTTTAACAATAAGTATACCCTAAAAACTAAATGAATGTCAATAATTTAAAGAGGAGTAAAGTCTTCAATCACCCTCAAAGGTCCAACAATCCACATTGGATGGAATATTGGAAGCCTTTGAGGATAGTTGAAAACTTCTCCAATGAATCTAATTATTTATAAGACGACACAAAACACCTCTATTGAGGAGACACTTCTTGAATTGGAGCTAACTATTGGACTGATCAATAACAGACAATATTTTCGAATAGAAATTGGACCACCTGTTTCAAATGGAGATTGGACCACACATCTAGCAACAATTGTATCACAAAAATTGAATGAACGTCAATAACTCAAAGAAGAGTAAGTCTCCAATTGATCTCAAAGACCCCCAACATTCCACATTGAATGGAATATTGGAAGCCTTTGAGACAATTGAAAACTTCTCTGATCAATCTAACTATAACAAATGTTTTGTAAATTTCTTTCTCACTTGCCTTACAAAGTTGAAGCTATCACTGGATTTATATAGAGATGGTTTTTCTCTACTTGTGTTGGAAAATCTAGTCGAATCTTACCTAGATATCACCATCACACATTATTCTATGTTAGCTATGTTATCTCTTTCGAATAATCAAAACATTGGCCTGGTTTATGCGGCGTCCTGCTCAATATCCAATAAGTCCATTTGGCAATTATTGTATTATCAAATTATTATTGGGTGAAATACCAACAAATTTTAAAATGTGATTTTGTGAACTGTTTAGTTTTTTTTTTTTTTTATGAACCCAACTGTTCCATTAAAGTGAAAATTATACAAAAAGGTAATCACTTACCTGTTTAGATTTAATTTTTTAGGAATAAAAGTGAGTTTCACCAAATGTAAAAATACAGATTTGGGTTAATTAGCACTATAGAAATTTGGATTTCTCTTCCTTCTTAAACAAATCCTATATTAAGAACAAAAATATAACACTCTAATATAATACTTCAATAATATAATACTCCAATGTAACACACTAAAAATTTCATTGGTGTATTTTTCTCAAACGTAACAACGTAACACTAAAAAAAAAACTTATTATTATACTTTTTCCAAACATAACACTTCAATGTAACTAAAAATAAAATAAAATCTTAGTGTACTTTTTCTAAACGTAACACTCCAATCAATGTAATCTTAAACTACTCTAATGTAACACACAAAAACTCTACAAAATTTCTTAGTGTATTTTTTTCGAACATAACACTCACAGTTTGAAATTATACATTTGTCCAAAATTTACTAAGGAATTTTTGTACTCCTCCTGGAATAGTTTGAAGGATCTCACATCCTTTTTTTGAAGTGTTACATTTGAAAAAAGTTTACTAAAGAGGTTTTTATTATTATTATTATTATTTATTATTTTATTTTTTTTGTATTACATTATAGTGTTACACTAAGGAGTTTTTTTAGAGTGTTACATTGAATTTTACGTTTAGGAAAACTACACTAAGAAATTTTTTTGTGTTACATTAAAGTGTTACACAAGGAATTTTTTTAGAGTGTTACGTTTGAGAAAATTATACAGAAGAGTTTTTTTTGTGTGTTACATTAGAGTGTTACACTAAGAAGATTTTTTGAAATGTTATATTGGAGTGTTACGTTTTAGAAAATTACACTAAGGATTTTTTTTAGAGTGTTACACTGGAGTGTTACAATTTGAAATTATACATTTGCCCAAAACTAAGGAGTTTTTGTATTGCTTTCGAAATGTTTGAAAAAACTTACATCCTTTTGAAATGTTTGAAGAATCTCATATTTCAAGTCATTTTTATACTCTTTTTGAAATGTTTTCCAAATAAAAAAAATTCTCATATAAAAATCCATCCTAAATTTGATTTCCATAGATTGTGTATCTTACATTTTTGCACAAAAAAAAAAAAAAAAAAAAAAAAAACATAATAGAAATAAGGGTATAACCGTAAATCTAATTTTCAAATAATACATTAAATATATATTTTTAAAATCAATGGGACTAATTGGTCCATAAAAAAATCCTTAGGACTAACTATAAATTTTAATAAAAATTTACCTATAAATCTCATCTTCAGGTCCTATCAATTTTCCATTTTGAACAATTAAACGTCCTGTACTTAACAATTTACTCCAAAATAGTTCAAAACTAATAGTGTACTTTCCTCCAATTCTATCATTTCTCATGGACATTAATTACACTATTACTTATATTGTAATAATCAACTTTAATTCAAAACCGGTTTGTTTGATGTTTTATTTCAAAATATATTTTTTTTATGTAAACCCGTTTACACGAAATAACTTTTTCATTTACTTTTTTTTCCACAGATTGAGATCTAAACTTTTTTAATGATATTATTTTTATTTCAATAATTGGCATGGTAAAACTTTCAAAACTAACTTTTATCAATAATGTATAAAGCCAACAGCACTTCTGGAATTAAATACAAAATGGTCTTGTTTTAATTAACACGGTGGTGCTACATGCACCAATTAATGTACACACTAGTGTACCAGCTAGTGTTATGTCATTATTACTGATCTCACTTATTATACAAATTACAAAATCCAAAATTTCTAAAATTATGTCACATCATTTGTTAGTATACTAGTTAGTACATTAATTAGTACATATAGCATTATTTCTAATTAATATAATCCCATTGTACAAGTGGTTGTGATTTGCTTGGAAAATAACTTGTGGAATTAAATACAATAAGTTGTTTTCCAACAATACGTAGTAAAACATTTTTCTTGTAAAATCGTTTACTGAAATACGTGCCAAAAATAAAATTTTGTGTTTGAAAATATTTTATGCCAAACAATTTGAACTAAAATAATAAATAGGATAATCAATAGTTTTGCTGCTCATGTACCAAAAAACATTCTGCTATACACTTCTCATTTTCCTGCCAGCTTGATGAGTAGTTTTGAGCAATATGCCAATAGCATTTAAATTGAATGGGTAAAAAAAATTTAAATAAACATGAATAGCAATTTCATAATAAATACCAAAGGGTAAAAGAGAAATATATATATATATATATATAATAGAACTTCTGTAGGAGTGATTTCGAAAAGTATAAATAAATTGTCCTAATAAAAAATTGGTAGGAATTCATTTACCTTGTTTGGTTTTGATTGATTTTCTGAAAATTGTGTTTTATGCTTTTCGTATTTTTTTGTTTTTAATAAATTTTTTTAATATTTTAAGTAAATTTTTTTATTTTTTAGATGCACATAACTTATGCACCTAAAAAGTAATATATTTGTGAAAAAATATTTAAAAAATTCAATAAATATACAATAATACGAAAATGTACTGAATTTTTATATTTTTTGTATTTGATGAATTTTTTAAAGATTTTTCTATAAATATTATACTTTTTAAGTGTATTTAGGTTAGGTGCATCTAAAACATAAAAAAAAAATCTTAATTTTTTTTTTTGACTAAAAACAAAAAAAAAATATGGGAAAAAAAAAATCAGTTTTTTGAAACCCAAGGTGATTGGGTTTTCTTGTGTAAAGTAGGACAAATTGGTTATTTTTCTAAATTTTTAGAAATTTGTGGGAAAAAAATAAATGAAAAAGTTTTTTCATATAAACAATTTACTGAAAAAACATTTTGAAATAAGACAAGGCTTGGTTTGGCATAGCCTAAAAAAGCAAAAAAGTCAAAAAGTCACTATCATATTTAAGTCACATCATCTTATTTAAGTCATATCACATCTCTACCACATCGCTTCAAACTCAACTCATATTTCATAAAAAGTCAAAAAGTGTGTCTAAATTAAAGTTGATTATTACATTATGAGTAATAGTGTAATTAACATCAATGAGAAATGATAGTATTGGAAGAAAGTACACTATTAATTAAGTTTTGAACTACTTTGGAATAAATTATTAGGGGTGCAACTCGGGCGGGTTCGGTCGGGTTGGGGGTTTGCCCAAGCCCAGCCCGAATTGTATTTGGCAGTGCCCAAGCCCGCCCAAGCCCGACCATGAACCCGAGCATTGCTGCCCAAGCCCGGACCAAGCTTTGTATTTTGAACTTGGGTTAGCCCGAATTGCCCGAAATTCACAAGTCCAGAAACCTGTAGGTAAACCAATTATCAACACATTTTTATCACTTCTTGCTTAAGAATCTGGTATACGGTACTTCCAGTTTTCTTTTCCCTGTTATTTTTTACTATTTAATGACCTCACTTAAAATAATTTCCATTTGAAAGGGGCCCAAGAATTTAAAAAATCATAACTGGCTACTAGTTTAAATAGTCAAACAAGATACAGCAGTTGCTCTTGTACCCATCTTGTATTTCAATTTCTGCATCATTCTTTCTAGGTATAGTAGTTGAAATGTAGCCTGTGTATGCTTTGTCCACCAAAAGCAAGATACAAACATAGCTTTGTATTGAAATCAATCTTTTGAAACTAAGAGAAAACAACAATGATGCTCCTCTGCAAGGATAAAACAACAATAACTCTTTTATTTTATTTATATATTATATAATTTATCTAATATATTAAATTTAATTCGGGTTTGGGTTGCTCGGGTTGACCATTGATTCTGCCCAAGCTCGGCCCGAATTACAATTCGGGCATAAAAAATCTGCCCAAGCCCGTCCAGATTACAAGATATAGTTGCCCAAGCCCTAAAAAAACTCGGGCTGGGCTTGGGTTGCTCGGGTTGAGCCCTCCCGAATTGCACCCCTATAAATTATTAAGTATACGACTCAATTGTTCAAGTAGAGACTTGATAGAACTTGATTGTATTTCTTTGAGAAAAATATTATTTATTAGTTATTTTTCTATATACATTAAAAAAAAAAAAAAAAAAAGAAAGAAGAAAAAAAAGAAAGATGATGATCTACCTAAGATCCCAATTAAACTCTAATCTTGGAAACACCACGTTGCTATGTACTATTCAATAGCAGCAGAAGCGAGTCGAGTGCTATAAAAATAAGATTTCTACCTAAGGTGCAGTAAGTATTAGAAGTACTGTAACTACACTAATGTTGGAAGTGTAAATTTGTTTTGGGAATTTAAATTTTTAAACTTGAATGTAACACCTCACTTTTTATTACTCGAATAATATTATCAAATTATTATTAACAATTTCAGATATAGCAAATAGATGTTCTCATATCTTAATAAAGGTAAGTCAGTAAAGGTTCTCTCATTCGTATACAAGATAAATGCAATGTGAGACATAATTATAGTAAATTGCCCGCTGGTTTACATCATTACATGAAAGAGAAAGGGTTCAACCATTTTTATAACAACGGCATTCAGCTAACAAATAAAAGGCCCCGTGGCCAACAGATAATGAAGATTCTTGATCTTGAATCACCTCTCTATATATACTTGAAAAATGATTAGCAACGTGGGATGAATATAAAGTCTAGTAGGGATCCTAACATGATCCTAAACAATAACAACATATAAATAGTTATGATCATGAATGCTTTAAGTCATACCATATACATAAGTGCCCGTTTATACTTGAAAATATACTTACGTAGGTACTTTTCACAAAATCATTCGATTTATTCAACAACATGAACCATTTGCTTTTCTTTCTTCTTGTTATGTCCTCATTGTTTTAAACTTGCCAGACAATAACAATTATTTGAAAACAAATCCACAAAGTCCAATTTCTTTTCCCCCAATTACCGAACTTAAACCCAATTCCAAATTTCAATTTCTAGATAGAAACATTCCAAACGAACATGATGACAATACATATAAAATGCTCCTCATATAACCATATATGTAACGCCCCAAATTTCTAGCCTAAATGATAAGACAACAATTATGGCTCTTTTAAGGAAAATCGAATATAAGTCTTCAAACTTACATTACATGATACAATAGTTTTTCATACAATAATACATTAATCCAACAAGAAGTAAATAAACAAATAAATACACCCAAGGGTTTACAAGTTTCCAAGACTTGAGCTTGGTTACACAAAACGGTTATTCAAACCCACACAAACACAGCCATTGGCTTACACACAGAGTCACATCAAAATGAGAGCATTGTACTCCCAACACACATACTTCCATGCCCCTAGTTAGGTGGGATTACCATATCTTTTCCTGCACAAAAATCCCGTAGGATGAGTTAAAGCCCATTAGGAAATTCTTAACAAAGTACATACATTTTGTACAAGTCTCAAGAGATAAAATGCACATGTCATGCTATGCCCTTTTAAAAGAAAATCACATCTTCATCTTTGAAAAAAACATCATGCTCAATGATGTCATACAATTTCAATTCTTCAAAACTTAACAATTCATTTCAAGAGCGGTAAATACGACTCTGATAATCCTTAGGTCGGTGTTTGCAAGTAGACTATACAAGTACAACCAATTTGTCATTTTTACCGGTATTAACTGGAAGGCTCGACACCTATCCGCGCGAGTTTTCGGTCATTCACCCCGGACTCTCAAGCCAACTTATTCAATATCATCTACATCACCTATCAAAACTTACCAACGTATTTACTCCAAAACCATTCCATGAAAACTTGTTTCTCAACATTCTTTTCTCAATGTAAGTTTTCAAATCAGCTTTCAAAGTATAATGTAATCAAATGAATTGATATGCCAATAACACAAGATAAATATAAATACTCTTATTCCAATTCATCATCAAAGGAATTACATAATTCTCTCTTCTCAAGTATCCTCAACAATTAGTCATTTCAAGACTATTTCAACGTTTTAAACAATAATTTTCAAAATGAATAATAATTCTCATATTCCCTGTGTTAGCTGTATATTATTATAGATGTATCTTATCTAATTGTATTGTATCTCTCTCAATCTCTATCTCCTTACCTATGTAGGTTTCCTCAATCTCTATCTCCTTACCTATCTAGGTTTCCTTTCTACCTATATATACAGGCTTCTCCATTGTATTATTCATTCAATTCAATATAGAGTTTCTTCTTTCTCTTCTCTCACTACTTTCATAACATGGTATCAGAGCTAATTCTCTCCTAGTTTTTTTTTTTTGCAGTTTGCTTCTGTCCTGGTTTTGTTTTCTGCTGGCTTCTGCGTATTTTGTTCATCCGTATTTTCACGTTTGAACTATACCAACCTCTTCGTCTTCACGACGAAGCCACGCCACCAAAATCACTACCATCGGCCTTCACGCGCCTCACGCGCGTCCAAACGAGTGGCGCGTCGTTAACCCACGTTCCACTCTCACCACGCTCCGCACGCATTGTCCAGCACCCTCCGTCCGCTCAGCCCCGCGGCTTTCGCTTCACCCTCGGCTTCCGCTTCAGCCGCTTCGCCCTCAGCTCGTCATCGGCTTCCGCCTCAGCCGACTCCCTTCGGCTTCCGCCCCAGCCGATTCTCCATCGGCTTCGCCCGGCTTCTCTTAGCCGCGTGCTGCCTCGCCCGGCTTGCCCAGCCGTTTGCCTGGGTTCTCAGCTGCTGACGTCAGCTCTCTGCAGCCGCTGACGTCAGCCCTAACACACACACCCTGCCTGCTGACATCATCCAGCCACAAGGCTGACATCAGCCCTACTTGTCCCTAAGGTTTTCCAGCCTTCTGAATCTGTTGGTGACCTCCGTTTTGACAGTTATGGATCGTACAAGAACATCAATCTGTCTCTGTTATCCTTGATGGGTCCAATTATGTTAGTTGGGCTCAAGCTCTCTCTAGCTTCATTAAAGGGAAACGCCTTTGGCGGATTATTACTGGTACTCTTTCCAAACCCACCAAAAGAGGATGAGACGCTCTACATTCGATGACCGTCTTGACGACTGGGAAAGTAAGAATTATCAAATCATCACATGGTTCCGGGCTACCTCAGTTCCTTCCATCAACCTTCAATTTGGACGCTTTCAGGACGATGACTCCCTTGTCTCTCCTGCCAAAGCAATTTGGGATTTTTTGAAGGAACGTTATCAGACCACTGGCCATGCTCATCAATATCAACTATTGCAGACTCTTCATACATGCGTCAAGCACCCGGTCAGTCTCTCAATGACTTTCTATTCCAGATGTCGTCCGTTTGGGACCAGCTCGCTCTTTCTGAACCTCCATGGGCTCATTCTGATGATGCATAACTATTTATTACTTATCGGAATCATCAGCGACTATTACAGTTTCTTATGGCTCTTCATAGCACTTTTGAGCCCGTGCGTGCTTCTTTGCTTCATCGTTTGCCTTTGCCCACTTTAGAGCAAGCCATTACGAGCTCCTATCAGAGGAGACTCGTTTTAGGAGTCTCAATCTCACGACACGGATTCTGTTCTTGCTACTCCATCTTCTCAGAGTTCCTCATCTTCACAGCCACTCATATGCAGTTATTGTCGCAACCGAGGCCTGCCAGCCACTCATTCTCTTGTTCACTGCCAGGTTCGCGAATGCTTGACTTGTCATAAGACTGCTCCGGGCCATCTCCAAAGCCATTGTCCTCGAGCTCCCTCACTACTTCATCTAAGAAAGGGGCTTCTCGTTCTGGGTCTCAGTCCAAATTTAACCACGGTTCTCGCTCTTGCTGTTGCCTCTGAGGGTTCTTCTGCTCCTTCTTTCTCTATGGATGATGTTGAGTCCTTATCCACCAGGTTCTCAACAAATCGGGTACTCCTCCTTCTACTGCTCTTTCAGTAACCTCAGGTAACTCTTCATGGTATTTTGATTCCGCTTTGTAATCACATGACTTCTGACTCCACTCTATTTTCTTCTTTGTCCTCATCCTCTTCTGCTCCCACTATACACACTGCTGATGGTTCTCATATGCCTGTTAGTCATATTGGCCAAATCTCTACTTCCACTGTGACACTTTCTGATGCTTACCATATTCCTTCTCTTAAAATGAACCTTATCTCTGTTGGTCAATTATGTGACCTTGGTCTAACTATTACTTTTCTGCTAATGGTTGTTTGGTGCAGGACCCTCAGACGAGACAGATCCTTGGGATAGGCCGTAAGCATGGACGTCTGTTCGAGCTTGTCCACCTTCGCAGTCCGCACAAATCATCTCCTGTTGCTGCTGCATCTACTATGTCTCCTTTTCATCTTTGGCATTGTCGCTTAGGACATGTCTCTTTTAGTCGTTTAAAAAATTTAGTTTCTAGTGGTCAGTTAGGTCGTGTCTTGACGATGTCGATTGCTTATCTTGTCAAATTGCTAAACAACCTACATTACCTTTTAATAAAAGTAATTCTATTTCTACTGCTCATTTTGATCTTGTGCATTCAGATATTTGGGGACCTTCCCCCACACCTACCATGGGGGGGTCTAGATATTTTGTGATTTTTGTTGATGATTTTTCTCGCTATGCTTGGCTTTTTCTTCTCAAAAATCGCTCTGAACTTAAACAGATTTACTATGATTTCTTTGCTATGGTCCATACTCAGTTTTCTTGTACTATTAAGCTTTTTCGTTCTGATAATGCTAAGGAGTACTTGGATTCTGATTTTCTTTCTTTTCTTCGGGCTCATGGTACTCTTTCTCATCGATCTTGTGCAGGCACTTCCCAACAAAATGGACGAGCCGAAAGAAAGCACCGTCATATTCTAGACACTACTCGGGCTCTTCTCCTTTCTTCTTCTTGTCCTGAAAAATTTTGGGGAGAAGCTGCCCTCACTGCCATCCATACCATCAATCGAGTCCCTACCCCTGTCATAGCTAACACAACTCCTTACGAGCGTTTGTATGGTTCTTCTCCTAATTATACCACTCTTAAAGTTTTTGGTTCTGCTTGTTTTGTTCTCCTTCAGCCTCATGAACACACTAAACTAGAACCTCGTTCTCGTCTTTGTTGTTTTCTGGGGTATGGTATCGAACATAAAGGGTATCGTTGTTGGGATCCTATCTCTAACGTCTTCGTATTTCGTCATGTGGTCTTCTGGGAACACAAAATGTTCTCCACTCTTTCCAAGTTTCACCTACCACAGTCCACCCACTCACCGGTCTTCACTGATATTTCTATCGATTTGTTTTCTGATGACTTTGATGCAGATTCTGGCCCCATGCTTCCCAGCCGCCTACGCCTATCGTCCATCCTGAGGATCCTGTGTCAGCTGATGGCCCTCCG
>JAPPVO010000007.1:100589671-100718277 GCA_030407325.1 Camellia japonica
CTTATGATTAATCGTTAAACCGTGATTAAGAATTCTTAATGAGTAAGTAAGATGAAATTCTAAATTAATTGCATGTGTGTAGCATTATTTTTATTTCTATCTATCTATCGTAGAAAGATCTGTTCGTATTTTTGTTTTGTTCTGCGAATTGAAGGCCTTATCGGCGTCCAATCACGAAATTGACTTGATTTATGTGTTATTTAGAATTTTTAGAATTTTATAGTAGGTTTAATTAAGATTCGATTTGGAAGGAATTAAATTAAAATAATTAATAGCAATTAATTAGCCACTAATGATATTCCCTAATCAAGCCTATATAAGGCACAAGTAAGCTCTTGATTTCATTTTTTTACACTCTCATCCCCTCATCCTTGAGCTTAAAAACGTGAGAGAGAGAGAGAGAGAGAGACCAAGAGGGAAGTGATCAATAAGGGAATTGCCAGAGAACTTGGAGGTTTTGGCTTGGAACTTCAAACAATTAACCATTTAGAGTGTAATTGATCATATAAGGTAAGAATTCAACCTTCTAGCTTTGGGATTAGGTCACTTAGCACATGAATTCAAAGAATTAAGGTGTGTAAAAGCTAGAATTGGGCTTAGATAGATGAACATGGGAGTATATCATGCATGCATGCTCATTTTATCATGTTTTGGGGTTGTTTCCAAGAAATTTATACATCCATGTGTTCATTCTAGCATGGTTTTGACAATTGGTCTCATTTCACATCATTTGACATATTTGATCATGTTTTCAAAGTGTAGAACATGAATTAATACATGCATGTTATGGTTTTCACTATTTCAAATTTGGTTTGGTTCAATTGGCAAAGCTTTTGGACTTGATTTTGCAAAATACTTTTGAATTCACCATGTTTTATAAGTTTGTACAAGTTTCCTTCAGTTTTGACCCAAAAGATCATGAATTTCAGCTTTGAATTTGAGTTTTGAGCTTGGAAGTACAATCTGGAAAACCTAGAATTCTATCTCTCCGCTCGAGCGACAGATCCTGCGCTCGAGCAACCACAGTTGTTTTTGCACTTCCACTCGAGCGACCAAGAGTTGGCTCAAGCATAAATTGCATACTCCCAGAAGTTCACACATTTTGCAAACCGCTTGAGCAACAAGAGTTGCGCTCGAGCGAAGACCTCAATCTCACGCTCGATCGACCATCGAGCGTGCTTCGAGCGGAAAAATCAAGCAACCAGTACTTTTGCAGAGTTTATAGACCGCTTGAGTAAAGGAAGTTGCGCTCAAGCGACCACACACATTGTTAGACCTCCACTCAAGCGAAGGAAGCTACGCTCGAGCGAGATCCTATTTTCAACAAATCTGTCTAAGTATTGAATAGCATGTTTTAGCATCCTCATTGCATCCTAGGCATTCCTAAGCCCTAGTTAAGACATAATAATGAGGATAAGAAGTAGAAACACACCTAAAGCAGAAAGAACTGAGTTAATAATTCTGGGTGTGTTATTCAGTACGTATTTGTTTTGTAATTGTGTAGGTCACGCGCCGCAAGTTACCTGATTTGTCTACTCTGTTGTTTGCTTTGGAGCCATCTATGAGTAATAACTTAGTAAAGTTATGTTCAACTTTATTTACTTTCTGTATATGGAATAAGATCTATTTTATGAAATGTTATGTTCTATACAATGAATGAATGTCTAGTTTCTGACAAGTATTCGTGGCAACAATTCCGTGGCTTAAGTATGTTATCTGTTCCCGGTACTAGAGGTTCCTTTATGGAACTGGCAAGTATGTTATCTGTTCCCAGTACTGGAGGTTCCTTTATGGAACTGGCAAGTATGTTTTCCGTTTCCAGTACCGGAGGTTCCTTTATGGAACTGATAAGTATGACCCTTAATGCTCTGTATTTGATCTGTTAGCGCTAATGAATGTACCACATATGAACAAGCATGAATTCTGATTTCTGTATATGATTTAAACAAGAATATAAATACAAATCTGTTTTATTTTCAGTATTTGTTGGGACATCATTCATTTAACTCTTTACTTTGTTATTATTCACTGAGCTTCCGCTCACTGTTTATATTATGTATGTAGGCGAGCAAGCACGTGACCAGACCTAAGCTGCGACTTGAAAAGTTTTAGGGTCAGCCAGCCACCGTGCCTCTTGGGGAGGTTCCCGTACACAGAAGTCGAGTTTTGTAGACCATGCTAAGAGTTATTTTGTGTATCATGTTAAGAATGTTTATGTTTTGTTTTGTTTTTGTTTATTCGTACACTAAGCTAAGTCCCTTTTGATGATGCTTGTACGATGTTGCAAAACTTATGTGGATATGACATCATATATGTATAAATTTTATACCAGTTTTAAATTTATGTCCTATGTATGTCAGCACAACTCAATGGACTATGTATAATTTACATATTTGCTTCCGCAGCCCCTAATTATATGTTATTCTGTGCAGAGGTCTTTGGTAATCCAAGGATTACTGGCCGGCTACGACGCTAAACCTATAGGGGCGGGTTTGGGTCAAGAAAGAGATTCTCAACATATATGGAAATTAGAGGAAGTGTGAGTTCCTCCATGTAAGAGAGAAATCACGGGAGAGATTTGTCTATGTATTGTATTGATTGTGAGAGATAGAGTGGGAGAAAATGTAAGCTCTAAGTGTGGGAGATACAAAGCCATCTCAAGTTAGGGAGATTGGATTCTAAGAGAGTTTGAGAGAGTTACAGAGAGTTGCTTTGTTCAAAAAGCTAAATCTAGATTTGTCCCATGATAAGTGATTATCAATTTAGGTAATCTACTTAAAAATTATATAACCACGATCAATGTAGAGAAGAGAAAGTAAGAGAAAATCATCACACCACACAAAGATTTTTATGTGGAAAAATCACAATTGGAATCCGCCAACTTGTGATAAAAAACCACGGCTCCTCAGCCAAATGAAAAATCCACTATGAAAGAAAAGAGTATAAGAGATTTCTTACAAAGGCCACTCTGGGTACACGCGTTTGCTTAACCTACAAGTAACACTTCTTCCTTCACTGGATCTCCGCTACGGTTGTAGAATTGTCACAACGCTAATTCCTCTATTATAGGAATTAGAGATGCTACTTGTATCCAAAATCAAAAATAAAATTTAGTATTTGTTCTTCCAAATTATATTCTCAAAAATACATTGGGATCTCATTCCCATATCTCTCTCATCAGTGGATTTAATTTTCCATCAATGATATCAGGGCCAGAAGAGCTTGAATTTATTAGAAAATTGAAGAACAAAGGAATGTCCAAATTTTCTAAAAAATCAAAGTTCTCAAAATCTATTTTTAAGTATACCAAATTGGAGTACTCGTCGACAGGATTCCAATAACTCAAAAATCAAGCAAATCGGAGCTAAAAGGAACCGGTAATCGCTGGTCAAAGTTTTACCCAAAAAGTCTCCTGCTACTGGAGAAAAATAGCAAAACCAACAAAAGGAAATTATTCAGTGCATTGCAGGCAAAGTCATAACCAAGTTATCAAACTAAGCCATAGAGCCGAGCCATGACGCCGAGCCATTGAGCCGAGTCACCAAGTCGAGCCGCCAAAACCAACCGCTAATGTCACGTTGACGCAAGCTAATCTAGGAAAAAAATTATCTAGTAGTTCGCAAAGCAAAAATCTCAACAGATCTGAACCATCATATTGTTTTTGGTTAAATCTAAGCCATCTAGAGTCTGATTACAAGAATCCAATAGTCATTTCGAACTATTTGGATCATTTCGGACACATCTATGCAGTCAGAATTTACAAATTTAATTCATAAAAATTGCAAAATTTTATTTGAAGACCAGCCATAAAAAATGGAGTACGAAAAGAGAGAAAAATTATGTTCTCTAATTACAGCAGAAGAGAGATTGAGCTTTACACTTACTTTGGATTATGTGGTCTCGAAGACGTGCTCTTAGAATATTTCTTG
Organism: Camellia japonica; assembly: GCA_030407325.1. Classification (NCBI taxonomy): domain Eukaryota; kingdom Viridiplantae; phylum Streptophyta; class Magnoliopsida; order Ericales; family Theaceae; genus Camellia; species Camellia japonica. The sequence continues at coordinate 100,593,601 of JAPPVO010000007.1, forward strand.
TATAAACAGTTGCCTATAAGAATTGAAGACAAGAAAAAATAAAGATTACTTTGACAATTAAAAAAGTCAATACATTCAAAGTTTTGGAAGTATATTGAAGATTCTAAATGCCCATAACAAGTTTGGAGATCACTTGACAACAGTGTCACCAAACATGCAAGAAAAGCCCTAGCCATAGAATATTGGGTCAGATGTGTTGAAGAAAATGAGTTCAATTTGGAGAAAAGCTGAAGTTGCTAAAAAATGAGAGAACAAAGAGGAACAAATAAAAAAAAAAAAAAAAAAAGGTTTCATGTTTAGGGGAAGTTTGTTTGCTTGTGGGAGTATTTTGTGTTTTGTCATAGAATTACCAAAGGGGGAGATTGTTAGGATTTTCAATCTTAATTTTGTGCATTACAATGCAAGTTGGCAATCCTGCTCCAAAGACAAAATCATGATTTTTTATTGAAATCATTTTTGTCTCATTTGTTGCTTGAATCAAGAAATCTTGTGCAGGAATGACTTATGAAGTTTGGTCCTAGCATTGCCAAAGGGGGAGATTGTTAGGATTTTTATCCTAAGAAATTTAATGAGTCGTGTTTTGGCAATACCTCTTTTGACAAAACTATTTTTTGATTATTGATTCAAGGTATTTTGATTAGTTTGATTTTGTATATATTTCATTTGCTTCAAAGACATGATCACCTTGTTTATTATATTATTGTCTTATCCACCTTGAAATAATTGAATTGGTGTTTGTGGAAAAGTTTGACAGAAGCATGCTCATAGATTTAAAAGATCAAACATATGTTTCTCGTCTCATATTGGTAATTGATTGTGCAATAATTCATTATATATATTTAATCTAACTTTTTTGTGAAAAGATTGTCAAAATCTTGTGCAAGTTAGGATGGCAAGCACGAGCATAAGAAGGCTGGTTATCTGATGAAAATGTGCCTTAAATCATGGAGGAAAAACAGGCCTCAAAAGCATGGTGCAAAAAGTCTGCAATAGCTGCTCAGTTCGCCTGGGGTGGTTGAGCCCGCGAACTTACACCTCGCGCCCGTGGATAAGGCAATTGCGCCCGTGACCGCAATATTCACGCCGCGATTTAGAATGTTCAAAAATCCATCTCTCAATACCTTTCTCAACAACCCGCGAAGGCATATTGTGCAGACAACCGCGCCCGTGAAAAAGAAGTCTGTGCCCGCGGTTTGGCTCTGCCTTTGGTATATTTAAAGGACCCTTTGTTGCATTGGTTTGATATCTCTCCGAGAATTTCTCTTATGCTTATTTTGAACCTCTCCCTTTTTTCTTTAGAGCTTAATATTGACAAAAATAAAGAGAGTTTATTTTTAGAGGAATATTCTTGAGAGTGTTTGTTTTTAAAGAGAGAGTTATTTTTGTAAGAGTACTTGTAGTGAGGCTTATTTGTATCTCTCATTTGCTTGATAATTCATTAGTCACAAGAGCTTCAAAGCTAATCATCAAACAGTCTAAGTTCATCACACCTTTCCAAAAGTGAACCTTCTTGGTAGATTCCAAGATTATAGGCTATAGTGGATTCCAAAGCCATTTGGCATCATGTGGATTCGACAAAGAGGATATCCAGTGGAGAATGTGGATGTACTTATAGAGTGAGCAAAGTCGTGTGCTGTGAAGTGGACTTGTGTGCCTAGATTGGCCTTTATAAGAAATCTCTTGTACTACCTGAAAAATCTAAAAATTCTCGAGATATTGATTTGTGATTATATTTCAATTTTTAAATAATAAGTAATAATCTCAATCAAACAATCAAAGACAAATTGACACAACAATTTAATGTAGAAAAATCACAATTGGAGCGTTTCCGATTGTAATGAGAAAAATCATAGGCCAAAGCCAGAAAACAATCTACTAAGAAGACAAAAAGGAATTACACAAATGTACCCTCAATTACCTTGTGAATCCATGCTTGAATTGAACGGACCCCAATATGCCTCTTCCACCATCGTCTTCTCCTCGTAATTGTCTTGCCTAGCGTTGAATCCATAATGCTGATATCGAATCCACGATGATGAGCCACTCCGGAATCCACAAAAACTTCAGGCCCAAGTTCCTTGGAATCCACCGAAGAACAACTCTCTCTTTTGTGAATAAAAGAAAATAAACAAACCCCTTGATGATGTTGATATAAAGTTCATGGATCCATTGATCACTCTTAAATCATCAAGGAAACACTCATAAAGCACGTTCTAATATAAAACACTTTGTTTTTTTCTTTCTCTCTGGGAACCTGGATGGCTCAAACCCCAAAACAAGCAAACAACGCACTTCATAGTAACTTGGATTGTGAAGACCGCTCGAGCGCACATTTCACCGCTCGAGCGTTGTGACTAAAGGTTATGCGAAACATATAGGCTGACCACTCGAGCAATAAAACTTTCTTCCCAGTAGTTTAGATCGATCCCCGTACATAATCAGCAAAGTGGCAAACATTAAGGCCTCAAGATCACAAACTCCTCCGCATAGGCACAATTTAGGTTGGATTTGCATCTAAACACTCATAGCCACACTAAAATAAAAAAAGCTAATAAAATTATAACTGAAAGAAGTTTTGTTAAACGGGATTGCCAATTACAAAAACCTAACACTAGCTTTCTTTCATAGTAGATTATTCGTCTGGCTGAGGGCCCATGATTTTTTATCACAAGTTGGTGTGAATTCCAATTGTGATTTCTTCACATAAAAAATCTTTTGTGTTGTTGTTGTTTTCTTAAACTCTCATCTCTTTGCATTGATCATGGTTGCATATTTTTATTGGATTGCCCAAATCAATAATCACATTAACTCGGGATGTATCTAGATTTTCCAAAAGAGTTTTCCGCACAAATCTTGATTTTCCACATCCTACCAAAGATCGTCCTATACTAATTCTTAATATAAGATTCATTACCAAAACATGTCCATATTCTGATTATTAAAACTATCTTTACTACTCAAAACACGCAAGTATAGAGTAAATCACCCATTTTGGAAAGTTTTGATCTCTCTCGTAATGAAAATGAATTTGTCGAGAGTCCTCTAAGAAAGGAGGAGAAAACTCTCATGAAAGAGATAAAGGCACTTCCAACTTAGGCGAAATGCCCTGCAATCAAATAAACAAACACGGAGATATCTCAAGTAAACACATACCATCATGATAGCATGATGGACATAAATAAAGAAAGAATGCACAAACAAGATGCAAAGAAATAAATGAGCTCACCTAATACTCATTAGCACCAAGCCAAGTGCAAAAATGGTTAAAAAAATATGCATGTGTAGACACCCCATTTTTGACCGACCTTAAGACTCAGACGTCACCGATTGAGCGCTTGGTGATGTTGCATGCTGTGCTCGTTCAGAAGTCTCAGAGTCGCGGTCGTGCGCCCTGCCTCCGGACTTCCGAACCTTCTTCGTGCCTTGTCTCGGTTCGCGAACCAGACTCGGTTTTCTCTGTTTTCTTTCCTGAGGGAAGGGAGTAGTCCTGTAGACTATCTCTCGGTGGCCGTGCGCTACTTTTCGTGGCCGTAGGCCATTTTGCCCATTTCGGAGCCCGGTTCCCGGTTCTTGGAGCCGTCAGGCCGTGTGCCTCGGTTCGGGACCGCCCAACCGTCTCCGATTCCTTCGGTTCTTGGCAGGTACCTCTGTTTTGTCATAACAAGGCACACTGGGGCCCCTGATGCCCACTTCGTGGCCATATGCCACTTTCGGTACTTATAGCCGGTTTTCGGGCCCCGAACCTCGCGGTTTGGCCCCGAGCATTCATTTCGCATCGGTTTTCTCCGATTTTTGGCAGGTACCTCTGTTTTATCATTCCGAGGAACACTGGGGCCTCTGATACCCACTTCGCTGCTGAACACCACTTCCGGTGCCTACAGCCCATTTTCGGGACCCCGAACTGCGCGGTTTGGGCCCCGAGCGTTCATTTCTCATTAGTTTTTGTTCAATTTTGGCAGGTACCTCTGTTTCAGCACCAGGAAGATCACTGGGGGGGGGGAGGCCAGCAATTATCCCAGATAACCAGTTTTGCTCCTCCGGCGCCCGTTTTGCTCACTTCCGGGCTAATGTTGAACACCCTAGGCCCATTTTCTTCCAACCAAAGCTACATATCTGTGATGAGGGCACATGGGAGGACCCAAAAGAGCATGGTCGGCCAGCAATTGTGGATTTCATTTTTGAGCCTCTTCTTCAGATGCAATGTTGTGACTTCTGCTTCAGTGTTGCCACATTCCGACCTTGGAACCTTGTTCTACACACATGGGAGGACACCAAAAAGTGGTGGTCGGCCAGTAATTGTTAGTTTCATTTTTGAGCCTCTCCTTCAGATGCAATGTTGTGACTCCTGTTTCAGTGTTGCCCAATTCCAACCTTGGGGCCTTATTCTACACACCTGGGAGGACACCAAACAAGGGTGGTCGGCCAGAATTTTTTTACTTCATTTTTGGGCTATGGCCGGCCGGCCAGGGTGAGTGGTTGGCCGACCAGGTGGGGTGGCCGGCCGGCCACCTTCCAGAAAATTACCTGGCCGGCCAGCTTTCTGCTTTCCAGCCCTTTACAGCTGTCCAGCTGCTTTTTGAAATATCTCCCCCTTCCGGGGGATATTTTGGGAGGGAAAGCTTGGATGCATTTTCCTCCCCTTTTAAACCCTTTCTTGCCTATTTGAGGGCATGGCCTCCTTCTTTGTTGGGGTTAGAAAAATTCCTCTCAAGAGTCTCTCTTCCTTTGCCTCCATTTCCATAGCCAAAAGCTCCAAAAACTCTCCAAGTCCCTAGCTCCTCTCTTCATCAACCCTAAGCACCACCATCACCACCTCCATTTCAGCAGCAAAGGAGTGTTTTCCAGAGGTTAAGAAGCAACAAAGTCAAGTCAAGAGGCAAAGAAAGACTTGTCTTCAAGGGTAAGTCACTATTTCCCTTTTTCTTGCACAATATTGCTTCAAATTTCTACCCTATTTACTCACTGATTTGGGCTCTGACCCCTACTTATTTTGTGCTTATTTTGAGCCCCTCTACAACATTGTAGAAGGGCTCAACCTTATTTGGCATCTCCTTCATGTACTTGCTTCAATAGCATCTTTTATGCCAATATTTTGCATGAAATATCTAGCTTATGAATGATCTGATTTCAAGCATGACATAAACTGTGAGTGGGCCTATTTTGAGTCCCTCTTAAATATTGAAGAAGGGCTCAACCATGTTTGGCCTCTCTATCATGCACTTGCTTCATATTTCCTTCAAATTACCGTAAAATTGTATGATTTATTTGGCCTGTTTTTGATCTGATTTTGAGCATGCCATTTACTGAGTTTGAGTTTATTTTAGGTCCCTCTACAACATTGTAGAAGGGATCAATCTTGTTTGAGGTCTCCATGTTGTACCTCTCTTTATACCTCTCTTTGGCCCCATTTTGTTTGACTTTTTGAGCTTATTTGGCTACTGATTTGAGCCTTCATCAGGCTTATAAAGTGTCTTAGAATAACTCATTCTTCATGTTTTGTTAAGGGTCCAAAGTTGTTTGATGCATGCTTTTGGTACTTCATGTTGTACCCCCCATATTTTCCGTAAAATTGCATGCTTTGTTAAGCTTTCTTAGCTACTGATTTGAGCCTTCATCAGGCTTAGAAAGAGTCTTATAATGGCCCATTATTCATGTTTTGTCAAGGGTCTTATGCTGTTTGATGCCTGCTTATGGTACCTCATGTTATAGCCTTCGTTGGCTCATTATTTTGCATGCTTTGTTTATCATATCTACATACTGAATTGGAGGATGTCATCTACTTTAAATATGCATATTTTTGGTCCCTCTCTAATGTTTTAGAACTGTGTTTTTTGGTTTGAGCATTGTATATACTACTTGCTTTGTAATTCCCCTCTTTTTCCCCATTTTTGCATGCTAATTTTGCCATACTTGTGGTTATTATTTAGCCTTTCTTTGTACTAAAACAATGCTAGTTTAGGGGCTGCCTTGCTACTGTTTTGAAAGTTATGTCCATATTGTGCATGTTTAGTAGGGCCGTAGGCCATTTCGGGTGCATTACATCGCATTTCGGGCATCGGGTGTAATTTTGTCATAATTCGGGGGCTATTTGTGCATCATTTTAGCTGCTGAAATTTGCACTTTCCGTATGCCATTTGCCACATTTCATTTGTATGTCATTTGCATTGCGTATGCCATCGCCTCGGTTTGCGTGCCCGTGGGCACGCATGTCGAGGCACCTCATTTTCATCCGACGGCAGCTTACGTGAGTGCGGTTGAGGCCCTCTCATGTTAGTGTAAGCCCAATTTTCATTTTTCATGTCATTTCATGCTTTAATGCATCGCCTCGGTTTGCGCGCCCGTGTGCGCGCATTTCGAGGCACTTTGTTTTTTTTCCCGACGACCTCCCGTGTGAGAGTGGCTGAGGCTCTCTCATGTTGTGTAAGTCCATTCTGCATTCCGTATGCCATTTTAGTCCCGTTGCATTCCGTATGCCATCGCCTCGGTTTGCGTGCCCGTGGGCACGCATCTCGAGACAACTCATTTTAGTCTTATTACATATCATTTTCATGCTATTTCATGATTTCATATCATCGCCTCGGTTTGCGTGCCCGCTTGCGCGCATTTCAAGGCATCTCATTTTCATGGCATTATTACAGCTAGGTTGTATGTTAGTCGCATTCATACATGTCATGCATATTGCATCGTGTTCGGGATAGGAGTTAGCCCGGACACGGGAAACGAGGCACGTTTCGTAGTCCGAGTGACGGAACGGGTATCAATTCCCCAGTCACCGACACTCCGAATTATCCATGATGGAGTTAGGTTTTGTTGTAGCATTCATATGCATTTCATCCTATATTGAGTTGTGCAATCCGATTTCTCGGCCACCATGCATCGATATGCGTGATTGGTGGCACGAGGATCGAGGCATGCATATATCTGTGAAATACATTGCTATGCCCTTTTCCTGCTCTCTGTTGCAGCAAGATAAGGAATCAGCAACTTTTCGGAGTTTGGCGCGAGTTTCAAGAAATATTGCAAACAGAGGCTAGATTGGGCATCTCAGTGGATTTCCGCGCAACACAGTCCAGCATACATCATTCATCAGAAGCGAGGCAGTCCCTGGCTTGCATGCCAGTTTACAGTCTTTATTAGTTAATTTGTTAATTAATTAGAAATCTGTATTATTCGGACTGTATATTCGGACTGTATATTCTTTTATTATTTCGGACTGTATTATTTTATTCGGACCCTCTGCGCGAGGCATAATTGTAATAAGTGTGCGTGAGTGTGATGTATGTCTTCCAACCCCACGTCTTTCTTCCCTTTTATTTACCCGCTTATGATGGTTAGATATAGGGCATATTTCAATTAGCATACAGTATGACAGCATGTTCACATCATTCATCTGTTTTGCACGCACCGGGCTCGGCGCATCATACAAACTGCATTTGTATTTCAATTCCAAGTTGAGTACATGATAGTTGTAGCATTTCATATGCCATGTTTAGAATAGCCGAGCCTGCTATAGTTTGCATCTTTGCATGTGTTGCATTAGGCATTTCCGTATAATTAGGATCATGCATGATTTCTAATAAGTTTCTGTTTTTGGCTTGGAGTACTCGGTGAGTTTTATGCTTTAGCATCCTTGCATGCGTGCGAGTGTTGCCATGAATAGCATGCTTACCATGAGGCTAAATGCTTATGTGATATAACTGCCTTGAATGCCTGTGGGTGGAGGTTGAGTTATTTGGATTGGAACAAATCATCAACTGTATGTTTTAAGCCCACTAGATAGTGGCAAAACCATTGTTTTCTAAGCCCACCTGAGGGTGGCAAATCCGCGTCTTAGCCTACCTGCGGGTAGCACCTTCAAACCATTTTCAAACAAACAAACATGAAATGCTTTGTTCCAATTCAGGCGACCCGGTCTATACTTGTATGCTGTGCGCATCACATAGTAAACCTAGGCTAATAACCGGAATAAGAACTCACAATGTTTTCAAAAATAGATATCATGGTTAGTAGAGGCCGGTCTTTGACCGGGCGAGCGGGGGTGCTCACGAAGTGACCTTCCCCAATCGTACCCAAGTTCCCGAGCCGAGGCAACTTTGGTGATGACGGACACGTGGCCTTTGGCAACGAGTCAGGGTTTCCTAAATTTCCCATTTTAAAAACATTTAGGTGGCGACTCTGTATCTGGCAAAGCAGTCCATGTTTGGCACTTCTTTAAAAAAAAATCTGTTTTCAAAACGATTTGCCGGATTTGGACTCTTTGGTTCAAGATTAAGAACCGTGACATTTGAGTCCTTGAACTGTGGTGACCCCAATATGAACAGAACGGGACTTAACTCCTCCCGGGGCGTTCGGGGACGTCTACAGCATGATCCTAGATGCGAAGGTCTAAGATATGATATGCGAAAAAAGGAAGAATGCTTACCCAGTACTTCTCATCACCAAGCTAAGCGCAAAAAGAGTTAAAAAAACATGCATGATCCTAGATGCAGAGATTTAAAAATGCAATGAAACTCATAGCATGAATCCTAAGGGCCCAGTTGCCACTAAAATGATATGTGAATCATTTCAAGTACGGAAAGCATTTTAACACATAATTAACACCACATAACAGTCGCAATATCTAATAAAATGCGATAAACTGAACCCGAATGCATGAACTAATCTATGATCATGAATGTGAAATATAAATAAGAAATAAAAAGGGAAGAGACAGAGATAAGAGAGAAGGAGAAGAGGGAGAGAAAAGGAAAATAAATGCACAAGAAAGCTATAACAATAAGAATCACAAATAATAAAGAGATAGAGATTAAATGAGGAACAATCTAAAGTATAATGCAAATAAAGGAAAGTGAGTAAAATAAATGATTAGAATCAAGAGAACAAAGAGAGGGAGAAAGGGATGAACAATAGAACGAATCTATTCCAAAAGTCATGGAAAGAGGCATAAAGCATAGCAAAGGCCTCAATCCATGAAAAGTAACTTGAGTGGAATAGATCCAAGCCAAAACTCAAAAGAAAGGAAATTAGACCCCAAAAAAATGTAGAAATCTACACCTCTTTGAAATGCCCAAATCCACATGGTAAGAGGGTGTAAAAGGGTAGATTCCAACCATTCTCTTATCAAAGAGAGAACTCAAAAGAGGCTAAACTACTAGAACTAAAGATAGAATAAACTTAAAGGAAATGGAAGAATTTGCTTCTTCTACTCAAGGAAATGAGCATGAATGCTCAAACCATGTAATCAAGGGGCAAGAAAAGAGATCCCGACCATTTCCTTCAAAAAGAAAGCAACACAAACCAATCTACTAAAAGAAAAGACAAAACAAACCAAAGAAAAGTGGAAAAATCTCCTTCTCTTACTCATAGAAATGAGCATGAATGCTCAAATCCATGTAATCAAGGGAGTGAGAATAGATTTTTACCATTTTCAAAGGGAAAGCCTATGTTTGGCTTCCTAGAAAATGAAAGAGAAAGTGCTAAAAAAAGAGCAAGAAAGTAACAAAACAAAGACATTAATGAAAAGATTTGGCTATATTTCATTATATAAGCCATTTACTCAACTAGAAAATGAAAGAAAAGAAAGCACTAGACAGTGTTTGGCAACTAAGAAAATAAGAGAGAAAACGCTAAGAAAATGAAGGCAATATATAATACAACACAAGATATGAGGGGTGTAGTAAGGATCCCCAAGTAACCTCAGGCCCAACACATCAATAATCTCTCAATAGAAGCAATATATAAGTAGTGTTTCAGAGAATAGAAAGGAAGAGAAAAAATGAAAATAAAAGAATAAATAGATGGAAGTAAGGATTACCTCTAAGCTATCGGGCCCAAGCTGGTGATGGATTCTCTGCCAAACTCCCTCGAGTCTCTAATGATGTTATGTCTCCTCAAGTTCCAACCATAGATGAAGAAAAGGTAAGTATATATATGTGTATGAAAGTATGAGAGAGAGAGAGAGAGAGAGAGAGAGAGAGAGAACTATGGTGCTCAAAGAGAGAGAAATATGGTGCTCAGAGAGAGAGAGAGAACTATGGTGCTCAATTCTCCAAATCAAGGCAAAAATTTCAAGGACCAAAATCCAAGGACCCTTTCTCTTTACCAGGCCTTTGATGCTCTAGAATATACCATTTCACCAAAATATCTCAGGAATGTGCAAATGACATCTTCCAAGATGTTGAGGGGACAATCTTCCAGAAACTATTTGTGCCGCACGGATTGTGCGGCCACAGCATTTTTTTACATCCGTAGCTTTAGGTTGCACCCGTAGGAAAATACAAGACTACAACTAAACAAAAGCTGTAACTTTAACAGAAGCTACGACATTTAAGAAGATGCAGTTGAACAAAAAGCTGCAGTTTGAGCACTTTCTAGAGTATTTTCTTCTCTTTCTTTCATTTCAACTTTGTCCTTAACCATTTTCAAGAAGAAGAAAAAGGGGGGAAGAAAAAAAAAGTAGGGGTTTTTTATTATTTATTTATAAATGCGGATCTTCGGACTTAGTTAAATGATTAAAACAACATCTCAAACCTTTGAAAATCATTTCGAAAGTAGTTTTGAAGGTCTTGAAAACATTTTGGCCAAAATGAGCATAAGGTTAGGCATTCTCTCCTCATCCATAACTTGCTCTTGAAGGACCTAAAACATCGCATCCTTGTTTTCATCATCGAGAGATTTTGGAGGACAACCAAGTCTTAGAGCTAGTTAAAATGGGATGTCTACAGTTAGGTAACATCCTGTTTAACTTCCAACAGCTAATATTTAAAATTAAGATTATAAAACTTAATAAAATCACTTCCAATACCTTTTTTTTTTTTTTCTTCTATGCTTGGAGCTTTCTCTTCTTTGGCTAACACTTGCTCTCTTTTTTTTCTTTGCTTCAAGAAAAAACTCAATCTCTGGTACATGTTGCTAGAGCTAATTGAACACACTTCACCTGACATATATATATATGTGTGGGGGGGGGCATATTTTTGTGAATGACAACACGTGGCCAAGGTGGCACCAAAGTACCAGCCGAGGTGCCACGTGTCCTAGTCATAGCGCCGAGGTGATCTCGGCTAGGCCAATGTTATCTGCGGAGATACCAGAATCCGACGTGAGCGGATAAGCTATAAGAGTCCTAGAATGGGGGAGGACCTCAGCCTGGATAAGGATAAAGCTCTTAGGGAGTTTATCTTTATCTATTGGAGAGTCCAGGATAAGCATTGAGCCGGAATCCATTGAAGCTAGGCTTCTACAAGGATCAGGTTAGTGCTGGCTATAAAAGTAAGGCACCCTCATGGGTCTAAGGTACGCTTTTTGTATCCTGACTAGTGAGTTAAGCACTGTTTGCTATCTTTGAGAGATAATTGAGTACTGACTTGATCGTCGGAGTGCCCCCGGGTAGACGAACTACCGCCGGAGTCTTATCTTTCTGTGACAGGTTGTTTAGGTACAATCTATTATGCCGGTGTTCTCCAGCTAAGTACCTGTTTGGCAGTGTGGTCAGAAATCAACACACATAATTTGGCGCCGTCTATAGGAAAGAAAGGAGAATAGATGGCCAATGACGGACAGAAAGAGAAGATTGAGGACGACATCCCTACTGGAAGTAGTAAACACATTGACCCTAACGTAGAGGAGGATAACTGCAATGAAGAACCCTAGGATAAGAATCCCAGAGAGGAAGACATCGGCCAGGAGGGAGATGTACCAAAGAAGGCAGACCGAGGCGAGTACTATAATGAGAACGACCTCCAGGTATGGAAAGAAAGATGCATGCGAAGGGATGGTGAGATGAAGGGAATGGCAAACAAATTGGCAGACCTAAAATCTGTCGTCAGTTTCATGATGCAGAATAACGTATGCAGCCACTGTTTCCGTTATAAGACACGCCGATTCCGGCGGCCAAGAACGATGCCCAAAAAGGGGGGCAGAAAACAGTTCCTGCAATCCCTCAGCGTGATAGGACAAAGGAACATTCTCACCGGCCTTCACAAGAGGTCGGATGGGGAGAGTCAATGACAGGAGAGTCTCAGAAGACACATCGTACCAAAGAAGCCTACACCAAAAAACATTGGCATATTTAAGGGAAGGAGCTTTGTTTCGACACGACTAATGAAGGGAGATCCAAGAAGACTCATAACAACACCGGAAGTAGTGCGCCAAAAAGGCTGAAATCCGTTAATAGCCGAGCTCCTGGGCGGACCAAGGAGGATTTGAGGGATTACCTCTAGAGGAAGCGACAAGATACCGAGGTAACCTCTCCGGTCAAACCGAGAACGCCAATTTCAGTAGAATTGGACAAATTTGAGGCTCCGAAAAGGTTCCACATGCCAAGATTCCAGCTATACGACAGTAAGTCTGACCCTAACTTTCATGTCGGCTTGTACCTAAACTCAATGGCACTGTACACCGGGAACGAGCCATTACTTTGCAAGGTGTTCCCTTCATCCTTTGGGGAAATTACATCAGACTGGTTTCACAAGTTGCCGAAAGGAACTGTGAAAAGTTGGAAAGGCCTGGCCGAGATGTTCGTAGCTAGGTTTGTGACAAACAAACTACGGCCGTTGAGGGTGGACTCCCTGATGGCTTTGAGAATTGGCAAGGATGAAAGCCTCAAGGCTTATGCCAAGAGGTATAATGAGGTATTTAACCGAATACCAGGGTGCAGCCAAGAGGTGGCAGTCGTATCCTTTAAGAACGACCTGAACGATGACTGCCTGCTTCGAAAATCACTGACAAAGACATTGCCAAAAAGTATGAGGAACTTATGGCCAGGATCGAGAAATATGTGAAGCCGAGGAAGATACGCCAGGGACAAAGGCGTCGAAACAAGATACGAGAAACGGCTCGCCAAAGTGAGGCCGAGGTAATACTGGATACAACAAGCAAGAGATAGGACTGAGGGCTGCACAGGCAGTCACTACCGTATTCCGAATTCTGATTTAGAAAGTCTTGGAAAGAATTCGGAATCAGCCCTATTATAGAGCACCAGAGAAGATTCCTAGCGAATTTATGGAGAGAAGTCTAGAGAAGTGCTGCGCCTACCACAATGAGGATGAGCATCTGACTCAGGGGTGCAGAGCCCTAAAGGCACATCTAGAAGACCTGGTAAGACAAGGTCATTTAAGGGACCTAGTAGATGAGGCCAGGACAAGGGAAGAACAAGCGAGACTGCCTCAGGCACCAGCAGCACCACCTCCGCCAACACCACAACCGCAAGCAAACGAACCTTGAGTGATCAATGTGATTCACTCGAAGGTCAATGAGAACGAGATGTATGGGAAAACTCAGAAGGTGAAACACTTATAACATGTGTATCAGGTCCGGCAGAAGAGACCTAGGGCAGACGAGTGCCAGGGACCAATGGTGTACTTTACTGAAGACAACCTAGAGATGGTGCAGCATCCACACAACGATACCTTGGTAATATCCCTCAAGGTTGGAGAGTGCCAGGTAAAGCACATTCTAATTGACCAGGGCAGGTCTTGTGACATCATGTATGTCAGATGTTACAAGGAGCTTGGCTTTCACCAAGATGATTTGGAACAGTCCAATGGTTGGGTTCAATGGAACGCCGACGTGGCCCCTGGGAGCAATAAGTTTGGAGGTGCAAGCTGGCACCAAGAGGTAAACACAGAGTTCACAATAATTGACACCCCTTCCCCTTACAATGTTATCCTAGGAAGGCCATGGCTGCATTCAATAGGGGTTGTTCCCTCAACATTGCACTAGCTATTGCGGTTCCCAACAGAGCATGGAATTGAGGAGATCAGAGAGGATTAGGTGCAGGCAAAGAATTGTTTCATAGCAGCAATGAAATCCACCTACAACATACAAGAAGCAGAGACAGTAGAGATTGAAGACAAGGACATGGAGGTCCTGGAGGACTTCGGCAAAGAACCAGCTGACAAAAGCGAGAAGCCCTAAAAAAGATCATGGTCCAGCAAAGGCATGAAGAGCACTTCTTCCTTCTCGGCTCAAGCTTGGCCGAGGAAGAGGAAAAGGAGTTAGAAACGTTCTTACGAGCAAACATTAAGGTGTTTGCCTGGACACCATACGAGATGCCTGGCATTGACCCCGAGGTCACTTGCCATAGACTAAATATTGACAGTTCGGCTAAGCCTGTTATTAAATGGGCTAGAAGGCCGACCTTGATGCAAGTTGAGGTAGTAAAAGAGGAGGTGGATAAATTGCTGGAGGCCAGAGCCATTCAAGAGGTAAACTACCCAACATGGTTATCAAACACAGTCGTTGTGAAGAAGAAGAATAGGAAGTGGAGGGTCTGCATGGACTTCACTAGCCTAAATAAGGCTTGTCCCAAGGACAGTTTCCCACTCCCCAAGATTGACCAATTGGTGGATGCCACTTCCGGGCATGAAAGGATGAGCTTCCTGGACGCTTACAGGGGGTACCATCAAATAGCCATGTACCCCCCCAATGAGGAGAAGACTGCATTTATCACCCTAAAAGGGCTGTATTGCTACAAAGTGATGTCTTTCAGGTCAAAAAATGCAGGAGCAACTTACTAGAGATTGGTGACTAAGATGCTCAGACATCTAATAGGCAAAACAGTGGAAGTATACATTGATGACATGGTTGTGAAGACCAAAGAGCCTGAGAATTATCTAACCGACCTGAAAGTAGTTTTTGATATCCTAAGGACATTTCGGCTCTGACTCAATGCCTCAAAGTGCGCATTTAGAGTTGGATCAGGAAAGTTCCTGGGATACTTGGTTACCAGAAGGGGCATTGAGGCGAACCCAGATCAAATCAAGGCCATCCTGGACTTAAAGAGCCCAACCTCGACAAAACAAGTGCAAATGTTAACTGGAAGGGCTACAGCCCTGAATAGGTTTATAAGCAGAAGCTCTGACAAATGCAAACCTTTTTTTAGTTTAGTGAAGAAGACCACAGATTTCTTATGGAAAGAAGAGTGCAAAGTCGCCTTGGCCGACTTGAAGAAATACCTGACCACAGCTCCAATGCTCTCAAATCCAGTGCCTAAAGAGGAGCTATTCTTGTACTTGGCGGTTTCAAAGCATGCAGTGAGTGCAGTGGTAATCAGAGAAGAAAAGGGAGAACAGAGGGCGGTTTACTATGTGAGTAAAACCCTAGCAGAGGCAGAGACCAGATACTTGCCCTTGGAGAAACTGACACTGGCCTTAGTAATGGCTTCCAAGAAACTGAATCATTACTTTCAAGCCCACAAGATTGTGATATTAACTGAGCATCCTTTAAAGTCTCTGTTGCAATAAGGAGATCTGACAGGTAGGATAGCCAGATGGGAAGTGGTGTTGGGCCAATACGACTTAGAGTTCAGACCAGAACAGCAATCAAAGGCTAGGTTTTGGCCGACTTCGTGGCCGAGTTCACACCTGGCGCCATAAGACATCGGTCTTCAGAGAGCCGAGGTTTAGGGTGTCCAGGTGAACAAGAAGAAACCCAGCTGGGGATGAAAAGCCCTACAACAAAACAGAAGAAAGAAGAGAAACTCAGGCCCTGTGATTTACATTGGCGACTTCTTCCGCCTGTTTGTTGATGGGAGTTCAAATCGTCAGGGAACGGGGGCAAGAGTAGTGCTAATATCGCCAGATGGGTGGATGCTGGAACAATCTATTCGTTTGGGATTTAAAGCCTCAAACAACGAAGAAGAATATGAAGCACTGATCGTAGGATTAAAGTTGGCAGCAGCAATGAAAGCCGATGAGGTGGTGGTCTTCTGTGACTCCCAGCTTATCATCAACCAGGCAACAGGCGAATACGTAGCCCGAGATGAAAGAATGATGGCCTATGTAAAGGAGGTTGTCAAACTGGTAGCCTTATTCCAAGATTGCCTACTATAGTAAGTTAGCCGAGATGACAATAGCTATGTTGATGCCTTGCCTAACCTAGCTAGTGCAATAAAATCAGGAAAGGCAAGGACAATAATGGTTGACTATTTGTCAGGCCCAAGTGTAGAACCACTGAACACAGAGTATGAAGCAATGTGTGTGGAGATGGGACCAAGTTGGATGGATGCGATAATAGTGTTCCTTAGAGATGGGAAGTTGCCAGATGATCACAAAAAAGCACATAAAACTAGACTGAAGTTAGCAAGGTTCAGTCTGACAACAGAAGGACATCTCTACAGAAGGTCTTTTACTAGTCCCCTTTTAAGATGTATGCATCCTTCACAAGTTGAATACTTCTTGTATGAAAAATACGAAGGAGTATGCGGAAGCCACTCAAGGGACAGGTCACTTGCTCATAGGGTCATTACTCAAGGATACTAGTGGCCCTATATGCAGAAAGATACTGAAGCTTATGTCAGAAAGTGTAAGAAGTGTCAGAGGTTTGCACCTTTGATACATCAACCAGCAGCAAATTTAAACCCAATGTCTAGCCCTTGGCCATTTGCCCAGTGGGGCATGGATCTTGTTGAACAACTGACTCAAGCGACTGGACAATGGAAGTTCTTACTGGTAGCAACAGATTACTTCACCAAGTGGATAGAAGCTGAACCCCTTGCAAAGATTCGAAACATCAATGTCAAGAACTTCATATGGAAGAACATCATCACCAGGTTTGGGATCCTAAGGGCAATAATAGCAGACAATGGCTCATAGTTTGACAGTAAGTAAATCAAGAGTTTCTATGCAAAGTACAAAATCAAGAACTACTACTCCACTCCAAGCTTCCCTCAAAGCAATGGTCAGGAAGAAGCATCTAACAAAACTATCTCGGATGGGATCCAGAAGAGGCTGGAAGCATCAAAGGAAAAGTGGGTGGAAGAGTTGCCCAATGTACTCTGGGCATATCGGACTACGCCGAGAAGATCAACTAGGGAATCTCCATTTGCCATGGCCTATGGCACTGAAGCAGTTATCCCACTGGAAGTCGGCATCCCTGGAATCAGATCCCAAGGAGTAGAGAATGGGACTAACAAGGCATTCCTAGCTCGAGATCTAGACCTACTAGAAGAAAGAAGAGAGAGATGAGCAATTTGGCTGGGGGCATACCAGCAGCAGCTTGCTAAGACTTACAATAAGAAGGTCAACCCAAGAGAGTGTCAAGTTGGGGACCTCGTCCTGAGAAAGGTTGTCGGCAACAAGAAGGATCCCAGAGAGGGCAAGCTTGGCCCAAATTAGGAGGAACCTTATAGAATCATCTCGGTCGCCGGCAATGGGGCATATCGGCTTGAAGACAGTGAAGGCAAAGAGTTGCCAAGACCCTGGAATACTTGCAACCTGAAGTTTTTCTATTATTAGATTTTTTGTTTTTTAAAAGTTTTTTGTTAATAACTGAAGTTTTAATAAAATTTTAGCTCGATTTTTAATTTCAAACTTGTGTAATACGACTGATCAGTCCCTTGGTGATGTTTATAGGTGAAACATGACAAATAACTTAGACTTATTATATGGCAGAGTTGAATTATACTTGCATATAATATAGTTGAACTAAGTTGGCGATGTTTCTGATTGAAACAAGACAAATAACTTAGACTTATTATATGGTAGAGTTGAATTATACTTGCATATAATAGAGTTGAACTAAGTTGGCGATGTTTTTGATTGAAATATGACGAATAACTTAGACTTATTATATGGCAAAGTTGAATTATACTTGCATATAATAGAGTTGAACTAAGTTGGCCATGTTTCTAATTGAAACATGACGAATAACTTAGACTTGTTATATGGCAGAGTTGAATTATACTTGCATATAATAGAGTTGAACTAAGTTGGCGATGTTTCTAATTGAAACATGACAAATAACTTGCTCATTATATGACAGAGGTGAAATTATACTTACATATAATGGAGCTGAACTAAGTTGGATTAACCTGGACTTGCCATATCAGCAGAATCAAACTCAAATTGGAACTAAGTGCATTTGAGTAAGATTAATAGAGGAACCAAGATTGAGAACCTCGGCTAGTCTCTGTTTGAATCAAACTTTGGCAACAAGAACATAGCTACATGCTTAATGAGAACCTAAGTGAAACTTAAGTTCACATTAGGGGGCAGAGAGCTAGAAAATAATGAATAAAATTTAAAATGCTTAAGGACTTGTTGAAATTTTATAGAAAAATTTACAAGCTAGAGTTAGCTTAACACTTGTTGAAATTTTCAGAAAAATTTACAAGTTGAAGTTAAGCCGAGGTAATATTTCAAGAAGTACGTACTTGCCAAGATGACTAGGTTACCAAACTGGGGAGTATAGAAGACAATAAGTGGAATTGAAGTGGCAAGTTTAAAGACAACACTTGTGAAAATATTTTTACAATGCTTTCAAGTGTTAAGCCAAGGCCGAGGTAAACAATCAGAAGATATTTTCGAGGTACTTTACCCTGAGGAGGCTGCACAGTTAAGGTGTACTTTGAAGACATTTCCATTTCTAAGTATGGAAATGGAAAACATACACAAGAGAAAGAAGACATTCAAATGTTTAGACGAAAGAAAGAGACATGCATTCAAAGGACAACTTGTTTAGAGTACAAAAAGGGCACATCGGCCAAACAAAAGCTAACATTGTTCGAAAGAAAAAAGTACAAGGTACAGAAAAAAGGAAAAGCTTCAAAATAGACTACTCGGCGTCAATGACAGGCTGTGTCTCGGCCTCAGAAGACAATTGGAAAATCTTCTCGACAACCTTATCAGCCTCGAGCTTGGCGTCAATTTCTTGTAAAGTTTAGTCGAGGCTCTTCTCGGCGATAGGCACCTCGGGCATAGTCTTCTTGGGAGAGGCACTTTTTGAGACCTCGTCCTCCTCATCCTGAGTCAAGTCCAGGACTTGCTCATTCAGAGTTGGGGACTTGGCCCCAGTAGAAACTTCAGCATCAGCTACCACCTCGGACTCTTCGTCTTCTTTTTCCTCCTCATCTTCTTCTCCTCCTTCTTCTTCTCCCCAGCCTTAGCCTCGAATTGGCTTAAAGCGGGAGGGAATAGCACTGCAAGTCAGCCTTCATCATAAAGAGGAGAATCCTCAGGGATAGCCAACTTCTTCAGAGCAGCCATCCAACCAAGGGTGTAACCCTTGTTGCATGCTTGTCTGACTTGTTTTTTGTACTCCTCACGGACGTCGGCTGCCCCCTCGGCATAGGCCTTCTCGTCTGCCGTTTTGACTTCGGCATCTTTTGTGGCCAAGGCATTTCAGAGTTCTGCTTGGGCTTCGGCAGTTTTTGCTTCGGTCTCTTTTATGTCGACTTTGAGAACCTCAACAACAGCCTCTGCAGCACCTGCCTTTTCCTCGACTTGATCTTGGGCTTGTTTAGCTGCCTTGGCCTGATCTAACAGGACTTTTATCTTGGCCTCAGCTTTGTTTAGGGACTTAAGCAAGCCAACAGCCTCCTTGGTCTTGTGGACTAGCTCCTTCTTCAAGTCTTCTGTCTGCATCGCAAAGGAGTGGGCGTGCTGGATCGCCTAGAAGAAATGGAAAGAAAAAAGTTAGTAAACTCTTTCAATATGAAAACAGAGAATAGAGAGTACCAAGCGTTAGGAGTTTACCAATACAGAGTGCTGTATCATCAGAGCGAAATTTTCATATTCGCTGACCTCGGCCATATGGTTAAGGTCATTAGGAAAGAGTAATGCAGTGGAGAGGGCAACGCTGACCTCAATGTCAACAACGCTATCACCGGTTCTGACTGGCTTATCCTCGATCATGATAGATGGGGCCCAAGGGTCATCAGCTTTAAGTGAACCCGAGGTAACTGCAGAGTCCGACCTCAGCTTCTTTAACTTAGCGGTTTCAGAGAGGTCATCCTCAGCAGGTCTCTTTTTGGCGGCAAAGCTAGTTTTCTCAATCTTGGCAAGCTTTGAGATTGGAACTGTATCTTCATATTCAACTTGGGTGAAAGAGGCTTTTGCCTTGGCCCTCTTTACCCTTTTCTACTTTGGTTTGGGTTAGGATTGTGATAGTGAAGATTGGACTATGACAACGCCAGGGATGTCGGCTAGAAGGTCTTCGACGACAGCCTTGTTGCGTCCCATCTCGTCGGCGGTGGCGGCAACAGTGACTTTGGTACCAAAGTGAATTACCAGTAGTGTAGTGGATAAGTTGGCTAGATCGAAAGCCGACGCCTCAGAACTTTGGCGTTTTCGGCTACGAGTTCTACCAGCAGGAGTGTTGGCGGGAACTCAGCTACTGCGTCGACTGTGATGACTGTGTACGTTACTCGTTTCGCTTTCCTTCATTTAAACTTTGGGTTTGTCTTGTGGGGTGCCGGGTTGACTTGAAGCCTTGTTAATCTTTTGG
Organism: Camellia japonica; assembly: GCA_030407325.1. NCBI lineage: Eukaryota > Viridiplantae > Streptophyta > Magnoliopsida > Ericales > Theaceae > Camellia > Camellia japonica. Next base: position 100,613,824 of record JAPPVO010000007.1, read on the forward strand.
GTTTGTGGTGTCCAAAGGTCTCTCTTAAATAAGTTCTTGTTCTTGTTTATTTCGGTGTTGACTTTTCTCTTGCTTCGAAGGGTTCACGGCCGAGTCCGGAGTGGACGAACAAATTTTTGAGCTACTGGGCCAGGGCCACACATGCGGGAGCCTAGGGCCGCACGTACGGGAGATGATGAGTTGGGAGAGTTGCACACTGCCTAAAAGGCAGGTGCGGACTGTGGTGCAGGAAGGACCACCGCACATGCGGAGGTGAGGGCTGCACGTGCGGGGGAGGCGCTCCGCACGTGCGGGGATGGGCGCCACACGTGCGCCAATCTGGGCAGTTTGAATTTTTTTTTTTTTTTTCTTTTTGGTCGAGTGTATATCACATTTTGGGCATTTCCCTCTGACTCTAAACATCTTTTTCTCCTCCTTCTCTCTAAAAACCCTCATCAAACACTAAAACTCTTTGATTTTCCTTGCAATCCCTTGGGTATAAAGTCACTTCTCCTCATAAATCTTGGAGATCAAGAGCTACAGCTTCACTTTGTGTGGTGGAAATCAAAGACCTAACATCTTTTGATTCTAGGGTTTCTTCTCTCAATCTTCTCCAAAACCTTGAGGTAGGGACATTCTTGAGTTACATATACATGTTTTGCAAGATTAAATGTTGATTTTATGTTTCTCTTGAATTTATTTTGAGAGTTGGGTTTGTGGCTCGAGAGTGTAGAGGTTTTTCAAAAGAGGGTTTTAAACTTTCAAAAGTTTCTAAATCAATCCTTGAAGGCTTCATCTAATTAATTTAAGAAAAATGTTTTTGGATGGGGTTCACCAACAAATGGGGAAATGTTTTGTTTTTGATAAAAAAAACCCTAGAAATTTGGGGATTTTGGGACACATGGGCAAAACCTATGGATTTTTCTTTCTTTCTTGTGTTCAATGAATGGAGTGCAGATTTTATCATATGTTTTGTTAAATAGCAATCTTCTTGACATATGAGCAATGAGAAATTATTTTAACATTATTACTAAATACATGAATATGTATAGTTAAGAAGTGGCAAATTGATGTGTACTATGGATTGTAGGAATTGTAAATCTTGGAGATTGATGTTGAAAACATCACATGTAGTCTTGAAGAGGCTAACTTGTTATGAATTGTGCATGATGAGAAATTGTTGTTGCTATGAGTTGATAGCATATGGTAATTTTTGTGAAATAACATTGAAGAGAGGAAATGAGAAACATATTTATTTGTTATTGTTGTCGAGTTACTTGAAATGGAGAAATGCTATGAGGCATGGAAGAACATTGCATTGCATTCGCATGGAATTACTTATTATGCATTGTGTATTTAGATTGGAAACATTTACTTCAAGAAAGGAATACATATATTTGGTAATAAAAACAATAGAAATATGTATGGGGTAAATACATTGGTAAGTCCAGTTAGGAGGTGTAGATGAATTGATAAGTTGGCCTGAGTGTCCGGGGTGAAAGACCGAAAACACGCGCGGAGGAGGTACCACTTCCCTTCCGGTTAGCAACCAGTAAAGTGGGGTTATTGGTAGTGCTTGCTGAGCCTACTTGCAGACACCAACCTAGGGATTATCAGTATCGTATTTACTACCCCTATTGATTTTAAAATTGAAAGTTTCGGAGATTGTTGAGATTGCAAACTGTAATGAAAAATGGTGCATTTCAAGAAGAGCATGAGATAAAGTTTTCTTTAAATTGGCATGGCATGACATTGGCAGTTGCATTTAACATTGAGAGTTTGCATAACTGTATATACTTTGTAAGAATTCTCTACTAGGCTTTATGCTCACCCCTATAGGACTTTGGTGCAGGTAAAGATGTGGTGATCTCGTCGAGTTGAGGGCGTGGATATATTTTGTGAAGAGTAGATTGCTCTTTTATTTTTGTTATAAATTTTTGTAAGCCAAGGGCTAAACATGTATGGGTCCGAGAGACCATTTTGTGTAACCAGGCTATTGCCTTAGAAGATGTAAGCCCTTAAGGGCATTTTAATTACTTGGGACTAGATGTTTCACATGCTATAGATTCATGTGTTTTTCACACCATTGAATGTGTAACCGCATGTGAAACTTTTGTATAAGTTTGTTCATTAATCATGTAAAGATGGAAGGATTATTGTCATTATTGAGTGAATGTTAGTTGATGTGGTTGGTTTATGTTGAATTATTTCGGGGCGTTACATCGACGCTACGCTGGAGGAATCAGTTGGGGAGCTGATGTTGAAGGCTGCTCTGTTGGGTCAGAGGTTGAGGCTTGGTCTGGCCGTGGTGATGAAGTGGTAGGAGGAGTTATAGCAGAAGGAGGGGACTTGCTCTTCTTGGGGACATCGGGCAAAGTGGATTTGTAGGTTGGGATGTAGTTAAGCAGCAGAGGGGCCTTGCGCTGATTAACAGGCAAGCCTAGCAGCTTCTTGAAGTCTTTACCGAGGAAGAATGTCTTGCGAAAGTCTTTGGGTGGCTGATGAAGAACTGCAAGTAAAAAACAAACATTAGAACATATAAAAGGAACAAAGTAATACAAACTTGAAAACAGTTGAAGTGACACTAGGCTCTTACCATTACCCTCTTTAAAGACTGTTCGGCTCAAAGGGTAGAGGTGGAGGTCATTATCTGGTGGGAACTCCCAGTTGCCCGAGACGATGAAATAATCATCTCCAACACCTTTGTTGGAGTCTGGGAGGTCGGCAATGAGTTGGTATTCAGTGGATCTCGGCTTAAGGTAATAGATGTAGCCCTTTTCTGACTTCAGGCCATACATGGTGTAACAATATTGGATATCGGCTAGTGTTATCCTAGCATTTTCTCAGCTAGCTAGGGCGATTATGCCGTTTGTAACGCCCTCAAAAATAAACCCATAATACATAATATTAACATGCGGAATTATAAGGAAATAAAATATCTTATTCCATTCATCAGAGTTCCATGAAATAAAAACATCATAATAAATGCCCTATGGGCTTACATCTTGCCAAGCCAACACTTGGACACAATTTCATGAGTTCTAACTCAAAAACAAATAAAGCCCTAGGCTTGAAAGTTTACAAGTTATTCAAATAAAACAACTAAAACAAATAAAGCAAGTCTTCGAGTCCAAATCCTCACAAGCTAAGTCCTTGGAGGTAATGAACCACCTGAACCTGAAAATGAAGTTCCCATATAGGGTGAGCCACAGCCCAGTAGAAAAATACTAAACCAAGCATAAGAATTAACTAAAGCATTAGCATTCGATACATGGTTAACACAAGATAGTCAATTACATCATTATACAATTTCATGACACTAATGTCTATGACACTTTCACTTTCCATTTATACAAATATGGCTCAGAGCCTGGCCAAATAACTCAACGGGGATAACAATTCAAGTTAAACCTTTCTTATATCATAATGGATACACATGTTGGTGTTGTATCAATATCACATAAACCACTTCCGTACTTCACAAAAATAATGATATACATTTTAGTGCTATATCAAATCAAATAACCAAACACTTCAGTGGACAAGCATATGAGCTGTATCACACTTCAATAGATAAGCATATGAGCTATATCTCTGCAATAGGCGCGCATATGAGCTGCAACCCTGGGTTCATCCCCTATCTTCCCATAATCATTAACCGGTTTAGAGGTACATCCCCTATCTTCCCATAAACCGTGAAGTACATCCCCTATCTCCTCCCATACACAAGTAATGCATATAAACACAAAGTCATATACACAAACAATCAATACATAAATTTAATGTATTATTCCAATCTTTATACACAACGACATGGCCAATTGATTAGTTTCAGTTTTCCCTAATCCACATGCAATGTCTACAACAATCATGACTATCCTCCACCGATAGCCCAAAACAATTATTTCTAAACAAGAAATAAATTCAACAATGAATGTAAAATCAACATTCTCATAGGTAAGTATTTAAACTACCCAACTATATCATTAATCTCATAATTTCCCCAACTTCATGAATTAAACCCAATTCCACATTTTTCCCTTAAATTAATTATACAGATTAATCTAAGCCAAAACCCTAAGGTTTCTCCCAAAATTACCAAACTACCCCCACATACCAAAATACCAACACTTAGGATTAACGCGTATAAATGGAGTAGGAAATCCCTACCTCGAAGCAAAAACCCAAAAAGAAGAAGAAGGAGATGATAGCCCAAACTCCAAAGTGCTCCAAATCAACAACCGTTCAGATTAAATGGAAGCCCTCGACCCACTCTACCTTTTTAATGAAGGAACTAGGTTAAATACTCACTCTAAATAGATGAAACCTAGGAGAGAAGATGAGTTGGGAGAGAGAAGACTCGTAACTAGGGTTTCTGGATCAAAAGTTGTAAAAAAAAACGTTTTAAAACTGTTTCTGCGTATTTAAACTGGACAGGCTCGCTCGAGCGAAGGATTGGTCGCTCGAGCGACCAGACACAAGAAATACTCGCTCGAGCGAAGAAAAGCTCGCTCGAGCCAAAAACTCGATGCTTCAGGTCTGCAACCCAGAAGCTCGCTCGAGCGAAGGAAAGCTCGCTCGAGCGAAGGAAAGCTCGCTCGAGCGAAGAACTCGAAAACATACACCTCGCTCGCTCGAGCGAAGGAAGCTCGCTCGAGCCAAGAAACACATCTCTCAGGTCTAAGTACTAGACGCAACCGCTCGCTCGAGCCAAGGAAAGCTCGCTCGAGCGAATAACCAAAAACGAAGACCTCGCTCGAGCGAAGAGAAGCTCGCTCGAGCGACCAAGCCAAAAACTGAACATGCAGATTTGGTTTCTAAACCCAACCAATCTGCAACCAACCTGCTAAACACATCCTATAACCCAAGAATAAGGAATTAAAGGATAACAACAACAAATATAACAGCGGAATCCACGGAACGTAAGTCCGGATACAATAATCAAATGGGAAAAAGACCGGGGTCACTATACCGTTGATAATCTGCAAGAGTTAATGGCTAGCTGCATTGAGTTAAGTTTGTAATAGTGAAGGACTTGGCGAAAAAGGATGTCGAGAGGGAACCTAAGTCCGCACTCTATAAAAGCGACTACTGGGAAGGACATGAAGTTGTCATTGGGCATGATGGAGTCCTCATCCCTTGCCAACCTAAGATTGACATCGGCGGGGATGGAGAACTCTCTCCTAAAGTGCTCAAGCTTTTCTAGGGTGTCCACCATCCACCTAAACATACCCATGACATCGGCTAGAGGGGCAAAGTGAGAAAATTCAGAAGAAAGTGGTTTGTGTGGGTTTAAGGGACCTCGGCTAAACCCAAGACAGAAATTGGGGCAAGGGTTTTTCAAGATTAAGGGGAGCTTGTTTCAGTTTTCCTAATTTTGTGATTTCTCTACCAAAACCCAAGCCTAAATCTATGTAGAAGCAGAGAATTGAAGTCAAGAATCTGGAAAATGCAACAAGGAAACAAAAAAACAAAGAAGAACAATGATTTAGACTCAAGAAGACAAACAAGAATTCAAAGAATACTGAATAAAGTGTGTGCAGATGTGCAAAACCAAAGACAATGACAAATTGCGAAAACAAGTGTATGAACAGTATTATGTGTGAATATGTAGGCCCAGATACAGAGTGAACAGACACGAAATTACAAACAGAACACGCTCAAACATGCGAATGATAAAGTTTAAAACACAAGCAAAGACTGGAGAGCATGAATGAATTCACCATAGCAATAAACAAAAGCGACAGAGTTTGAAACTGAAAAGGGGGAAAATAGTGACTTATCGAAGAGAATGATACCGGTATAAGGTGCGCCAAAGTCAGACAATGATAGCGAATGTAGCAGAACGGTGAATGTTTCACCAGAGGAGGTGATCGGAGCAAGATGTAGAGCTTGAAAAACTTGAAACAATTGCGGGTTTTTTTTTTTGGAGAGAAGTTTTTAGAGAGAGAAAGCTTGAAAGAAATCAAGGAAAGAAAAAGTGAAGAGACGGAAAGAGAGAGTGTTTTTGTTAAAACACGAAAAGGCGGCAAGATTACATTGAATATGACTTAGACGGCGTGCTTGTTAGATGGCACACGCAGAAGCGACGCGACCTATTGGCGCGTGTCAGGTACAGATCAATGAGAAAAAGACGCGTGGCGAAAACGGTTGAGAAACCGTGCATGACAGCTCATGCGCAAGTAAAACTCTTGGAGTTCTTGATTTAATGAAGCCAAAATTTCGACTAGGGGGACGATCTCGGTTAAAGAACTTAAAAAACTTGGTTCTTGGTTTTTGGGCATTGATAAAAGCAAACTATAAGTCTTGGTCATATAAAGCCGACGAATGATGACCTCGGTAATAAAGGATAGAGTAAGTTTTTAGCCGACGTGCTATGTAAACAAATGATATAGGTTCCATCACCTTAGGATGCCGAGGTAATAGAGCCTAGGAGGCAGTTGTGAGGGCATATTTTTGTGAATGACAACACGTGGCCAAGATGGCACCAAAGTGCCAGCCTAGGTGCCATGTGTCCTGGTTATGGCGCTGAGGTGATCTCAGCTAGGCCGAGGTTATCTGTGGAGATACCGGAATCCGAAGTGAGCGTATAAGCTATAAAAGTCCTAGAATGGGGGAGGACCTCAGCCTGGATAAGGATAAAGCTCTTAGGGAGTTTATCTTTATCTATTGGAGAGTCCAGGATAAGCATTGAGCTAGAGTCCATTGAAGCTAGGCTTCTACAGGGATCAGGAGCTATAAAAGTAAGGCACCCTTGTGGGTCTAAGGTATGCTTTTTGCATCCTAGCTAGTGAGTTAAGCACTGTTTGCTATCTTTGAGAGATAATTAAGTACTGACTTAATCGTCAGAGTGCCCCCAGGTGGACGAACCGGGCAAATTTGGCATTTTATGGCCTTTAATAGATGATGTCACCATATTCTGTTTGGTTAATAAACGACTGACCAATAGAAAGACTTTACTATTGCACGAACTCCTAAAGTATAGGGTGGCAGTGTGATTTCAAGAAATAAGAGAGGTGTCAGTGTCATTTCAGAAGAACACACGGGACGTTAGTGTGACTTACCCTAGATTTTACAGTGGTCTTTTAGTAATGAGTATAATAGAGAGAGTAAAGTGAATAAACAAATTATGGTGCATATACTTAAAAAAGATGCATATCTTACACTTTTTTTTTTTGTAACTACATCTCAATAATTTGTAACAAAATTATAATAATTCATAATTTTTCTCATTATAATACTTCAAAACCTTTTAATATTTCATAGCATAACTACAATAATTCATAATTAAGTCTTACTAACACTACAAAAAATCATCTTCTAATGGTAAGAAAGTGTGTATTATAAATTTTTTCTCAAATAAAAGAGGGAAAGACTAAAGAGAGAAAACCGAAAATGAGAGATAAATCAAAGTGAAAACAAGAAAAGGGTTGTCTATCATCTGAATGAGGGAAAAAAAAAGGGTAATAATTAATTATTTGAAGGAAGAAATACCTTTAAAAGGGACCTTGTGTGTTTATAGTATTTTAAGGAAACTCCCTTGCCTAGAACTATCATTCTAGACAGTCTAATGGTATCCTATATCTTGGGCATAGCTGTGAGGCTTAATAGAAAAAGAAAAGGTGAATACTTCCACTAGTTGGGTAGAAGTAGACGAACCTAATGAATCAACTATGAAGGTGGCTAACATATATGTATAATCCAACAGAAGATTGATGTATTTTTTACCTAAGAAGTCTAAAATTTTGAATGATTATCACAAAAATTTAGAAATTAGATTGATGATCTGAGTGCCTTATAATAAAGTGATTTTTCGAATCTCAAATTCATCATATATATTTAATGTTTATATATATCACATTAGATTTGCTATCTCATTTGTTCTCATTACATTGGTTGATTGAGTTTCATTACTAATGTCTATTATTAATACAGTAATGATACGTTACATGATAAACTAAATAACTATATAAATATAATTATTATAACATTAATCTTTGTACAAACTTCGACCTGTCACCTAATATAGAGCATGTGTATTAAACAACCAAAAATTTGTTTTTCAAAAATTAAACTTATTTTTTGAAAAATGAAAACTCGAAACATACGTATCTAATTAGTTGTTGTTTTTTTTTTTTTTTCAGTATTTTTCCATGGTTAAGAGGGCACCAATATGAGTTCCTCTAACAAAAACAACTACAATTACATCTGTTCTTTTTAAAACCATTCATCAAAGCAAAGGCATGACCTTTTGTGCTCTGTCACCAAATAATTTTTCTTCTTTCTTTCGGTATAATTTTAAAAATAAATTAATTTAAAAATAAATATCATCCAAGCATATGAATTTTTTTTTTTTAATTGCATAAACGATATGATTAACAAATCCTACAAAATTAATAACTGAAATCATTATGATACAGTTAAAAGGGGCGGGGCTATGCCATGGCCAAAGGTAGCCATGGCCCGCCCCAAAATTCTTCAAAATTATACTATTACCTATTAATTCTAAAATTATTTTGATATTGTACATGAAAAGACCCCCTATTTCAAGATTAATTTTACAATATAGATGAGATTTCAAAGGAGAAGTTACAAGATAGTAGGAAATGGAAAATTTATTTATCAAATGATGAAGGTGCAATAAAATTACAGTTTAATTCAAGATATCAACTACATAGTTAAAAAAATGTATGAAATAATTAAATAACTATTAGAAGACGACTGAAAAATGTTAATTTATCATTTTTTAAAAATTGCTTATGTAAGAAATTTATTTTGTCATTTATTTACACTGAGCTTGTCCCAAGGCTACCTAGACATCATGAGTTCAAACCATAGAAAGAGTTTCCCCACTAAACAATAAGGTTGTGTACATTTGACCATTTTCAAATTATGTAACATTGAGAACTTTGTGCATGGGACTCCTTTCAACACTTACTTTGGCCCCTTCCAAATAAATTTTCTGACTTCATCCCTGAGAACTGAGATAAGTAGTAGATTGAACTTTAATGAGTTGAGCTTAAATAATTTGATTTTTTTTAATATTAATAGTAGATATAGCTTATCGAGAAAAGAAGTAGGTTGATCAAGTATAACTTGAAAATTTAATGAGTTTAAAATTGTATTAAAGTTTAATTTTTATATAATAAACCAAAGTTTAAAATAAGTCAAACACAAGTTGAACTCGAATAATGTAAACCTTTTATGAGTTGAGTTTCTATCAAGTTCAATCTAAATTTAAGAGAACTTGACAATTCAGTGGGGCCACCATGAGTCTCGCTTCGATGATCAGTGTTGTTCATATTTTGTAAGGTTCTTCATGTATATCGCCTATAAAAAAAATATTAGGTTAATTCGATAATTATTTTTTTTCTGTTCAATTTATCATGTTTGTCTTTAAAATAATAGATGACTCATCTTTTAAAAACATACTTATCATTTATTTTTTTTAAAATCAAATGCAATAAAGGATTGTAATTATCTGATCGACTTAATCTTCTTCTTCTTCTTCTTCTTCTTTTTTATAAATAATATAATAATAAAAATCTTATAAGACAAACAATTCAGATCATTCACATTGGCTTATGGTCTACTAGTGATTCATTATTACTTAACCTTACTTGCACGAAAAAACTTAATAACAGTTTCCAATACCTTTTCATCTTCTCCGCTGCCTTTTGGATTCAGCAATAAACCGCATTAATTAATCAAACTTGTAATTAAACATATACAATCGCAGACAATCATATTCTATATCCTCTCCTTCGTGATGTGACAAAGTAAGATCGAAATTCAATGTGACTGACCAATCAACATCTCAGACTAGACATAATGTGACTTCTTAATAATGTGAGTGGAAGAATAGATAACATCAGCTCGACTAGCTGTTACATAAAATACTTTCTCCTCTTTTCAGACCATCACTATAAATTCATTCCTCTCCTCCAACTTTTCATTATCATATCTATCTGTGTCTCTTTATATATCATGGAGCTCAAATACATCATACTTTTCTTGCTCTCAACCACATCTTTCCTGGAAAATTCAACTGCAGTTAGGGACCTGCCCATCAAACAGGGCCTGTTCGCGACACTGGAATCCGATGGAGGTTTGGTAGATTGCTGGAATGCGCTGGCGGAGATTAAAACATGTTCGAATGAGATTATTGTTTACTTTGTAAGCGGCTCCACCAATATAAGCCCTCCCTGTTGCAAAGCCATTAGTATGATCACTCACCATTGTTGGCATTCCATGTTGACTGCCCTCGGTTTCACAACCGATGAAGACAACGTGCTTCGAGGCTACTGTGATGGCTCCTCTGCCCCTGCTGCTGCTGCTACTCCGCCAGTCCAACCTCCGGTAGATTTAATGGGTGATGTTTTAGTCTGATAAGATTAATATGCTGGACTGTTAATTACCATAGTTGGGATTGCTAAGATTACTTAACTTTCATGTTTAGTTTTGGTTTTGGTTTGTGTTGTCTTAAATCAAATTGTCTGGTGGAGTTTTCGATCTTCAAGGGTGTTTGGCGTTCTCTTCCACGTTGTTAAGGGTGTGTATATATATATATTTGAATTTAGATCCTCTCCATTTCATTCTATTCATGGAGATCTCTACTGGTGACAAATCATAAGGTATAAGAAAATGATATTTTTTTAATAACAGAATCACGTGTCAAAATGACATGACAATGATCTTGCGGTATAGCGATTATTTGATAGTATTGAAGTATTGCTCCACATCATTTATTATTTGACACTCGTCTATTTGTTCATCAAAAAACCAACAAAAAAATATTGAATCCCACTGTTTTAACCGATCAATATCATATCAAGTTGGAACACCACATAACAGAGCAAAAAAATAATCTCCTTCTAACAAATAAAATGCATCTTGATGTTTTTAAAGTTCTAAAATAAATAGATCGAGTAATATAATACTGCGCACATCACATTTGATTTACCATATGATATATCAAATTATTAACTCACTTGATGTCAACCCCTAACTCGATCATATGATATCAACTCAACTCGAGATGATAAAAATAAAACACTCTTTTATAATTCTCACAATGTCTTGGCCAATAAGCTTTTATATCTATCACATATCTAGAGAATCACGTAAGAGTGGTAGATTTCATGTTTTGCATTTACATATCTTCACGTGTGTCTTGTTAAACTTTCAACAATTTGTAATCATATTTATTGGTTAGAATTTTAAAGCATAGTGATTCACACAAGATAACCATGATGTATCAGGTCTCAAAAGTAATTATGAACATCTATTTAAGAGGTAAGAAAATTTCCAAGCCACATGTTTGTTTTAGTTTCATTACACAAGTAACTTTAAGATTAGTTATCCTTAAAAGGGTAAACGTAACATGTACCAGTATGTCCAAATTACTAATAAAAAAGGTTTGGGGCCCTAATTTTTGTGGCTCAAATGGCTCAAAATTGCCAAAACGACGTCGTTTTGACAATTTTGATGTTGTTTTGTACTCAAAACGACGTCGTTTTGACAAATTCGAGCCATTTGAACCACAAAAATTAGGACCTCTACCATTGCTGATTACTAATACCCCATAGGGTGTTTGTTTAAAAGGATTCAAGTATCAGATAAGACTAATTGTTTATCTAAACTAATAGTTCATTGTTTGGTGGAAAATTTTTGTACCAGACTATAAATTCCAAATCTATGAGATTATTCTATCCCATGGGAGGGTTGGACACAATCCATAGGATAACTCATCCCATGGGGGATTAGATAGTGAAATTACATTTTTGACCCTCTACTATTTAATATCTTTTTAAATATAAAATTCATTTATTAAATTATTTATACTTTATTAAATTATTTATTTTAATACGGTATTAATTATATTTAATAAAGTAAAATAAAATTTAAAAATCTCAACAAAAATTAAAATAGATTTATGTAATTTTTATTAATATTCTATTTATTTAATTTTTTAAAAGTTCTAGTAAAAAAATAAAATAAAATTTATAATTTAGATTTAATATTCCTATTATTTAGTAAATAATTTAAAAGGGTAAAATAGTCTTTTGAGCATTTATTATTCTCCATAATATTCCAAACAAACATAGAATCCAATATAATAATTCAATCCAAACATCTAATCTCATGACTAAACAAACCTAAGATACAAATCCAGTCCAACCAAATAGTCCGGGAACAAGGTATCCCAAAACTAACAGTCTGGTGAATTACAATCTCCCCTTATTCAGTCTGTCCAAATAAACATGCCGTATGACTAGAACTTCTAAGAATAAAGGACCAAGAACTACCAATCTCCATTCTTCTCTTTAATAGCATATTTGATTCTATGAACTTATTTTAGGTAAACAATAACTAATGTAAACAGGACAAAGTTTATTTTACAAGATAAATAACCCTAAAGTAGATCTCCAAGGTTAACTTTTAGGGCATCCTACTAAAATAGTACAGACTCTACATCTAGACGATCAAATAATATTTTTGAATAACCAAAAATAAAATGGTCCATTACAATTCTCTAATATTATATATATATATATATATTCATAAATTTAGTTCTCTGATATTAACAAGTATATGTCAAGCATCTTTCCTCCTTTCTACTAATCAATTACAAATAAAGACTAGAAATTGGCAATAGCATGTTTTCGCAACAAAAAAAGTATGAAGCCACTCAAGGAACAATAAAATCATCAAAAGATAAACAAACAGCAAAAGTAAATGAAAGTTACAATTTATTTTTGATAAATAAATCGGGAAAGTTGTATTTCTTGCCTTTGATTTCTTCCTGTACATTCAGAGACAAAATGTGGATACATTGAACCCCAAACCACACACAATGAGAGTTCACCTCTTTCCTTTCTCAAACCTATTCATTTCCCTTGAGGATGTTGTATTTGCAGAGCGGACATGTTGCGTTCATCTTAAGCCATTTCACAATGCATGAAGAATGGAAATGATGGTTACAGGGAAGAGCGTGAAGCTCTGCTCCATCCTCGTATGGGTTGAGACATATACAACATTCCTAGAAAAAAACAAAGGACAAAAAATTGAAACTGAGTCTTCCAATTCAAGTGCAGAGGGAAAGTACTAATGTGTCCATGACAAAAGTAGCAACTGACAAAAATTCATACTGATCAATATCCATTTATGTTTTTTTGGGTATAAATCCACATTTACATATATCTTCCAGTCACTATTTACAATCCATAAGAGCATCTGATTTGGTGCTGTCTAACATTCCATGTGTGCATGGCTGTTTGAATTCATAATTTCATGTTAACTCCTCTCTACACTAACACATACCCATAAAACCGCATGTAATTGGATGTAAGATGTATCATGTGCCGAGAGAATACGGAGCCATCAAATAATTTATTTTTGCATTGTCCTTTGGCTTCGGGCCTTGTACACACCACCCATCACACTATGGGAGCTGGCCATGCTTCGTTCATGGTTTGATATTCTAGTGTCCTAGGCGTAGAGGAAGCACACCAATCCATCCCGAACCTGGTGGTTGAACTCTACTGCAGTGATGATGTTTGAATGGTGGAGACTTGTTGGGTGTTCTGGCTTCATGCTATTAAATGCTCTTGACAGAATTCAGGGGTTTTGGTTGCAAATTTGCAATAAGAAAGCAAGTTTTTTGTGGGATTGTGTCTCTTGTGCAATATTTTGGGTTAGTTGGTTGGAGCATAATACTAGGATTTTTTAGGAAAAGAGTGAGGTTGATTCTTTATGGGAGAAAGTTTGTCATTTGGCCTATTTTTGGGTTTTGGTATTTCCCCCTTTTGAGGGGATACCATTGTTCTTGATTTCTAGAGATTGGACGATGGTGTGTGATTTATATTGAGATTCTTTCTTTTTGTTCGTCTCTGGAGGACTCCTTGTTCTCCCATCCTTGTACTGCGGCTTCTTTTTTTGTTCTTATTTTGTTGCCAATCAAAATAAATAAATAAATCAATCAAAAAGTAAGGTGCAACCAGACCAAACATCAAACTCATAATCTCCTAAACATGTCATGACAAGGGTAAACTTTAGTGCTCAGGACTATCCACAACATGGACCCTGTTGAAAATGGCAGTTTTACTAATTTCTAATAATTTGATTTGCAGAATATTTATGTTTAGTTCCCAAAAGAAATGAGCTAACATAGCCCATAGTCTGTACAACACTGAATATAACAAAATGAGGACTTATGTCCAACACTTTACAAGTTTGTTGGGAAGTTCTGTTACGTTGGGAGTAACAGGATTGGGAGTTGATTGAGTTGATGGGGTTTCTTGAAAGGTTGTATGGGATATCTAGCATAGGGTAGAGGGAAGATTCTCCAAGATGGAGGTTAACTACATCGAGAAGTTGACAGGTGAAGCCTTTCTATGAGCCTTTGATTGGTTGCCATAATTCTTCTACTCTTTGGAAAGCAATCTGGGGATGCCTCCCAAGGTGGCTGTTTTTGCTTGGTGTGTAGCTCATAAAAAAAAAAAAACAAATAAAGAAGAAGATCCGAAGAAAGCAGGTGATTGTGAAATGGTGTTAAATGTGCAAACATGACAGAGAATTGGTGAATCACCTCCTATCTGTAGCCAAGCAGCAAGAGATCTTTAGAGTTTGGTCCTTCATTGGTTTGGGGTGGAGTGGACTAGACATTTTTCCTTACAGGGGGAAGTGGAGGAAGAACTTGTGGCTATTGATTCCCCAATGCTTCTCATGGATTATTTGGGATTAGCAGAATTGTAGGTCTTTCGAGGGTACAAAAGTTCCTTCTTATAGGACAAAGAAATCTTTTGCAAGTTTTTTTATGTAGAGTTGGGAGTCGAGAGTTGTTAATCCATCTCTTAAGTTATTGATGGACTTTCCGTTTTGAAGGAGACAGGTTCACTTAGTGTGATTTAATTTAAGAGTCAATCCTTCCATGTCGAGGATTAATATAATATCTTGGGAAAAGCAATTTCTTCATGTTTCTTGGCCTTGTCTTTATTGGGTTGTCTCAAAGCATGCCCCTATCATGCTTGATTGTGGGAAGATTTGGGCCTATCCCATTTCGCTTTGAAAATATAAGGCTCGGAAAGTAAGGCTCTCTAGATTTGAATAAAGGGTGGTGGAAGGATTACAGAGTGGTTGGCTCTCCCAATTTTGCTTTGAAAATATATGGCTCGGAAAGTAAGGCTCTCTAGATTTGATTAAAGGGTGGCGGGAGGGTTACAGAGTGGTTGGCTCTCCCCATTTTTCGCCCAATAAATACCGCTGCAAACGAACCAAGCTGTTCATGAACAACAACTCGACTCAGTTAAGCTAGGCTCATTATACTTGTATTAGTATATTTACCAATTTTGTACCAGATGTGAACACCAATCGATAATGTATAAAGATGGACATTATATAAAGAGTGGGATGCATTATTCCTCAGTACTCTTGTCGATGTGGGACAAGAGAGCCATACTTTGTTTTAAATCACCGGCATACTATTTTATAAGAGATAACAGGCCCCATGGAGCTATGTCCTGTCGATGTGGGACAGAATAGGGACAGCACAGTTACTCATCAACAATGCCATGCCATCAACAAAATGTTATGTGAACATGTAAATGAACTTTTCATTATCGGCCATTGTAACATATTTTCAATTGTCTTCCAATGAAATGGTATTATTATAATTCTACTTATTTATATATGTATATATTTCTGAACACACATAATCCCATGAGTTATATATACAGTTAGGCACATCACCTATCGTTTCTTCCACATAAAGCACACAGTTACTTTCAAGACAAACACTACAAAATCTCCAAGTCTTCTTTGCAGAGATGCACCTCTTTCTAAGGAGGAAGAAAATGGGTAGCTTTAAGCGAACAAGAAACTGGGTTAGAACAAGAAAAGGCAATTAAGAAATTGGGTTTGGTTTGGTTCCAAATTTCAAGGAACCGCAGGCAGTGGTTTGGTCGTTGGTTACTACTAAACCGAAACATGCTCACCCCTAGTAGCTTAGAAAAAGAAACATCAATTCGGATAGTCTCAGACTTCATTGAATCAAACTTACCCAAACTCAGTTCCCCTCCAACCCGCACAATTTCACCATAAACCCACATTTTCAACTCTACAGGAATCATGGGGTGCAAACAAGCAGTTCCATTGTTCTCACTGTTCAGCTGGTTTGACGCTCAAAGTCCATTCCCATTGAACCAAGATGCTACATTAAATTGGCATAGTTATTAGTTAGGATGGTATTCAATGAGTGAAGGCAAGTGCCAATATCCTGACTGGCTTTTTGGTCAGTTTTTGTGTAAAGCAGCAATTATGGAAAAAAAATCGCGTTTCCCACATCAATCCCCAACAAGCTTAATAGACACCATTTTTTTTTATATATATATAACTGGGAACCGTGTCCTAGGCAGGGACCTTTGGACCCACCCCAAGAGTGTAAACCCAAGTCAATGTTTTAAAAACCGGACCGGTAAGCGAACCGGAAAAGGGATCAAGCGACACCCCTAATCACATGATCCGGGCAAACAGGAGGAGCCGGCAAGAGACTCAGCACTCTTATATAAGAGTGGGGCCTGACAGAAGACCAATGGTGATCCTTGCAGCAAGACTTGGGTAATCAAACATGAGTTTCTTTGGAAAAAAAAGTTTAATTTTTTGAGCCAACTCACGCTTGAGCTTTGCTAAAACTTGACGAATTAAGTTCGATTTTGGCTCGTTTGGCTAAACCAGAGCTCGAGCAGAGCTTGAACACATTGCAAAATGATCGAGCTGAGCTTGAACAATGTAATACTCAACTTGGCTCGGCTCATTTGCAGCCCTACCAACAAAGAAGCGGAAACTGCTTAAAGATGACTTGAAGAAATAGAATAAGGTGTTCAGGAAGGTGGAAGCTAAGGTGGCCAGTTATTGGAACAAACTAAGCTATTAGATGAGAATAAGGGGGTGTTAGTCTTATATATGAAGAGTTGGTGGAAATGGTTGCAAAAGAAGAAGCAGAGAGGCTAATGATTTTCGAAGAGGGGAGTTGGAGACAAAAATCTAGGACGATATATATATATATGAAAGGGATACGAAGCAAAAGAATAAATGGAGAGGCTTATGATTTCAGAAGAGGGGAAGACAAAAATCTAGGATGATACATACATACATATATATATATATATTAAGGGGACAGGAACACTTAGTGTTTTTGAGAAGGAAAAAAAAAAAAAAAAGGAAAACAGACTTTGAAAAATCAACCAAACAATTTTCCCATGGAGCTTAATCATTGACGAGAGGAGATCACTTGGGAGGAGGAAATTTCTTTGGCGAATGTGGATTTCTGCGAACACCTCAAGAGACATGGATTAGGAGACCTTTGCTTGAAGCTGTGGAGTTAGCTTAAGCACGTCAATTTTTGAAGAAGTTTTGGGGGGTCTTTAAGCAGCAGTATCAATGGTGAGAAAATGGCAAATCTGGATGGGTTCACTATTGCATTCTTCAGTTCCATCATTATCCGATGTCATGCGACAAGATGTTAAGGATACTATGCAGAAATTGTTTGAAACCAGGGAGTAAAGGCAGACGTGGGCCGGGCCAGGGTTGCACTCAAAAGAAAATGTGCTGTTGAAATCAATAAATATCTCAACTTATGGGCTTTTGAACCTTAACTCCTCCAATGAGAAAGACTAACAATTCTACTGCTCCATCATTCATCTGTACTTCAAAACCCAGGGCTCATGAAACTTCTGTGTAGAGATTACACTAATCAAGATTAGTCTCGAGAGAGATACGACTCCATTATCTATTACCCCACATTGTTGCTTTTCACATCAAGTAACACATTCTAGTTTCAAAGCTGAAAAATATTTTTAATTCGTCTATGAGACCCATACAACCTCAAGGCCAGTAAGAGATACAGAAATAGTTTTTTATTTTTTATTTTTTTGGATAAGTCAAAACTGGCAAAACACCAGAAACAAAAATAATGATATGCATATGGAGGGTCAGTAAAAGGAAAGTAGAACAATCTCTCAATTAAACATCCTTTACCTTACACATCTAGCTTCCCTTCTCTTTTTCCTGTTGCTATTTTTTATTTTATTTTTTATTTTTTTTTTAATTCAAAAAATATCTTTGAAAAATCATTAAAAT
Source organism: Camellia japonica (assembly GCA_030407325.1). NCBI lineage: Eukaryota > Viridiplantae > Streptophyta > Magnoliopsida > Ericales > Theaceae > Camellia > Camellia japonica. The sequence goes on from JAPPVO010000007.1 coordinate 100,631,941, forward strand.
TTTAAGCATTCAGCTTTCACTTTCCTTGTCCATTTAATCCCTCATGGAATACCTTTTTTCTTGTGAAATTCTTCAGTTTTCCCTCAACAAAACTGTGTTTGTCTTTCAGACAGAACAATCAACATAAAACACAGTATAGACACATGAATTGAAATGCTTAAAAGGGCTAAATATGAAGAAAAATAGAATCTCTAATTCTTTCCTTCAACGTGTGGTGCCTAAAATAAAATTTAAAGAATGAATAAATGGGAATTCCACTTAAATAGGTGATCATGAAGAAACATAAGCAATTTTTATTTTTATTTTTTTTTTTTGGAACTAAGAAACATAAGCAATTGATCATGAAGAAACATAAGCACTTAACATTTTATCATAAACCAATAACTTACCGCGTCCTCAGGTAAAAGAATACGTTCATTAGCCAAGTATTCACTACTTGTTTCAACAGGAACCATTCTACCTGCTCCAATGCCAGTCTTTTCCTCATTGCTATAGGTTTGAAATCTGTATTTTGGAAGGATACTGAGTTCTGCGTCTGATGCACCTTCCTGCATTTTCACATGAGAATTAACATCAGCAGAAAACTATTGAACAATGACAATCCACAATCTACTTTAGATATTGTGTCTGTCTTGTTAATTGTTCTTTGTTACCTGGCCCGCAACAGCATAAAGAATCGCAATAATGCAAGGCAAGCAGCAACAAAGAGCGAGACCAATCAAACATGCCAAAACAACGCAAAAGACGGCAAAAAACACATCAAATGCTAGAAAAACCACGGCCAACCTGCAACATTCAGAATAAGAGATCACTGGAGTCTTCCTCTGCAACTGATAGTTGCATGCTTTCATAACAAATATAGACTTAAAACGAGGCAAACCATGGTTTATGGGCTATTAAGTCAGTGAATAAGATAAACAGAAAACTGTTCTCTGTATTACATTGGTTTTATTTATGCATCTTTTGTTATCGCAACAAGATTATCATCATTGAGAAAGCTAGCTGTCAACTTATTCACCGACATAGACAAATTAAAGGATCTTGAAATTAGATTAGTTCAACACATACCAGTACAGGCGTGGAGCATTTTGCAAAAGAATGTTACCACCAGAAACTACCCAATAGAAGCCAACTATCCACCAGAGAAATGATGCCATTGTATTTACAGACTCACATCGTTTAGTCATACTGAAATCCACAAAATTAGTAACAGATCAAGAGTGAATTCATTCCAGAGCAGATACTCTAGCAGCATAGACAACAAAAACTGAGGAGAGTTATAACACAGTCGGAAGTTTTTTAGTTCAGATTAGTAGAGACATTTAGCCATCTTAGGAGTGCCATGATTTCAAATTGTGGCAATGGTCAAGATAAGGGTTACTTACTGCCACTATGTTACATGAACTTGGGTACAGGCGTAGGGTGTGGCTATGAGTCTTGAGTGTCTAATTCATCTAATTCCATGTCCAAGGACATAGGGACGCAACAAAATATTCATATTTCTTAAAAAGTTTTTATTTTCTAGGGTGAAATAATGTTCTCAAGGTGTCATAGAGTATTTCATATATAATATGGGGTTTGTTGTATTGTTTTATGATTAACTCAAATTACTAAATATGCTTGCTAAGTGAATGTCCTACTAAACATGTCGGACCATATCTCACATACCTTGCCCAAGTGTTGAATATCTAACATGAGTAATATGTTGTAAAATGAGAAAACCATTACAAAGATGTGAATTCTTTTTTTCACATGCAAAAACTGCAAAATTAATCAACATGGATATTTTTACTAGATTTTAATGGATAGTGGGACATTTCTAGATGCCAAGATATGATTGGTTATAAATACTGCAGCCTGAGTCAACATCAAGAGTCAAGGGTGAGCAACAATGGAGGCGATAGGCTAGGCAAGCATGGGTGAGTTCTGTGTCATAAGAGATGAGGGAGACCAGAGCCAGTGTAGCATTATTGGGTATACATATGTATGTGTGTGTATAATGTTAGGAACTAAAAAGCACAAACACAAACACAGATACAGATGTGGACATTAACATAGACATGGGGATTTCAAAAAAATTGGGACACTGATACAGTGAGGACACAACAATAAAAAATATTATATATATATATATATATTATTTTCTATGTAGATCAATATTACATTTACAAACAATCAAAATTAACAAAAACTATCTCTAATTCAATATAAATAAATAAATAAATCTCACTCTTAACTCATATTGTTTATGTCTTTTTTATGGTGATCTTTTAATTATTTAAATTTAAACAAAAGGTAATAAACATTCAATATCAAACATCTATCAAATCAGGATTCATATCGTGAATCGAAATGGCCTCATACCGAATCGCGAATCAAATCAAATCGTGAATCGTAAAGATTCGGTCACTTTTTCTAAATTACTTAAGAACATATATCTACATATTTAGCTATTAAATATATCTTATGAATATGAAATATTTAGACTTAAATCAATGAAAATATTATTTTCGATGATAATCACGTAGTTTAATAGGTAAGAAGTTAAGAAAGGTTTCTATATAAGATCATCATCTTACCTTTTTCTTTTTTAGATATTTCTTATCAACCATTCTTAATAAATATAATAACCAAATAGACAAACTATCAATTTCTAAAGTAACAATAATTAACAACGATATTGATAATTGGATAATAAGTATACATACTTTTCTAAGTAACATTACATCACAAAATACCCCCAATTAAAAACATTTTCGAGGGATCATTACAAAAGAGAGAGGCCCCCATATACTAGCCCCTTTAATTCATTTCCTTTCTTAAATGAAGAAGTAAAAAAATGGGCAGAAAATAATATTTTGTTTGTAAGTCGAAATTTCGTTCAAGACGAGTTATGATTGATGTCTCTCCGTTTGGAGGGAAGACGACTTCCTTAGATTAGGGATACACAAAAATAATATCAACAATTTATATACTGACGAAGAACTCTCCTCCTCCTCTGATAACAGGAACCAGAGCAGAGGCCCATCCACCCAATCTCCCTCTACCTCAAAGGACCCTCAAGAACAGGCAAAACCGCCTGGGCCAGAAGCCTCGGACGACACAGTTACTTCTCCGGCAGAATAAGCTTCAAGGACTACGACCAAGACGCCGCCTACAACGTCATAGACAACATCAAATACTCGACAGTCCCTGCCGAATTAATGAAGAATTTAGTAGGCTGCCAAAGAGATTTCCATGTATTTGTTAAGTTCCAACCAGATCTCACTATTAGAGAAGGAATTCCTTGTAATATATTAACTAATGGGGACCGTAGTTGGTTAGATGCAATGTTCCCAAAAATGAGAGAATGGTTTGATATTAATGTAACCACTGTCATGATTAATGAAAAGTTTTATTAATTTTATTTATGAAACCACTCAAGATTTTATTTACTTACTACATTTCCCTTATCATCAACTATTACATCTTGAGTCACATCACTATTTTTTACACTGATGATTACATTTCGTAAAACATAGAAAATTCTGCTAGATCCATAATAACTGATCCTCTACGATCAACTTCTTCTTTGCTAAGCAAATCATAAGAAAGAATTATTTAGAATCTTTTATTTTAAAACCTAAAACATTTTAAAAGGTATGACTAACCTCACACATGTAATATTCAATTTATTAAAATAGCAATAGATAATTCATAATATAACTTTAATCTTAAACATCTTTAGAAGATATATTATAATTTTTTAAAGGGGAAAAAAATGAGAAGAAATGTTAAAAATATGTAGGGACTGATTGAATTTGATTGGATCCTATTAAAAACTCCATGATCACTAAAATAACAACAAATTATGTGTATATGTTGGTTATTTTGGTACTAAACGATATTAGAATTGTATTATGTCATTTTCACTAAAAAGATGGAGAAGAAAAGAGTCAAAAATATGTTGGACACAATAATTTCAAAAATTGCATGAATTGTAAAAAGTGAATCAAATCGTGAATCGATTGTGAATCATGCGATTCACTAGAGATTCACTTCTAAAATAGATTCACCTATAGATTCATATCGATTTTGCAAAAATTGCAAATCAAATCGTGAATCGAATCGCCAATCGTAAGATTCTGACAACAGAGGCTTGGTTTGGTTAACCAAAAATAAAATTGTCTTTGACAAGGCAAAAATTAACTGGGGGAAGATTATTCAGTCGGTAAAATTGAGTATGAATTTTCGGGTGAAAATAAAGCACGAAAAATTATCAGTTAATTTAAATGAATTCTTATACAACATTAAAGGGGTTTGATGTTTGAAACTGTGGAGGTGATGATATTATTGTTGGAATGATTTTGTGGTTCGCTTGATATGGTTATGGGCTTATCTATTTTTGCTCTATTTGATGTGTTACTACTGTTAGTTACCCTGGTGTACCTTTGTGAGCTGAGATATTATGTTGTGTAATTTCTGGTGTATAAGCAGTTGGAATTTATATGAGATGGTTTGATGTTATGTTCACTTCCCCAAGGGCAATTTTTGCTCTTTATTTGATTTGGGTTTGCATATGGGTGGACTCTTAGTTTCTTCATCTAACTCTTGATAGATGCTGCCTCTGGGTATAATAGAAGAGAGAAAGAGAAATAGTGCAAGGGTAAAATAGTCTTTTGATGGCTAACGTTAACATATGTTGGATTGCAAATCAGTTTAAAATCACAAACATAGGTAAAGTGCTCTAGGCTCAAAGTAAAAGAGATAAAATGAATTTTCCCTTTATTTCGCAACATTACAAATTTCTTATTAAAGAAAACATTAATCACTTCATTGAGATTTTGACTTAAAAAGGGTCTCAAAATCATTAAACTGGGCATAGAAGAATTTAATACCGAAAGCCAAGCAATTCTTCACCTATCCCAATATGCCTCACCCTCAATATGCCTCGTGCTAAACCTTGTCGTCCTCATCCTTACCTATTCAATACAAAGTACAATTGAAAAGCCCAACCCACACTTCTCCTTAAAACCTAAGTATTAAAGAGAAGAAAACTGGAGCCTTATAACCAGCACAGACGAATCAATTTCAAGCAATGTGGGACACATTCCAACACCCCCTCCTAGACCACAACATACAGTAGCCGAACAAACAGCACACCAGTCACAAGCCCAACTAAGTTCTGATACCAAATTGAAAAGCCTAACCCATACTCCTCCTTAAAACCCAGGTATTAAGGAGAGAGAGTGGAGCATTATAACTCGCACAAATAAAACAACTCCAAGCGATATGGGACACATTCCAATACACCCTCCTAGACCACAACATACAGTAGTCAGACAAACGGCACACCAGTCACAAGCCCAATCAAGCTCTGATACCAAATTGAAAAGTCCAGCCCACACTTCTCCTTAAAACCCAAGTATTAGGAAGAGAGAAACTAGAGTCTTATAACCAGCACAGTTGAGGCAATTCCAGGCAATGGACGACGACATATAGTAGCCGAACAAACGGCACACTAATCAAGTTGAATTTTGTAATTGCCTTTGATAGAGTTGAGTAGAGAAGAATGATTCATATAGTCGAGCCCATTTGATGGGACTTAAGGCTTGGTTTGGCATTAAGGTTGACTATAAAGAGATAATAGAGACAAAAAAGAGAAAAGAAAGAACACAAAGGTTTAACGTGGTTCAACCAATATTGGCCTACATCCACACACACAAAGCCCTAGAGGGCTACATCTTTCATTCACTCAACTTAATACTCTTGTTTATATGATACACTATATATATAGAGTAGGAGATACAATCAAATCTCTTCAGTTAAAGAATTGAAATAAATCAAAGATACAAAAAATCATAATAAGCATAAATCATGAGATCTCTATATATTCTAATATCTTCCATATCTTGTAATATCTTTGACAATGTAATCTTATATCCAACACTCCCTCAAGTTGGAACACGGAACGGTTGAAGTAAAGTATCCAACTTAAACTCGAAAATAGAATGATCATTACAAACAATTATAATGAAGTTGCGAAAAGACAACAATTGTAATAACTCCCTTCAATGACAACTTCAATGAACATAGTAAGGAATCAAGATCTTGCAACAGAGAAATGTGCATTGAATCAATCATGATGGTAGTAAGAGAAACCAACTGAGGGAGAGAAAGCAACAAGGCCGAAGCAGCGGCAAATCACCATAAACAGAAAGGCTGAAAAACGGCATCTCACAAAGAATGCTACCAAACAAACCGGTAACAAACTATTAATAAAAAAGAACCAAATATATGTTTACCATACCAACATAAGGACCCTGAAAGAGTAGAGAAGTAGCAGGAAAACTCAGTGCATCACAAATAATGCTATCGAACCCACTGACAACCCCAAAATAAGTAAAAATCATAAAATTTGTTTACCATATCAGCAAACTAGTGATCAACTCAAGGAAGAGGGAAAAACATCTCGATAACAAAAAAATGTGGAGTGAGAGAGTTCTCCATAGAGAAACACGCCTAGGGTTCAGTAGACTCTGATACCAAGTTGAAAAACCTAGCACATACTTCTCCTTAAAACCTACGTATTAAGGAGAGAGAAACCGGAGCTTTATAACCCACATAGATGGGAAAACTCCATTGGGACACATTCCAACAAGTAAAACATAAGAAATTTTCCTACTTTAACCCAATTTTCTAATTATGGTCCTCTGCATACTAATATAAGCATTCTCTTCCATATTAATGCACTCATCTCTCCAAATTCATATCTACGTCACCGTATTCTTTTAATTTAAACTTCAAGCTTAAAGTGCCTTAAATTTTTCAAGACATTTGAATTGGGAATAAGCTAAACAAACAAAATAATTTAACTTAATACTATAATAAATGTCTATCATAAACTAAAAACCCTGGAAAACAAGTGATAAATTTATCCTAGCTTCAAATTCAGAACTAAAATGGGTTTTATTAGCTGACCTCGATCTAGTAGTAATCCCTAAAGCCCCAACAGTGTCATCATCATCATCAGTCTCATTAGAATCCAAATTCGAATCAGGCCGCACTGCAACAGCCACCGCCGCCTCCTCATCCCGGCGGAACCTCCTCCAGTTCCTCCTGCTATACTCCAACCACACAAGAACCACATGCACCGAACACTGCAAAGCATAGCCACAGATCCAAATCCTAATCGGCACATTAGTCTTCTCACTCATTGAGCAAAACATCACCACCACCGACACCACCACGAACGCCATGTTCCACATCATGTCCAGCGCCACCACCGGCCGAGAATAACCCCAGTCGGCCCGCCGCTCCTCCAGCTGCTGCGCCGCCGTCTCCCTCACCAGCATCGACGCCCCCCTCCGGCCCGTCGCCCGGCCAAGAAGCAGCGCCAGAGTGGTCGGCCTCCCCGCCTCCTGCCGCGGCCGAAGCAGCGGCGCCACCGTGTCAGTCTCCGTCGTCGCCGCAGAGGTCTCCGCCATTGGAAATTGAATTCTAGAGAGAGAAACTCGGAGGAGGTTGAGGTCTAGAGCGAAAACAGGTGTCTACTACCAGTACCATTTGCACCGAATATCTGTTTCCTGGGTTGAAAGGTAGATGGGAGTGTGGGACGACGTTTCAGATAGAGAATTTAAAGATTTTAAAATTTTGAAGGGCAAATTACAAACACGCCCTCGAGATTTGGTGAAAATACAGATTCTTTTCTGAAGTTTGAAAAATTACATTCTGTTCTTGAGGTTTATATTTTTATAACAAATTACCTCCTGAGATTTTTATTTTAATACAGATTCCTCCTAATTTTTCCTAATTTAATATAAAAATTTGACCTTCATGGAGTAATTTGTAATTTCTCAAACCTCAGAGGAATCTATATTTTTACCAAATCTCGAGGAGTGTTTGTAATTGGCCCAATTTTGAATGGTTAAATTACACTTTGTCCCCTTTGATTTTTAAAATTTATTTTTTTTATGTTTAATTTTTTAAAATTAATTTTTATTTAAAATTAGATAAAAAAATATCTCATTAACTATCATATACTAACATAAAAATATATAGCGGGGATGTTTGGGAACTTGGGTTGGGAAGATTTTTTGATTAAAATAGTCAATATAGACATAATAAATTAAAATAGTTAATAAGATAAAATATCACATCTAAATTATAATCATTTTATTTTTTCTTCTACAACTATCAAATCAATTAAAAAAATTAATTATCATTCTAAACAAAAATTTTTTAACCAAATTAAAATAGTTAAAAAATTAAAAAGTTATTGATATTTGAATTTGTATAAGATACATTAATTATATATAATATTAAATATTTTTATACCACGAAACTGTCAATGTGTCATTAACTTTTGGAGTAAAATAGAAAGAAAAAAAAATTAAAACATAAAGACTAAAGTGAAAAAAAATAAATTTTTAGAGTTATACTAAGAAATAACTAAATATAGAATGGGTAAAGTGTAATTCACCTTTTTGAATTTATCGGATTTTCTTTCTCGGATAAAACTGCAGTTTCTAGAAAAGAGTAAATTATAGGATGTGATAGTGGGTGTGATGGTTTAGTACATTTTAGGGAGTAGAGAATTGTTGGCCGTTGAATTGTAGGAGTTGTAAGATTAGTGATGATGTGGCATTTAGATGATGTGTAGGAAAAATTATTCGTTGTCTTCGGATAAATGTACGTGTGTCTCAATCTAAGGGTTGATTTGGCAAGTTTTAAAAAAATTAAAAAATTAAAAAGTTACTATCTTATTTAAGTTAAATCATCTTATTTGAGTCACATCACCTCTCTAACACATCACTTCAAACTCAACCCAACCCAAATCCAATTCATATTTCATAAAAAGTCAAAAAGTACACTTATGTAGATCATCCTAAACAACCCTTAAATATTGTTGGTTAAAATAGTGATTTTTACTATTTGTTTGTCTTTTTTTAGAGAGATAATTAGATACTTGTCCAAATATCAATAGTGTGAAATAATGTCTGTGGGACAGTGAATAATTTCTCAAATGTTAAGAAGGTTTGATAGGATGGGAATGTGATGCATGGAATAATTTTGACAACTACAAGTCAACGGGTGAATGTGTCGAGGAACATGGGAGTTGGTAAAACAATGAAGGGGGAACGGATGATAAATTGGACTTCACCTCGTACGGACATATTCTCATTTTGATTGTTATTGATAGGATTGGACTAGGGGTGAGCAGCGGATCCGTCGTATTTTGGACGGATGCGTGATGACGAGCGGACGATTGTGGATTGATTTTTTTAAATTCGTCAATTTGGCGGACGGATGGCGGATTTGAGATTCCTTTGGCCGCAACTGAACCGCCAAACCGCCAAATCACGAACACCCCTAATAATTTATAAGACTTTGTGTTTTCAATTGAAAAAGAGTTTAAATATTCCGTTGAAATTTTTTTTTAACTTGAATATATTTTTTGAATTGAAAAAAATAAACGTATTATTTATCTATATTTTTTGGTTTTTAAATCTAACTCTAAAAATAATAAATAGAAAATATGATACATGCTGGTTGGTTTTTGTTTTCAAAAACATATATAGATGTAACAATACAGAGACATACAATCTCTACTACTACTCTGTTCATGGTTTTGGTAGTTTGAATCGTTTTTATATTTTAAGAACCACGGATTGTAATACTTTTTGTAAATGAATCATGCTGTGATTGTAATATGTGGATGAGGCATGTAGTGATTGTGATATTCTAAAGTTTCAAATTTTCTTTCTTTGGATGAGGCATACAGTGATTGTAATACTTTTTTAAGTTATTGATTGTAATACTTTTTTTTTTTTTTTTTTTTTTTTGAGGAAGTGCACAAGTTGAATTATGTTGAAAATTTATAAAATTTTAAACGCCAATCCGATTCGCATCCATCCGCCAAATTGCCAATCCGCTCAATCCACATCCGCCGGATTGGCGGACGGATGCGGATTAATTTTCTCCAATCCGCTAATTTGGCGGACGGGTGGCGGATTGGAGGTTCCGTGGCCGCAACCGATCCGCGCCCACCCCTAGATTGTACAACATAGGGGTGTTTTGGAAAGTTAGTAAAAAATTGATTTTTGACTTTTTATCAAGTTTTTTTGACTTTTTTAGAAGTGATTTGAAAAGTTAATAAAAAATTGACTTTTTTGATTTTTGATTTAGAGGTGGTTTGGCACTCCTTATATAATTCATCTTTTTATCTTTTTATCTTTTTTTCATCACATCACCTCTCTACTTTTCTACACATCTTTTCATAAAAAGACAAAAAATATACTTATGTAGATCATCCCAAACAATCCTTTAATATTTTTTAAAAGTGTCACATCACTCTAAAATGACCAAATTGGAAGTTTGGCATTTTGGGAAGGTTTGGAAAAATGCAGCTTTTTTATTTGTTGCCAAAAAGGCACATACTGTCTAATTTGTTGAAATTATATCAATTCTTATTATTTTATGCTATCTTATTTATTAATTATAGATTAAATTTTAAAATTTATAATCCTTATTTAAAATCGCTCTACTCCGTTATAATTAATACATATATATTTTTTATTTTCTAATAAAATATCAAAATAAAAATGAATATGAGAGGAAATTTAAGAAGTGAAATTTGTTACAAATTAGTAGTTATATATGTGAAACATATTATATAAAATTAGTTTGTGTTATATATATGAAAAATATTATGTAAATTAGTATTATATATTATGTAAATACTTGATAATTAGTTAGAATATTATTCAATCTGCCAATCTGCTCAAAATCGCTCAAACTGCGATTTATCAACCGCCAAACCGCCATTCAGTTTATAATTTTACTTTCAAACCGCCCAAACCGTACCGCGCACACACCTAATTATTGGGTTGATTAATCGACATAAGCTCCTTTTTATAACTCATTTTTTCATTTTTTTTTTATAAGCTTCAATTTGTATTCGTATCAATCATTTAAATCATTCATCTTATAGGTCCTACAATAAAGGTCATTCATGCCAAAAATTAATTTCATCAGAAAATTATAAATATAAAAATAAATCGCTTTTTATTTTATAAAACGAATGATAAATATAATTAAATTTAAACAATTGATTTTATAAAACAAAATGTGATTTGTTCTAATGTTTATAATTGTCCGATGAAGTTGAGTTTTTGCGTGGATGACCTTTATTATGGAAATTACGAGATAGACGATTCGGATGATCAATGCAAATCCAAATTAAAAATCATTAAAAAAAATTAAAAAAAGAGTATGAAGAGATATGGAAAGATGAGGTATAGAAGGGAGCTTAACCCTAATTACTCACAGGTGTTGCTATTATAAAGACATGTGGATCATTAAATCCCAAAAATGTTTATATTAATTAAAAAGTCATTCTCCATATTAAAACACTCCTTCTTTCTCTTTCTTTTTTTCGTTTTAGTCTCGTTAGGTAACTCGAATCCTTCAAGGCTCGAATGGCTGGAGATGCCAAAACGACGTCGTTTTGGCATTTTTTTTTTTTTTTGTCTTTTCTTTTCTTCTTCCTCTGTCTTCCTGTATCTGTTCTTCGTCTGTTTTTTTTCTTTTCTTCTTTCATAACTCAGAATCAAAAAAATAGATAGATGAGAGAAAAAATCAAAAAAAAATCAAACAAGATCTGTGTATACACAAATCTACTCCACCACCCCTCTGTTTCTTCTCTTCTTCTTCTTTTCATTCTTTTGTATTGTCTGCTCTACCACCATAACACCCAAAATCAAAATCCACATATTAGAGAACAGAGAGAGAGATACACAAAACACAAAGAGAGAGAAAGAGATACACAGATCTATACACACAGATACACACACAGAGAGAGAGAGAGAGAGAGAGAGATACACAAATCTATATAGATCTATGTATACACATGTAACGCCCTCAAAATAATACAACAAATCCAACATTTTTAACATGCATTGGTATAAAGAAGTAAACATCTTTCTATTCATCAGAGTAGTTCGTACAAAAGTATTACATGTTGACAACAAAAGTAAATGCCCTATGGGCTTACAACTTTCCAAGCCAACACTTGGTCACAAAGAAAAGAGTACTAACTCAATTACATATTAAGCCCTTGGCCTGAATTTACATGTAATACATCAAAAGATAACAAAATAATCAAAAGAGTCTTCTACTCCCAGAACCTTCCAAGCTATAATCTTGGAGATGGCATATCACCTGGACCTGAAAATGATGTCCCATATAGGGTGAGCCAAAGCCCAGTAGAGATATACTAAACCAAATATAAGCAATGCCTAAAATAATAGCATGTGGTAGATAGTCAACACTTATAACAATTTACATCACATTACTGTTCCATGACAATCATGCTCATGTTACATTTCACTTTCCTTCACTTATCAATACATTTCATAAACGTGGCTCAGAACCTAGCCAGATAACTTAAAAGAGATTACATCTCAAATTAGCAACATTTCCAATTCAATTGGAATAACAACTCATGTTAAACATCTCTTACTTCATAATAGATACACATTTTGGTGCTGTATCAGTCTCAGCCATAATCACTTCCATACTGCACAAATGATACACATTTTAGTGCTGTATCAATATCAAACAAAATTCGGTTTAGAGGTCCATCCCCTATCTTCCCCTAAACCGTGGAGTACATCCCCTGTCTCATCCCATATAGCACAATGCATATAAACATTATCATATACATGTTCAATCAATACACAACTTTGATGTATTATTCCAAACCGTCATATACAATGTGATTAGTTTTAGTTTCCCTAATCAACATGTTGTGCCTACAACAATCAAGACTATCCTCCACCGATAGCCCAAGGCAGTTATTTCTAAACAAAAAATAAATGCATAAACAGTTATAATCTCCACATTTCCATAGGTGAGTGATAAAATTAATCAAACTACACCATTCAATCCCATAATTTCCCAATTTCATGGATTTCACCTCATTTCCATATTTACTCAAATTAATTATACCAATTAATTTATTTCAATAATTATGGCAATTTCCCAAATTCTCAATATCACCCCTAAGGTTTGATTTCATCAATAATACAACATGAATTCCATTTTCTCAATGTCCCTCATACATATGGGTGTTAATATTTGAAAACCCCCTCTTTTGTAAATTACACAAAAGCCCCAAACTTTTCCAATATTACCCAACAACCCCAACATATCAAAATGCCAAAATTTAAAGACAAAACTCATAAGATGGAGTAGGGTATCCCTACCTCGAACTGAAGAGCTCAAATGAAGAAGATGATGAAAATCCAAAGTGCTCCAAACTCACAAATTTTCAAATTAAATTGAAGCACTCAACACCTTCTACCTTTCTTGCAAAGAGAGTAGGCTAGAAACTCAATGGAAGTAGATCAATCCCTAGAGAGAAGGTGTTTAGAGAGAGAGAGAGCTTGGATCTAGGGTTTTGAAATAAAAAGAGATGAAAAAGTGAAGTGTTTACCCGCTTGTAGCCACCCCATTTTTGACCGACCTTAAGACTCAGACGTCACCGATTGAGCGCTTGGTGATGTTGCATATTGTGCTCGTTCAGAGGTCTCAGAGTCTCGGCTGCGAGCCTTGCCTCCAGACTTTTGGACTCTTTTGTGTCTTGCCTCGGTTTGCGAACCAGGCTCCGTTTTCTCCGTTTTCTCTTCCCGAAGGGAGGGAGAGGTCTCGTAGATCATCTCTCAGTGGCCGTAGGCTACGTTTCGTGGTCGTAGGCCATTTTTCCCGTTTGGAGCCCGATTTCCAGTTTTTCGGAGCCGTTGGCCGTGTGCCTCGGTTCGGGACCGCTTAACCATCTCCGTTTGCTCCGGTTTTTGGCATGCATCTTATTTCCTCCTTTTTGAGGAACATTGTGGCTCGAGAGACCAACTTCGTGGTCAAACGCCACCTCCGGTGCTTAACAGTCAGTTTTCGGGGCCCCAGACCGCGCGTTTTGGCCCCCGAACCTTCGTTTTACATCGGTTTGAGTTCATTTTTGGTAGGGACCTCATTTTCATTGTTAGGAAGCTTGTAGAAGGGTGGGAGGCCAGCAATTGTTCTGAAAACCAGCTTTATTTCTTCATCGCTCTCCGTCGCCCGTTTTCCTCGCTAGAAAGCTGGTGTTGACCATTCCCGGGCCACTTTCTTAGGCCATCAACCACATATTTGTGTTGTACACACCTGGGAGGCCACCAATATGTCATGGCCGGCCAGCAATTGTTCCTGACCCTTTTGAATCCCTCTGAAAAGTTGGGTTTCCCTCTCCTAGTTCACTTTTTCTGGGTTTTGACCACATGGTTGTGTTGTGCACACATGGGAGGCCACCAATATGGGTGGCCAGCCAGCTTTTTTTGATTGACCCTTTTGAACCTGGCCGGCCGGCCAGGGGAGGTGGCCGGCCGGCCACCTGAACCCTTTGAACCTGGCCGGCCATGCTCCCCTCAGCTGGTTCCTTACAGCTGCACCCTCCTTTCTCCCCCAGATCCTGTATCCGAAGAGGGGTCTTTTGGGGGGAAAATTTGAATTTGATTTTCCCCCCCCCCCTTTCCTCCACTCCTTTGCCTATATAACCAGACCCCTCAGCTGCATTTTGGGGAGGTTACAAAAATTGGTTTTGAGCTCTTGCTTATATCTCTCCCTCTCCCTTTCTTCCAAGCCTCAAAACCCTAAAAGCCTTGCACCATTTCTACACCAATCCATAGCACAACACCTCTACACTCCATTCCAGCAACTTGAGGCTGTTTTTTAGAGGCTAGGAGCTCCTCTTCTTGGTCCAAAGGCTGCTGGTTCATTGCTCTTCAAGGGTAAGCATACTTTTCCCTCAAACTAGTCTTTTCTTGCTTCATTTATAAGCCTTGCTTGCAAGCATTTTTGGGCTCCGACCCAAACTGTAAATAGTCATATTTTGAGCTCTTTTTCATGTTTGATCGAGGACCTCTTGCTGTTTGAGGTCTCCTACTATCACTTTCCTCTTTAACTCTCTTTTAGGCCTTTTTTTGCATAGTATTTTAGGCTTATTTTTGGGCTGTTTTGGACTTAGTCATAAACTGTAAAATATCTTGTTTTGAGCCCCTCTTTAACATTGTTGAAGGGATCTCCTCTGTTTGAGGCCAGAAGCTACCACTTGTCTCTTTATCCCTCTTTTAGGCCTTTTTCTTGCATGATAGTTTAGCCTCACTTGTGTTTATTTTCGTGGCTTGATGTAAACTGTAAAGTGTCTTGTTTTGAGCCCCTATTCAACTTTTTTGAAGGGCTCCTTGCCATTTGGGGCCAGCTGCTGTCCCTTATCTCTATTCTCTCTTTTAGGGCCACTTTTGCATGATAGATAAGCCCTATTTGTGTTCACTTTTGAGATTTTTCATAAACTAGAAAGAGGCTTGTTTTGATATCATCTTCATGTTTTATCAATGGTATTTTCTTATTTGAGGTCACATGCTTCCTTGTATGCTTGATTCCCTCATATTTTGAGCCTTACACCCTAGCCCTTGTTGCATGCCTTGTTTGACCTTCTAGCCACTGGAATCCAGTGGATTTCCAGTGGCTTTGATGTTGTTTTGAGCCTCCAAATCAGGGGGGGTGACCCCCTCTCACCTTGACTTGTTTGGTGGTCATTTTGGCCTTCCATAGGGACCCCTCTTTGCATGCTTCTTAGTCACATTTCAGGGTCAATTTGATGAGTTTTGAGACTATCATATTTGATTTTCAAAGTTGATTTGGGGCTGCCACATATCTATCTTGTATGTGCCTAATAACTCCTTGTATGCCCTTCCAAAGGAGCCCCTCATTTGTGCATGTGTTGGCTATCTTTCCATGTGTATTTGGGCATATTTTGGCATGTTTAGTTCACTAATTTTTGTTGGTTTAGTGAGATTCCATGTGCTTCATATATGTGCCATGTAATCCATGTTTGATAGTCAAAATCGCATGCTATTTTAGGCCATCTTGCTAGCATCTTTTGGCCATGCTTTGAACTAGAAATGTTCATGTTTTGGGACTGCCTTGGTTCTTCATGCTTCATGATTAAATAATGCATGTTTTGTATAGCTATAGGTCATTGCGTATGCCTAGTTTCGAGTTTCGGGGTTCATCTCATGCATCGGGTGCCATATTACCATGCTTCGGGGCTGTTTAGCATCATGTTTTAGTGCTGAAATTTGCTTGTTTGCATATCATGTTCTATGCCTTACCATGCTTTGGTAGAGTGGCATTCGTGCCTTAGGTTCGGTCCTCGATTTGCTTGCACGTGTGCACGTATCTCGAGTGTCTCATTTCCATCTAATGGCCTCCTATGTGAGTGTGGCTGAGGTCCACTTGTGTTGGTGTAAGTCCATTATGCATTGTGTATGCCATTTCATTTCATAGCATTGTGTATGCTAGGTTGTATGTTAGCGCATTGTGTATGCCATGTTACCTCGTGCATTGTGTATGCCATTTCATAGCATTGTGCATGTTAGGTTGTATCTTAGTTGCATTTATGCATGTCATGCATATTGCATTGTGTTTGGGATAAGAGTTAGCCCGAGCACGGGAAACGATGTACGTTTCGTACTCCGAGTGACGGAACGTGTCTCAATTCCCCAGTCGCCGACACTTCAGATTACCCATGATGGAGTTTAGGTTTTGTTGTGTTTTCATGTGCATTCATTTCAAATTGAGTCGTGCAATTCGACCCCTCGGCCATCATGCATCGAGATGCGCGATTGGTGGCACGAGGATCGAAGACTACGCTCCCTGTAGAGTAGTCAAGCATACATATGTGAAAATACATTGCCATGCCCCTTTCCTGCTCTCTGTTGCAGCAAATCAAAAACCGGCAATCTTTTGGGGCTTCGCGCAACATTCCGGGAGCAATTGTAAACAGAGGCTAATCGGGGCATCGCGATGGATTTCCGCGTCAAGCAACTCAAACATGCATCATTCATCATCCGGAGCAGAGTTGGGGCAGTCCCTGGCTTGCATGCCAAGTTACTGCTTTCCGTAGTTAATTTGTTAATTAACTTAGGGTTTTGCATTTATTCGGACTGTATTTATTCGGGACTGTATATTATTCTTTCGGACCCTCTGCGCGAGGGCAATGTTGTAATAAATGTGCGTGTGTGTGATGTATGTCTTCCAATCCCACGTCTTTCTCCCTTTTATTTACCAGCTTATGATGGTTGTTTCAATTAGCATACAGTATGATAGCATGTTTGCATTCATTCATCTGTTTTGCATGCACCGGGCTCAGCGCATCATACTAACTACATTTGTATTTCAATTTCAAGTTGAGTACTTGTTAGTTGTTGCATCTCATATGCCATGTTTAGAATAGCCGAGCCTGCTATAGTTGCATTTTTGCATGTGTTGCATTAGGCATTTCTGTATAGTGAGGATCATGCATGGATTTCTAATTAGCTTCTGTTTTGGCTTGGAGTACTCGGTAAGTTTTTATGCTTTAGCATCCTTGCATGCGTGTGAGTGACTGCCATGAATAGCATGCTTACCATGAGGCTATGTGCTTATGTGATATAACTGCCTGAATGCCTGTGGGTGAAGGTTGGGTTATTTGGATTGGAACAAATCATCGACTGTGAGTTTTAAGCCCACTAGATAGTGGCAAAACCATCTTTTCTAAGCCCATCTAAGGGTGGCAAAATCTGCATTTTAAGCCTACTTGCGAGTAGCAAACCATCTTTAAAAAACAAACATGAAATGTTTTGTTCCAATTCAGGCGGCCCAGTCTATACTTGTATGCCGTGCGCATCACATAGTAAATCTAGGCTAATAACCGGAATAAGAATGCATAAGGTTTTCAAAACTAGATATCATGGTTAGTAGAGGCCGATCTTTGATCGGGCGAGCGGGGGTGCTCACGAAATGACCTTCCCCAATCGTACCCAAGTTCTCGAGCCGAGGCAACTTTGGTGATGACGGACATGTGGCCTTAGGCAACGAGTCAGGGTTTTCTAAATTTCCCCAAAAATAAAATATTTAGGTGGCGACTCTGTATCTGACAAAGCAGTCTATGTTTGGCACTTCTTTCAAAAATCTGTTTTCTCAAAACGATTTGCCGAATTTGGACTCTTTGGTTCAGATTAAGAACCGTGACAATTAGAGTCCTGAACTGTAGTGAGCCCGAGATGAACGGAACGGGAGACTCAACCCTCCCGGAGCGTTCGGGGACATCTACACCGCTGCTGCCTGCTGATATAACACAGGCTCGCTCGAGCGACCAGACACAAAAAATCCTCACTCGAGCGAAGAAAGTCTCGCTCGAGTCAACAATACGAAGCTTCAGGTCTGCAACCCAGAAGCACGCTCGAGTGACAGAATGCTCGCTCGAGCAAAGGAACTCAAAACATACACCTCGCTCGCTCGAGCGAAGGAAAGCTTGCTCGAGCCAAGAAATGCAACTCTCAGGTCCAGAACCTGACGCAGACGCAAGCTCGAGCGAAGGACTTCTCGCTCGAGCCACCAAATACAAAACTCAACTCTCGCTCGAGCGACCAAACCCTGGCTCGAGCGAAGGATTCAAAACAAGGAGCTTGCTCAAGCGAAAAAAGGCTCGCTCGAGCGAAGGACCAAAATTCTGGGCAGCAACCATTTGCTCCCAAACACTCCCAACCTGTAACAATCCTGCCCAAAACATCCTATAACTCAAATACAAAGTATAGAAGGACAGAAACAAAAGATACATAACATCAACTCTACGGAACCAGAGTCCGGAACACAATAAACAATGGAGGGAAAACTGGGATCGCTATAACACACAAATATATATACACAAATACACACACAGAGAGAAAGAGATAGACACACAAACACAGAAAGAGAGAGAGAAAGAAAGAGAGAGAGATACATAGAAACAGATCTATACAGATTTGTGTATACACACAAAGGATGGCGGCGCCGGTGATGGGTGGAGCTCTCTCTCTCTCTCTCTCTCTCTCTCTCTCTGTTCCACCTCCCTCTTCTCTCTTCCTCTCTCTTCTCTCTCTTTCTCTCTCTTCCTCTGTTTCAGAGATAAAAAAGAAAAATAAATAAATAAATAAATTCAAAACGACGTCGTTTATTAATTCGGACCACTCAAGCCTTGAAAATTTCAAGCTCTAAAGCTTTTTTCTTTTCATTTTTGATAGGAAAACGACCGACAACCATTGATTGGGGTTCAACAACCACCGATAGTTTGTTGCGGACACTCCTTTGCCTCATCTCTTTCGCCGTCAACAAACCCCTCCCTATGTCCTCTTACACTTCCTTCTCTGTTTCCATTGCTGACTGGAGCTCCATCATCATCATTCTCTGTTAGATTTAGGCTAGATCTACATCATATCCGGCCAGATCTAAATAAAAAATGATCGTCGGAGTATAATCCTTTCTCTCTATGTCATCTCCATCATTTGATCTATCATTTTTTCTTCTTTTTCTCTACTACACACTTCTTTTTCCCATTTTAATGAAGAAAATTTTCAAGTTTTGAACAAATATTTTTTTAGTTTTAGTTACAGATCGTGAAAACTGGAAAATTTTATAGTTTTTTTCTGTTTTAATTGTGTTTTGATAAATTACAAACAAGCAAACTGATACTTTTTATATTTTTGAAATTGCAAATTTATATAGTTCGATGAACTATAAATTCAAACTCCAATTTTTACAATTTTGTGAGCTAAAGATTATGTTCTCTGTGTGATAAATTGTTCTTTTTTACGTATTTTGTGGTGTTGGAAAGGATGTGATTAAATTTTGCTATATTTTTACTTTAATTTTTTTTCTTTCTTCTTCTTTTTTTTTTCCGGCGATATTCTGGACATTCCAGTGAGCTTCTAACGATGTTCTCAATGTCCGACGACTTCTGGTAACGTTCAGAACATTTCGGTGATTCTTTAGCAACTTTCCAACGATGTTTTGAAATATTTCGAGGCTCCAGTGACTATTTGACAAGAGTTCAACGATGGTCCGACGGTGATGGATGTGGCAGCGATAGTGACAATGGAACATAAGGACTTGTTGGTAACACTTGAACATAACTTTTGGTGCACCAAAAAATCATGAGGACTTTTTGGTGCACACATCTCCCTAACAAGACTTTTTTTTCTAATTTAATAGGACTTTTCAGCCAATGCCCCATTATTATTTTGTTTTTTTCTAGTTTAGTCTTTAAATTATTATTATTTTTTATTTCAATTTTACTATGTTTGATTTTGAATTTTTTAATGGGATTCTTTTATTCAACTCTTTATAAAAGATTTTGTATTAGTTTAAGGACAATTAAAATATATTTGTTAGTTTAAGGATATTAAATTTTTTTAGGACAAAACTACCCTTAGTGTACTTTCATTAGCCCACCAACTTTTGAACATCTCTTCCACTGTCGATGACTACCTTCGATCTGGAGAAGAAGAAAAAGAGAAGAGAATAGGAAAAAGAGAGAAAAGGCAAGAAAATTCAAAAAGCTAAGGATTCAAGCTTAGAAATTCCAAGAAAATCACTGCGAGGTAAGAAACTCAACCCTCTTTCATATTCTCATATCAAAACATCGCCAAAAATTTATTAGGAATAAGTTTTGGAAGATTGAAATAAGAAAGAAGTAGGAAAGTTTGGAAGTTAGGAAAGAATTTGAGGAAATGATAGAAAAACTATGTTTTGAACTAATTTAATGTAAGATTTAAGCAAGACAATCATTATGCTATGAACCTACACCTTTTATTTGTGATTAAGAAGTTTTAGATCTTGATTTTGAAGGATTGAAATCATTGAATGAAAAAATAGGATTTAAAAGGTTAAGAAACTTGAAATAAATTATCTATTGCTTGTTAAATCCTTAAATTCATGCATAATACTAAGTTTTTATTACTCCTTCATTATATATATGATTATTAGGATGTTATAGATCAAGATTTGGGATTTGAAAGCTTGAAAATTGGGTTTGGAAGTCATAGAACAACTTGGAACAGAGTAAACCACGAACTACAGAAATCTGGTCTGCAGATCACTGCTTGAGCAGTGAAAAGGCCGCTCGAGCGGACTGCCCTGAAACTTGGCTGAGTCGGTTAACCGCTCAAGCAGTTGAAGGCTAGCTCGAGCGCACTTTTGCAGCTCTCAGAATCTAGTCTTGTAGACCTGAACTTCTAGAAAGATTCATTCACCGTTCGAGCGATAAAGAGACCACTTGAGCGGACTGGTCATTTTTAGCATAGTTTTACATCTTGTTTCACTTGATTTCCTCCCTTTCTTTGGACACTTTTAGGTGTGTTTTGAAATCTAGACATAAAGGTAACATAATTGGAAACTGACTTAGGGCATATTTAAAAAGAAAAGAAAATTAAAGTTTAATAGCGTAACCAACTGATATAGGAAGATAAGGATTATTCAAATATTTCAATGTTTTGTTCTTGTCATGTATATGTCAAGCTTGAGGAGGTTCAAATCCTTATTCATGGAGCTCATAGTGAGTAATAATTTAGTAATGCTATGTTGACAAATTATGTTTTCAATTCCAAACTTGATTATATTTACAAGCTTATTATGTTTTACTATAAATGAACATTCTATACTTTTATATCCTGTATTTAGATGGCATTCTTGGACCTTGTCTCATGATTAGGGGAATATCCAATCACCTTGTTATGGCCAAGCTCATCTTGTTACGTTTAGCCGATACTCAGGCCGGTTAAACACCTTGTTTTCCTTAAATGCTCATCATTATGCACTTTGTATGCAAGTCAAGTTATGTTTTGTCTTGTACAAGAAATTATGTTATTTTGAAAGAATGTTTAAAACTCTCAATGTTCATTCATTTACCACCTTACTTTATTACTATTCACTGACAATAGCTCACCCCTCTCCCTTATATATATGTAGGTGAAGAAGTGGACCAAAGACCTGAAGAGGAGTTGCACTAGAACCTTTTGTCTTTTTGTCTTTGGAAGAAATTGTAACTTTGGAACTAGAGTGTTGCCTTTTTGGTTTGGTCTTTGTAAGAGTGACTTTTGTGGTTGTATCTTTCCTTTCATTGTGTAAATATGTGAATAACAAAGTAAATAAATAGAATGTATGCTTGTGTTGTTCTTATCTTACTTATACAACAAGAATACAAGTATCTATAAAATGAAAGCAAAACAATTGAACCATCTTAACTCAATTTTTTCTTCTCTAACTAAACATGATTTAAGTCGGCTTCTAGCTATGTTTAATTTTTGTTTAGGTTCAAAACATGCATAAGCATGTCTGGTGGGTCAAAAGAAACGAAAAGAACTCAAAACGGACAAATGCCCTGTCTGGCCACTCATGCGTTGGAATTGGGCCGCACAAGCAGAGGGTCATGCAGAAAGTACACAAGATTGGCCTCACGTGCACCGGCCTCGGCCGCACATGCAATGGCTGGGCTGCTTGAGCAGTGGCTTAGGCTGCTCGAGCAATGGGTCAAGTTGGGACAAGTTGTGTTCTATGCTAATGCGCCCAATGGTGGTCGCTCAAGCGCCCAGCAAGCAGAAGTCGGGGCTGAAGCTATTCTTCGAGTTCTTGGACTTCCTAACTTGATTTTCTTCATTCCCAACCTCTAAACATGATTTCTAAGGTACAAAAACATATACATATATATATGATGCACAATCCATGGGAAAATATGTTTATGCATTGAATTCAAAGTTTCAATGATCAAACCAGGATTTTTCTTCAAAAATTCTTCAAGATTCATTCTTTTTCAAACTCTTTCTCATTCCTTCATTTTCAATCTCTAAAACAAGATTTCAAGGCTTCAAAACATGAAGTAATGATGCAAAACCAACAAAAGCTCATTTGTATGCAAAAATTTCAAAGCTTAGAGAACTAAAAACAAATTTCAATCCATGAATTCATCTAATCTAGTTTCCTTTTCATATTTTCTTCATTTTCTTCATTTAAATCCTTCCAAATCTTAGCCTAAATGAATTTCTAGCTAAAGCAACAATACTAGGTAGAAGGTTGAGTTTCTTACCTATTGATGATTTTTCTTGAATTTCTAAGCTTGAATTCAATCTCCTTTTGATTTTCTTCTTCTTTCTCCTTCTTTTTCCTTTCCTTTTCTTCTCTTTTTGCTCTCAAGAACCCAATTTCTCCCAACTTCTCCATCTATCTCCAACTTTCTCTCTTTTATAGGACTTAATTAGCTTAAGTTACTAACCACTCCATTAGCTTAATTAACCAAGCTTAACTCTAATTAATCATACTTAATCTCTAATTCTTATTAGCCTAATTAAACCTACATAGTCCCTAACTAATTCTACTTAACTTTCGTTAATCCTGCTTAATTTTTAATTAAATGCTCATTAAACTCTATTTGTTAGACTAAGATCATTAAAGCACTATTTGGTAGGGCTTATTTTCAGCTTATTTAAGCTTTTAACTTAATTTAAGCTATTTTGGTGTGTTTGGTTCAGCTTAATAATACAAATTATAGCTTTTTGTAAGTCAAAAATTAGCTTTTTCTTTGAGTGGGAGAGGAGAAGCTTTTTCGAAACAGCTTAAGCGCGCAACTGCCATTTGAGGGGAAAAATGACTTAAATGCCCCCTTATAATTTCAAGTTATTACATGTGTGCCATGTATATAAACCAAAACACACTCATTTATGTCTCTCGCATGAACCAGAGAAGCGATTTTCGGTGAATTGAGGCGATTTCTGGCGAAGGGAGGTGATTTCTGGTTCTGTCTCTCTCTCTCTTTGCGATCTCTTCTCTCTCTCTCTCTCTCTCTCTCTCTCTCTCTCTCTTATACAATTTGAAACTCTCTCTGTCATCACCGCCATCTTGATTTGAAACCCTAACCAGATGGGCAAAACCCTTTCGTCGCCATTGCGACCTGTAAAATAACTTTTTGAGTTGTTCTCTCTCTATCTCTCTCTCTTTCTCTCACGAACCAGAGATGCAAAGCCCTAGCTCACTATCGCATCTGCGTGATGATCAAACACTGACGAACCAGAGCTCACCATAGCTCACCATCGACAGCGTGGCGATCGAACGGTAACAAACCAGAGCTCACCACCGCCATTGCGCTGCAATCTCCAAGCTAACATCACGATCGACGGTGTTCTCTCTAGCGTCACGATCGCAATGATGATCAACCCTAGCTCACGATCGACAACCCTAACCATACTCATCCTGATCAATCGCGATCTGAACCAAAGCAAAACCCTAGAGCTGCCGGCAGTGGCTAGGGTTTGGTATTATTGTAAAATGAAGAAAAATAAAAAAGAAAGAAGAGAAAAAGAAAAGAAAATAAAATTGTTTAATGAAAAAAAATTATGATTTTTATATTAATAAAAAATATGAAATAATAATAAGCCATTAATGAAATAAATTTTATATTAATTGATACTAATTAATAATTTTAGTATTAATTGATACTAATTAAGCCATTAATTGATAATAAATTAAATTTAAAAAATACTAATAAATATTCATGTATTTATAAACTAAAATGAATATAAAAAAATAATATGTAATGAAATCACAACATTAATATAAGTACATGAAAATAATTAATATGTAAGAAGAGAAGAACAAAAAATAAAATAAAATAAAATAAAATGAAGAAAAAGAAGAAAAAAATTAAGAGAAGAAAAGAAAAAAAGAAATAAGGAAACAAGAGAATAACAACAATTAAGAAGAAAAAAACTGAGAAAAGAAAATAAGGAGAAAAAGAAAAGAAAAGAAAATAAAATGAAGAAAAAAAAAGGGCAAAAAGGACATTATACAGCAAAAAACTATTTTACAGCTTATTCAATCAAACACTACTCTGCTGATTAAATCTATAATCCCACAGTTACACCAAACAGATTAACAATTTATGTTTAAAGCTATAATCTATAATCTGTTAAGTTATATCTATAATCATAGCTCTACCAAACGGGGCCTAAGCTCCCCACTTACGCTGTGTTTGGTTGAGGGATTTGGGAAGAAACTTGGAAAAAGAAAGGGAAAGAGAAAAGAGAGGTAAAATGAAAATAAAATATATCTACATTTCACCTAGTTTCACACATATTTTCCCTTTTTATTTTCAAATCCCTCCCCAAATTCCCCAACCAAACACAGAATTAAGATTTTCCAAATTATCTAAGAGTTAAATTCTCAAACTCAAATAATTCCCCTAACTTTTCAATACTTGCCAAGTTTTCTATTTTAAGGTTCCATATTCAAGTTTTTCTAAGCTACTCCATTTAGTTTAGTTTTAGAATCATGATTTGAGTGTAAATTGTATTTTAAGTTGAGTTTTGAAAATAAAAAATTTGTTTAATTATGAGTTTTGAAAAGAATTTTAAGTTTTGAGCTTTGAGTTGTATATTGAAATTTTTTGGATTAATTTTTTTAGGGTAAATATTTATTTATTTTTTTAATGTGCACTATATTTACTACATGTGTGCACTATATATTGTTTTCTAATATTTTAAATATTTTTTAAAATATTTAAAAATTTAAAATGAGTTGTTTTTTTTTTTATTTTAAATATGTAATTTTTATTTTAAATATTTTATTTTATTTTTTAAATATTTTATTTTATTTTTACTTTTTTTTTAAATATTTTATTTTTGTTTTTATTTTGAAAAATTTTGGATCGCCCATATATATCTAAATCATAACAAATTATTTGGCAATACTTAAAAAAACAAGAAAATATTTTTTTCAAGAAAATAAAAAAATAAAAAATATTTTTCTTCAAAAATAAAAATAATCAAAATATTTTTTGAAATTTTATATTTTTTCAAAAGAAATAAAATAAAAATAATTTTAAAGAACAAGATAAAAAAATTGATTTTTTTTTTTAAATGGAGTTTTGAAAAGAGTTTTTGAATTAAATTTTGAGTTGTGTTTGGTTATGTGTTTTGAAAATAATTTTTGAATTATGTATTTAATTATGAGTTTTCAAAAGAATTTTAAAATTTTTTGGATAAAATCACGATTTCAAAACTAAATCAAACACTACCTAGATTTTCTATTCATACGCCACAAGGTCTAAATTCTTTTCTAGCTAGCATATCACATGTACAATACAAGATTACATAATCAAATCTATCTATCTATCTATACTATATATATAACCAAATGTAGTTGTTTTGTCAAAAACTCCAAATATTTATTCCTAAATTCTCATAATTTTAAAACTCTCAAAAGCCTCCAAATATTTATTCCTAAATTCTCATAATTTTAAAACTCTCTCTTTCCTACGTGACAACCTTCTTGGATCGTTTTTCACCTTTTCTATTTTTCTTCATTTTCTATTTGTTTGATTAATTAAAATAAAAATTAAATTTCTTCCCATAAATAAACATATAAAAGTTGATAAATAACTTATAAAAATAAATTTCATGGCCTACAAATAAAGATAAAGGTTAAATAATTGATTTAAAAGAAAACGAAATTACTCCTTTTCCCCCCTTCATTTTGTACTTTAATTAATTTTATTATAGATAAACATATAAAAATTCATAAATAATTTATGAAAATTTATTTCATCACCTATAGATAAAGATAAAAATTAAAAACAATTATTTAAAAAATTAATTTCATGACTTATAGATAAATAAGCATATAAAAATTGATAAATCATTTATAAAGATTAATTTCGTGGTCTAAATATAAAGATAAAGATTAAATAATTGATTTACAAAAAATTAAAATAATAAAATTTAGATAAATATATGATGTTAATCTATATATCTATCAAAAATATATATATTTAAATCTTTATTTTGATTTACTCATATTTTTTTTCTCTTTCTATCGCATATTATCTTCTTTTTTAAATAAAAAAAAAATTTGTTATCTTATGAAATGCCCTTATGTGTAACTTATTATCTCCTCTAAATTCTTAACCTTTTCTTAATAATTTTTATTATTCGTTATTATCTACCAAGTGATAAAGATAAATAAAAAAAAATTATTGGCTTTGAATGAGAAGAGTATTAATAATCAAATTAATATTTATTCCTAAATTCTCATAATTTTAAATGTAACACCCCAAATTTTTAGCCCAAATGATAAGACAACAATCATGATTCTTTCAAGGAAAACCGAATATAAATTTCCAAACTTACATTTCATGATACAATAGTTTTTCATGCAATAATACATTAATCCAACAACAAGTAAATAAACAAATAAGTACCCCCAAGGGTTTACAAGTTTCCAAGGCTTAAGCCTGGTTACACAAAACGGTTATTCAAACCCACACAAACACAGCTCTTGGCTTACACACAGAGTCACAGCAAAATGAGAGCATTGTACTCCCAACACACATACTTCCACGCCCCTAGTTGGGTGGGATCACCACATATTTTCCTGTACAAAATCCCGTAGGGTGAGCATAAAGCCCAGTAGGAAATTCTTAACAAAGTATATACATTTTATACATGTCTCAAGAGATGAAATGCACATGCCATGCTATGCCCTTTTTGAAGATAAATTACATTTTTCATCTTTTGAAAACCATCATGCTTGATGATACAACGAGTTCCAGACGGAACGGGTCGGTTCGATCCACGCTTCCCAAACTGGTGACCGAGATACCAAGCCCTCAGAGAGACCTACACAAAAGTTCAATGGGGAACGGGGAGTCCCCCAGCGAACCCTCCGAAGAGCAAGTTAGAAAAAGACAGATGGAATGTAGAGATAGGTTGGTGATAAAGAAGCTTAACCTTCTTTCTGCCTTAGGAGCCTACTTATATCCTTTGCTCATCATTTCCTTGTCCACTCCGGGCTATCATGTTTGCCGAAAGTCTATGCTCTAGCTTGCCTTGTTCATGGTGAGGCTGTCCTGTTCCGACGTGAGGGGTTATCGTAATAAATGCTGCAGGATAGCTCATTAATGGCTGATGTGTGGTGCAATAACTCTGCAGGATCTTTGTTTGCTGATGTGGCTGGTTCTATCCTTAACAGGTGTCTAGATGTCATTGGTCCTTGATGCCACGTTGGGCTCCAGCAATGTTGGGCTTTAGTGTTTGGATTATGTATTGGACTTTGAGTGGTGGGCCAAACGCTCCTATAAGCCCACCTATGTCAATGCTCAATGATGTCATGCAATTTCAATTGTTCAAAACTTAACAATTTATTTCAAGTGCGGTAAATACGACTCTGGTAATCCCTAGGTCGGTGTCTGCAAGTAGACTATACAAGTACTACCAAATTGTTATTTTTACCGGTATTAACCGGAAGGCTCGACACCTATCTGCGCGGGTTTTCGGTCTTTCATCTCGGACTCTCAGGCCAACTTATTCAATATCATCTACACCACCTATCAAGACTTACCAACGTATTTACCCAAAAACCATTCCATGAAAACTTGTTTCTCAACATTCTTTTCTCAATGCAAGTTTTCAAATCAACTTTCAAAGTTTAATGTAATTAAATAAAATGATATGCCAATTTCACAAGATGAATATAAATATTTTTATTCCAATTCATCATCCAAGGAATAATACAATTCCCTCTTCTCAATTATCCTCGACAATTAGTTATTTCAAGACTATTTCAACGTTTTGAACAATAATTTCCAAAATGAACAACAATTCTCATATTTCCTGAAATTCATCATTTATATAAATATAAATAAGAAATTTTTCCAAACATCCATTTATTTTGACACACAAAATAAACATAATAATATCGTTCATGGATTTTCAGTCTCCTTAAAAAAATCTCCAAATTCTAGGTTTTCTCACCAAAACTATATAACTCAAATCTTTTGAAAGAAAACTTTTCAAAATCATCTTTTATTCAATCAACGAAGATTAAAACCTATAAGATCATTTTAAAAGAATAAGAGACAAACCCACTTTCAAAACCACTCAACTTCTCGAATCAACAATCAATCTTCAAAGCTATCGAAAGATAATTTCGAAAATCATATAGATCTTGCAAATATATATATATAACTCTAAGAAAATCCCTACCTCAAGTTTTGAATAAGAAATGAGATGAAACCCCCAAAATCAACGGCGTCGAAACTCGATCTTCACCGCACACAATGAAGCCCTCGAGAAGTTAACCAACTTTGATGAAGAACTTACGGCAGAACTCTAATGGATCTTGAGAAATCAAGGTTTTGATCCAGTTTGGCGTAGGGAAATGTAGAGAGAAATGAGAGGAAAGGGCTTTTAGAGAGAGATATACAAAAATGATCTGAAATATCAGATTCACGAACTGATATAACATGGTCTGTTCGAGCGTGGAAAGCCCTGCTAAAGCGTCAAATACACTTTCTCAGTACTTTTGCAGACAAGTCAAACTTCTGGAACCAAACATTCTCCGCTGGAGTGCATAAACGGCCGCTCGAGCGGACAAGCAACTTCTAATGCATTTTGCATTTTTGCTTCGGGGGCGCTGCCCCTTAACCCCGCCAGGGCGCTGCCTTAGGACCCGCCAAAGGGCGTTGTCCCCTGGACCCCCGCGAGCTGACCGGGCAGCTCGATTCCCGACATACTCAGCGAAGTGGCAAAACTAGGATCGCTACATTAAAACTCTCTATTTCCTACGTGGCAACCTTCTTGGATCATTTTTCACGTTTTCTATAATTTATGAAAATTTGTTTCATGACCTATAGATAAAGATAAAAATTAAAAAAAAAATTTATTCAAAAATTGATTTCATGACTTATAGATAAATAAATATATAAAAATTGATAAATAATTCATAAAGATTAATTTCGTGGTCTACATATAAAGATAAAGATTAAATAATTGATTTACAAAAAATTAAAATAATAAAATTTAGATAAAGATATGATTTGTTAATCTATATATCTATCAAAAACATATATATCTAAATCTTTATTTTGATTTACTCATATTTTTTTGTCCTTCTATCACATATTATCTTTTTCTTTTTCTTTTTTGATTTTTTATCTTATGAAGTGTCCTTATCTATAACTTCTTATGTCCTCTTATATTCTTAACCTTCTGTTGATAAATATTATTATTTGTTATTATCTACCAAGGGATAAAGATAATAATAATAATAAAAAAATTATTGGCTCTGAATGAGAAGAGTATTAATAATAAATAATAAAGGCTGCATGGGAGAAGGCAACACAAAAATTTCAAAAAATTAATTTCTGTCATTATATTTATCCAAGGTAATAATTTGATATTATTTCTATTAGTTATTAAAAATAGTTTGCGTTAGATCATTGTTATGTGTTTTTTCTTTTTTATTTTTTATTTTTATAAGGCTGTTATTTATTATAATATTTCTTCAATCCCATCTCTAAATTCTCTCTTTGAAATTTTTGTTTTTTCAATAATAAAGTTTAGAACCAATTTCTTATCAAATTTATTTTCTTGGTGCTTATTTTATTGAAGGATCGAGATGAGTAAAACTTTCATATGATATATGAAATTAATGAATATAATTCAAAGATGGTAGGAAAGTACTACATATTTATCAATATCTCTCTGTTATTATTAGTTGATTTGTTAGATTATACTATCAATTTAAAACCCATATGATTTAATTCAATGTCCATGTCTTTAGTTGCACTTGACCATTTTTTCGTTGGGTAACCTATATAATTTTTTTTTGGTATTTAATGATCAAAGCTATTATTTTTTATATTTCTTCAAGTACAATTCAAATAATTTTTCATAATTTTTTTTTAAAACTATTTTCTTATATAATTTTTATAATTTTAAGAAATTCTTATCTTGATTAATTTTTCTTTTATAAATGATGTAGGAACTATGCAAGTATTATTCAAACTATGGAAAAAATGATTATGGAGAAGGATTTATACTTTGATATGATATATTTGTGTCATTGATAGAGGAGATCAAAGATATAAAGTTGCTAACGGGATCAATTAATAATTTGTTTGAGAAGTTCTTTTTATGAGTAATGTAACAAACTTAGATTAAAAAATTTTAAAAACTACTTATAAATTATAATTAAAAGTTGATATTTATTCATAATTTGGTCCCACAATAATAATATACACTACTAATTTAAAAATCTAAGTAAATTTATTATAACTTTTCTGAGTTTATAGAATTTCTCTCTTTTAATGTTTTGTATAATTTGATACAAGTTATTTATGTTATTAAGTGATTGTGATACTATTATTCCCAACAATCTTTATAATTAATAATTTTTAATGCATATCAAATTTTATTGTGAAATTCTGTGAGTTAATTATTGTTAACATCTACCCGGATGGCTTAACATCATGGCTTGCCGCTATTAAGACATAATTTAAGATTAAGATGATTTATTTATTACACAAAATATATATAGTTTATTTTTCCGTGCATCACACGGGTTACTACTAATTCTTAATATGAATGAATGTATGAATGCAATGCATGACTCGATTGTCGCAACAAGTTTCATAGAATCCACTAAGGAACACCTCTCTCTTTTTATGAATGAAAGAACAGATCAACCCTTGATGATAATTAATATAAAACTCATTGATCAATTAGTCACCCTCAAATTTTATTTATTTTATTTTATATTTTTATAATTTATACAATTTCTTTATTACCCTCATCTCTAACCTTCCTCCTCCTCCTCCTCTTTACATTCAAAACCAAAAAAATCCTAACCCTAGTTTTCCTCCATCACCACCACCTTCACCGGTCTATTATCGGTGCCACCACTCCACCACCCTTCGCCTCACCGCCGCGACCATCACAACTATCACAACCATTTCTATCTCGATTCTCACCAAGACTAGGGCAATATCCACATCAATTCATGGGTATCAATCGTTTTGAAACTTAAGGCCCAAGAACTCACTTTGTTCTTTGAAAAAACCAACTGTGGGGTTTCAATTCATGGTATTTTGTCTTGCACAATGCTTGTTCATTTGTTATTGAGTCAATACCATGTTCTTAATGTTTCGAGGTCGGTTTGTTTTCCTAATCTCAAGAGTTTGTTTTTGGATTCTATTCAATTCGCCCATGGTGATTCTTTGGAGAGGGTTCTTGCTGGCTACCCTGTTCTTGAAGAATTAAGTCTGGAATGTGTTGAATTTGATGATATTGAGGTTCTTTACATCAATTTGCCTTTTGTTAAGCTTTTGATGATGCGTAATTGCCACAATGAAAGTCAATTTGAGTTGGCGCTTGATGTCTCCAAACTTGAATTGCTCCATTACAATTTTGTAGCAAAAGGGTATGAGGTGAAGAACCTGAAAGAAGGTGAGAGAAGATGGTGGTTAGAGGTGATGGTGAGAGAGAATTAGGGTAAGGGTTGAGGAGTTTTTTTAAAAAATATTCCAAAAAAAAATTTATTTAGAGAATTGATCCACTTTTCAAACTATTTGGGAAATTAACTTATTTTTGAAATCGTATTTTCAAAATGCGATTTTGAAATTGAAATTGCATTTTCAACATATAATTTCACTTTGAACTCGCATTGAAATTACATATTATTGAAATTGCATCATGCTATTTCACCATGTCATCATAAATTGTATTTTCAAGTTGTGATTTCAAGGTGAAATTGTATGTTGAAAATGCAATTTCAAAAAATAGGTTAGTTTCCCAAATAGTTTGAAAAGTGGGTCAATTTTCTAAATAGTTTTTTTTAAGAATATTAAAAAAAAAAACTCAAGGGTTGAGTGATTTGGAGAGAAAAGAAAAGAAATAAAGAGATATGTATTTCTCTTATTTGTTTGGATAACTTAAGTGGAGAGAAATTGGGAGAAATAGAGAGAAACGGAGATAAACTCATTTCTCTTATAACCCTTATTTTCAATTTTTCTAAAAGTGGAGAGATTGGGAGGGAAAAGAAACCAATATTTTCATAATACCAATTTTGTCCCTATAAAAATAAAAGAAATAAAATGATTGAAAGTATAAAAAGGTTATTTTTGTAATATAATATAAAATAATTTCTTTTCTTTTCTCTTATGAAATCTAACCAAATAAGAAGAAGAGAAATCATAATCATTTTTTTCTTTTTTTTTTATTTCTTACTTATCCAAATAAAATAAGGGAAATCACAATCATTTCTTTTCCTTTCTTTTCTTTTATAACTTAAGTAATATTTCTTTTACTTTTTTCTCTTAGGTTTCCAAATATAGTGTTAGGATTTTTCAGGTTTTGGGTGTAGGAGAATGAGAAAGGTTAGGGAGTAGGATAATGAAGGAATTATAGAAATTATAAAATAAAAAAATTAAATTTTGAAATTAAATTGATGGTGTAAGTAGAATTTACCTTTTGACTTTCCCTCCGAAATTGGGACGAAACGGAAGGGTAGTGAAATGGTTATCATAACAATATATTAAAACACCTCATTAAGTATATATTTCATTAGTAAATATTATCTAACTGGGAACTTTGCTTATTTGTTAAAAAAGTCACATTTTTGTGATTTTTTTTTTTAAATCTTTAGTGATTTTTTATTTCAAAATTATGTGAATTTTTTTTCTTATTTTTTCAGTCTGTCTTGAGTAGATAAATCTAAAAAGTTAAAAAAAATTGAAAAATTCCAAAAAAAAATTCAAAAAGCCAAAGTATAAATAAATAAATAATGTTTTGTCTTTTCTGGACTTTTTTTAAATTATTTTTGATTTGTCTCGTCAAGCTGAATCTAGAAGTCTAAGGTTGCGTTTAGTAGAGTTTTCTAAATATAATTTGAGAATAGAATTGTATTTTAAATTTGTGAGTTTTGGAATTATGATTTGAGTGTGAAAAATTTGTTTGGTGAATGAGTTTTGAAAAGAGTTTTGAATTGAGTAGGAAATTTTTGATATGGCATGTGATATTTGATACAAAAACTTACAACTCATAACCAAACACACAACTCAAAATTCTATTAAAGCTCATAAAAAATTTTAAAAAATTCAGAAAATATTTTTTATTAAAAATTAACATGTGTCAATTGTAAAATAAAAAATAAAAAATTGCACTGTTCCGGTCAACCGGTGGGTTGTCTGGTTAGCCCAAATTTTCCCGTCTTCAACCTCATTTTCAAATGTGAGTGTAGAATTAATTTTTGAAAATCGTAAACAAATACCATGTTCAAATCAAGCTTTAGAATTAACGTTCCAGAGCTCCACCAAACAGAGCCTAAAACTTTCACTAGAGATAAAAATAAAAATAAAATAAAAATAAAAAAGACACCATCTATTTGGTAACGTTTACGTTTTCAGTTTATATTTACAAAAATTTTATAAACTGGTTTTTGTTTATTTTTAGAAAAACATAAACTATAAACGCGTTTGGTAATTGACAAAATGTTTAAAAAAAATTAAAAATATAAAAAAGAGTGTGAAATGGCAAGTGGTGGCAAGTGGCGGCGGAAGACGTGGTGGAAAGTGGTAACGGTGGGTGGTGGTGGGTGGGTGGGTGACGGTGGTGGATGGTAGCGAGTGGGTGGTGGTGGTGGTGGTGGTGGTGGTGGCTGGTGGTGGTGGCGGGTGGTTGTGGTGGTGGTGGCGAGTAGGTGGCAGTGGTGGTGGTGGTGGGTGGTGGGTGGCACGGCTGGTGGTGGTGGTGGTGGCGGGTGGTGGGTGGTGGTGGCAAGTCGGAGTCTTGGTCTGGGGCGTGCTGGTGGGTGGTAGCGGGTGGTGGTGGTGGCGGGTAGGTGGCGGGTAGTGATGGTGGGTTGGGTGACGGTGGCGGGTGGTAGGTGGGTAGTGGGTGGTAGCGAGTAGGTGGTGGTGTGGTGGTGGGTGGTGGTGGCAGGTGGGTGGTGGATGGCGGGTGGTGGTGGTGGATGGTGGCAGGTAGGTCGTAGTGGTGGGTGGGTGGGTGACGGTGGAGGGTGGTAGCGAGTGGGTGGTGGTGGTGGTGGCGGTGGGTGGCAGGTGGTGGTGGTGGCTGGTAGTGGATGGTGGTAGCAGGTGGTTGGTGAGTGGTGGTGGCGGGTAGGTGGCGGCGGTGGATGGTAGTGGCGGGTGGATGGCAGGTGGGTGGTGGTGGTGGTGGTGGTGGCGAGTGGGTGGATGGTGGGTGGCAGGTGGGTAGTGGTGGCAGATGGGTGGTGAGTGGTGGTGGCATGTAGTAGTGGGGGGTGGGTGGTGGTGGCGGAAGACGGTGGTGGAAAATGGTAGCGGGTGGTAGCTAGTGTTGGGTGGTAAAAAAAAAAACTGAAAACTTAAAATGGAAACACCTTTTTTAAGTTTACATTTTTTACCCAAATTTATAAACTGAGACCACTAATTATAAATCAAAAATTTATCAAACAAATTTTTATTTAAATTTTTAAAATTTTTATAAATATAAATAAAAAATTGAAAACGCAGGTGCACCAAACGTCACCCAAATAAACAAACTCCAAACACATTTGTGTCTGGTGTTTTGGTTTTAGGTTGGGTTGAGTTCCCTTGTCCGTCGGTTGTCTAGGTTTTCATTGTCGTTCTCATATTATCTGTGCTGGAAGGTGTGTATGGCTTCCGATCTGTGCATCGAAAGGAAGGATTCCAAATGGGAGATTAGAGATTCACCGGCAAAGAAGCAAAGGTGCGAGGATTACGGTTCACCACCACCGCTTTGTTCATCAGCAGAAGAAGAAAAAGAAAAAGAAGACCCTAGATCAAAAATTGTAGTCTATAACTACGATGATTCAGATGTGGAAGACAACAGTGATGGAATGCATGAGTTTACTGATAGGGAATACCAAGAATATAACCGATCGATCACCGAAAGCTATGTAAGTGTGTGTTTGTGTTTGTGTTTGTGTTTGTTTTTGTTTTTGTTTTTGTGCGCTTTGATTCATTTATCTCAATTTTCTTCTAAATCATACATTAAATTATTATTATTGTATTATTAATTTGTGGGCTTTACATACATACATACATACATATACAAGCAGGGCTTTGATGTGATGTCATTCCCACACTCCTTTGCTTGCGATACAACAACCCCTGTTTATAATTTCAATGAGATTGCCGACGACCTCAAAGCTTTTTCCGAATTAGCTCTTAAGGAATACAATGAGAAAGAGGTGTATTTCTTTATTCAATTGAAGTTCTGTTCTGTTTTGTTTTTGTGTGTGTGTGTGGTTTTTGTTCCTCTTTTTTTTTCTTGAGAATATATATATAACATATATACTTATATTAGATAATGTTTTTAATTTTATATATGGTAAAATATGTGTGCAGCATACGAATTTGGAGTTTGTGAAGGTTGTCAAGGCAAACACCGCGAGTTGTGCTGGTTTTTTGTATTATATTACCTTTGATGTCAGGGATGCTGCTGCGGTTGATAGTGGTACTACGAAATTTCAAGCTTGTGTCTGGGATGGGATTGACCACACTGAAGTACTCATTTCTAGGCCGAAAACTAGCACATAATCAAGCTAAATTAACTACTTTGGGTATATCATTAGTACCTATGTAATGATGTTTATTGGTCTGGCATCTTTCCATACTTTCTCTGTTGGCATTTATGCTGCTTTTATATCAATTATATTCCGTTTTGATATCAAGTTTTGTTTGCTTTGGTGGCATATTTGTCCTAATGGAATTATGTGGTAATTGGTCGGTTCAATACCTTTCTGTTGACAGAAAATCTGTGTTTAATATGTATCGAGCTTGAAACAAAAGCTGATTTGGCTGGATCAATAATAGATGGGAGGAGGGACTTCAACCTGTTGTTAGGTACACTTATATAGGGTGTTGTGTTGCAGCAAGAAATGAGTCATACTCATTTAGTTTTGTAGGATTAGGGACCTTAGGAACCAACCAAGTGATCAGAGTAGAGGAAAGATGTAATAGAATAAAATATGTTGTTATAAATGACAGACCAAGCTATCTCGAAGAACATGGAAATATAGCCATAGGGGCCAGGATATTTCTCATCTTTGAGAGAGAACTAGGTTTCTCTAATCCCTTCAACGGTAACATCCATGTCCAATTTCTGTTTCTGTGCATCATTTAGTCGATCACTTTCAGTTCCAGTTCATGTCTTCTATGCATGCCCCAGCACCTCCTTCCTTATGGCCTAGCAGGTTCTGAAAATGGTAATAATCTTAGCATTTCCTTGGCATCATCAGTAATGGAAACTCCATCATCCCTTGTTATACCCATAATTATATTTCTGCCCTTCTTTGATTCATAGACTTGAAAAATAATGCAGTGTTCTGGTCCTCCAAATTGAGCCATTGAACTCAAGCCTTCTGCTTTAGCATGCTCTCCTCATTCCTGCACAACTCATTAAATATAGTTGTAGCTCTTTTCTCCACCCCAATCAAATCTGCATCATTGGGGTTGGTATCAAAACTTTTATGGGCTGCCTCAAATTTGAGATCTAACTTCCTTCACCTTCTTTGAGATGTCACCATTAGGAATGGCAACGGGCCGGGCCGGGGCCGAGGATCGCACTCCCCATCCCTGATCCCCGAACGTCAAAATATCCCCGTCTTAGCCCCCGATCCCCAACAGGGAACCCATTGCCCCCCCCGGGCCCCCAACGGGGATCGGGTTTCCCCGACTCCGAAAATTCCCGACAATCATCAACCACAACAACTCAACTCTGAAAATTCAGATCTGAAAAATCCCCCCAAAAGCCTCAATCATCAACAATTTAACAAAAAAAAAAAAAATTTAGATAACTCAACAATCATCAACAACCATCAACAATTTAGCATGTTTGTTCATTACACACACACAGATCTAAGAAAACCCTTTAAAAAAAAAAAAATTAGAGCTGAAAATAGAGTAGATGGAGGGGAGAAGAACAAACGAGAGAGAGAGAGAGAGAGAGAGGGAGAGAGTTGAGAATCTGAAACTCTAAACTAAACACACATATTATATATATATATATATATAATACAGGGTAATGGCACAGGAGAGAGAGAGAGAGAGAGAGAGAGAGAGAGAGATCTGCTCGTCGTCAGAGGTGGCGTCAATTCAGATCTCGTGGCGTCGATTCAGACTGTCATCCTCACATCTCTCTGCTCGTCGTCGTCGGAGGTGGCGCTCATCGTTGTCGTCGTAGTCGGAGGTGGCGTCGTCGGAGGTGGGTTTGGTGAAATCTAAGTGAGAGTGAGTGAGTGAGTGAGTGAGGGAGAGGGAGAGAGACAGTAAGAAGGAGGGAGATGAGAGACGCATTAGTGAGTGTGAGAGGAGGGTTTGGTTTTGAGTGAGTGAGTGAGGGAGAGGGAGAGAGAGAGTAAGAGGGAGGAAGATGAGAGACGCATTAGTGAGTGTGAGAGGAAGGTTTGGTTTATATATATATAGAGAAAGAGGGTAAAATGGTAACTTCACTTCGGGGACTAACGGGGACGGGCCAGGTACGGCGCTAGGACACTTATCCCCGTCCCTGGCTCGAAATTGATTGGGGATTGATTTTTAAATACCATCCCCGTCCCGTTGGGGATATTTTTCAGGGAAAAACCGCTCAAATTGGGGTCGGGAGATCGGGTCTCCGTCAGGCCGGGTTCAAATTGCCATCCCTAGTCACCATAGTTAAATTGGCTTAGCTTCTTCAACTCAACTTTTAGCATTTTTAGCTTTTGGCATAGACAAAACATGGGAGTGCCCCGAACTTGGTTTTGCTCGAAACTTTGGCAACCAAGAACTGAGGGTGGTCAACCCAACAGTCGAAAAATGTGAAGGGCTTCTTTTGCTTAATTGGGGAAGGCAGCACTTTAACCAAGATGGGGCTATGATGGTCACATATTCCTGCAGGGAGGAATTCTGCCGCAGCCATCGAGAATTTCATAGTCCAAGCCTCATTGATGAGAGCTCTATTAATCTCCCGACGCACTTGACCATTTGGTCGTGCAAACTGCTTACCTCAATATTTAAGATCATTGAACTCAGCCATCACAAATCAGTCATTGGAGTCGTGCATGCGCTTGGGCCATTTAACAGAGCCCCACAGACCTACTATGGGTGCTGGTCTTTCATGCTAATGCACGTTACATTCAGCATATCTTGCTCCCATAGGATTCATATTCTTTCCAAAGTGGATCATTGTAATTGGACACCTTTTTCAACTTGTATTAATAAATTCAAAGGCCATATCCTTATTTACACTTCTAACTTTAGTTTTCAACTAAGAAGCATGGACACGGACACGGACACAACACGTGGACATACCTTGCCACCAGGCCAACCCCTTGGTGTTTTTTTGAAATGGGTACCTTGTCCACAAAGGCATCATCAAAAGTAGAGTGCCAATCATTATAGTTGGGAAAAATGTTACATAAGAAAGGGCTAATGATTTCTCTATTGAATGAATCTAAGAAGCAACTGTACGTTGGGTGCGGGTGAAAATGGAGGCGTTTATAGAGGAGAAGCTTGGGCTGGAAGTCTTGGGACGGGGGTCTTCTTGGTGTGGATCTTTTAAAGAAGAATGGAAGGTAAGAAGGCAAATCAAAGAGGAATGATGAGGGAAGTGAGGGAGGAGGACGGACATGGCAGGGGAAGATGAAGATAACGATTAAATTTGACTTAATTAAAATTTTTTCATCCTATTCTCTTAACTAGTGCGTGTTTCACAATATCTACCTATATAGACAGAAAATGTAATGGTAGCACTTTAGTGCCAAAATCACGTGGATGGTATTTGGCTATTTTTAAAAGACATGAGATAAAGCGCTTTCGGCCATGCTACATGGGGTAAAATGGATTGTGCTGAAAACAATATTCTTAATGGAATTAAAGCTCTCAGACTATTCTTGTTTTTTTTGTTGCCACCAAATTTAGTACAATGTGTAGCTTTGGACTAAACATTAGTCGAGTATTGGATGATATAGCATGACTTCACAATAACAAAATGATTTTTACTTTTGTCAGGTATTTGTTTGCCAATCTTAATTTGGTCTTGCCCTTCTGCAAACATGAAATCAGAATACACAGTGATTAATTTAAGATTAGAGAGTATGTTAATGTTACATATGGTCTTGAATTTTATTGATGAGTTAATGGATTTCTATTCACCTAAGAAACATGGACAAGTGACACAACACGGACACACCAACACGCTAATTTTCAAAAAATACAGGACACGACATGTGGGGGACACGCATGAAATATTTAATTTTATATATTTATTATATGTTATATATATGAATATATCATTCATAGATAATAAAAAATGTAATATAACACTAATTCCTATAAATTTATATGGTTTTTATTTTATTAGTGTCTTAAGTTGTTTTGTTCAAACTTATAATTAGTTTCACATGTGTCTAATCGATAGACACTTGTGTTTAAGCAATAGACACATGTGTCATCCAAGTGTCCAA
Organism: Camellia japonica; assembly: GCA_030407325.1. Taxonomy (NCBI): domain Eukaryota; kingdom Viridiplantae; phylum Streptophyta; class Magnoliopsida; order Ericales; family Theaceae; genus Camellia; species Camellia japonica. The sequence continues at coordinate 100,672,093 of JAPPVO010000007.1, forward strand.
GAGTGTTCGGGTCTAAAAAAATTTAAAAAATAGGATACGTTTTGAAGAGTGTCGGACATATGTCCTAAGAGTGTCGGTATCCGACACGGACATGACACAGATACGTCACATTCTTAGAAGTATCCGTGCTTCTTAGCTATTCACGCTTCCTTCCCCTTAGTTAGGACCTTTTTTTCCAGCAAGAGGTGGCGGGTAGGGTCGAGTAAAAGACATCACTCCCATGAGGAACTTCACACTCTTTGTATCAGAAGCACGATTAATTTATCATTAATAAATGAAAACGACCAACTTCAGTGCCTTTATGAATACTTATTTGTTTACTTATTCTGGAAAATAATAGATTTGTCCTACTTTTCCAATGGAAAAACAGTTCAGTCCTATCAAGTTTTTATTCTGACAATTCAGTCCTACTTTTCATAAATATTTTCAGTAAAGTCCTATTTTTCTTATATTCCTCCTTTACCTTTTAAAATTTTATTATGAAAATGCCATACTAGAATTTTATTGCATCAACGCTCTCTTCATACCAAGGTTTTCAAAGGCGCAAATGAGGCATGACTTGAGGCGATGGGCAGCAAAAATGCACAAATGCGTTCTTTTTTAGGCGAAGACTCCAACTGTGCTCATGCCTCAATTGCAGAGGCGTATGCATCTCTCGCGCTTTATGGTCTTTTCACGCATCCGATGGCGAGGTTCAAGCCTTTGAGGAGTTTGATTTCAAAAATAAAGAAGGGAAATGATAGAGTATTTACCTTGTAAGTCGATCTTCTTCAAATTAGAGTCCCAACAGCTTCGAATCAGTCTTCTAATCTTCTCCAATGAACTAGGGTTTCAAGGTATGAAGTCTGTGTCTCGAGTTGAGTCTCTCTCGTTCTGTTTTCTGCATCTTCTCTCTCTCTCTCTCTCTCATTGTTTCTCTGTTTCTATATCGTCGTTTCAAATATCTATAGCGATAGTATTTATGTATCTTTCTGTATTGGACTTATCTAGACTATTATTATTATTATTATTATTATTATAACTTAGTTTCTTCTTTAATTTATTATTATTATTATTATTATTATAACTTACTTAAGTTATTTTTTTATTATAGTATTAATGAGAATGACTTAGAAAGCTCTTATAATACTTGAATTTATTAATTAATTTTGATTTTATGCTTAGAATGGATTTTATGAATTTTATTTGCTAATTCTTATTTGTTTTTTTACTCTTTTTATGCTATATTAAATTAATTTTGTATTTTATAAAAATTGAAAAATTCAAAATTCAAAGGGCTTACTCCTCGAGGCCTAGACCTCGCCTCAACAATGGTAAAACGCCTTGCCTTTTACTTTCACCTTTAAAAGCATTGCTCTATACAATGACTCACTCTAGCTTTGTCCTTGTGACATTGATGGCAACGAAAATGGGAGCACCCTACTCTTGTATTTCTTGCTTCATCTGCTTTGGGAACAAAAATGATAGCTTGTTTTATGCCTAACTCCTGGCATTTTGCAGCAAAAATGTGTTGTCAATATCAGTATACTCATAGCTCCTTCTTGGTGAAGATGCTCATATAAACCCATCCACCCACTCTCTTCCTACCATTTTAGCCTAATAAGTCATCGCTGTTTAATATGAAATTATTTTAGCTATTCTTTTTTTTTTTTTTTGACAATCACCTTTAGTACAATTATAATTTTGATTCAAACGTTTTTTTCTTTGATGTGAACTTATTCATATTTTTTCCGTTAATTTACCTTTTTATTGATTCATATTTTTCTTGACCACAGCAAATACGGTTGTTCATGGTAGCTGGGGTTGTTAATGGGGTTTACCTGTGGATCACAATTAATGTTGAATTGGTAAAGATGTATGAGAGAAAGGAAAAAAAGGATGATAGAAATGTGTAAGTGATCACTGAGTTATGTGTATAGTGATTAATGACCATGACAAAGGGTAAAGTTGAAATAAAGAATTAGTATTGAACTACTTTGGAACAAATTATTCAAAGTAGGACTTAATTGTCCTACTAGAAAATTTATAGGACTTGTTAGTATTTTTCTAGGAAAAATAGGACAAATTGGTTACTTTTCCAACTTATTTTCTGTAAGGTAACATTGGAATTTGGGCTTTTATGTTGTTGGTGTATAGCTGAAATCAGGTATAGTTGAAATGGGATTGGAGTTTATATTTAATAAAATCTCTGAACATTAAGGATATATTGGCGTTGTGGATGAATCTTGGTGGCCATCTATGTTGTCAATGCTATTTATGCTTTTAGTGAAATGTGGAAGTCCAATTTATGCCTTCTTTTTTAGTAAGTCTTAGTCGAGTTGAACCAAGTGTGTGGATGGTTAATTTATGTGTTATTTATTAGCACGTTGATTGTTTGTTAACAATTAATTTTTAGTTTTCTGCTATAATGATATTCTTTTTCATTTTTATTTTTTCTTCAGCACATCTAGGTTATGTATGGATTCACATGGATCATCGTTCCGTGTTAATGCAATGCTCATCTGCCTTGCCTTTTTGTATCTTATGCATCACACTCTTAACATGTATGCATTTTAATTACACATCGTGACTTCAATTTGTATTTATTTATTTATTTTTATTTTTTTTGGGTCCCCATATCTATTTTCAACAATGCTGAGTTTAGTTGAAACTTCTAATATTTTTCTTTTGATTTTGTTGTTAGGGGATACAAAGATCAAATATTAATTCTATATCATGCATGTGCATCCCAATTTCAAAAATTAATTCCAAATTATATCACACCAAAAGTTCTTTGAGATGTTAGACGGACAATTTTACAAGTCACAACCTCACAGGACAGTTATTCAATTTTATCTCTGCACAGTTAATCAAGTAATTTGATAGGGATGTTTTCTACTTCTACGATTATTGAAAGAGTTGTGCTTGATGTTATATTGTTCTTGACTGTGTATCTGTATAAAAGAAGAAAAGTAAATGACCACTGCATGTTGAACAATATCCTGATCTGATATTAGGAAACCAATTAAAAACAAAAATAAATAAGCTGAGTCATTATGTGATCAGATGATATAACTTTAGATTTGAGTAACTTTAAGTGTGTTTAGAAAGGGTTCAATATGAGTATGTTAATTTTTGTTTTCATTTATTCTTGCATATTTGTATGTATGTGTCTATGTATATTTATTCTTACTGTTCATTTGAGTTTGATACTTTCCAAATTTCTCATTCAATGCAATAAAATTCATCAGCTTTCCTTCTATGAGGTTTGTGTTTGTAATTTGTGTAATAACAGTCTTCAACTTTTCTTGTATTTGGTGTATTAACTAGTCATGTTTTACAAGAAGGTAGTCTAATGACATACATGGACTTAGAGCCTTGGCATTTATGAGCCGAAAATGTTTAGATGGCCAAGTAAAAGTTGAGGATACAACTTGAAATGATTAGAGATTCTGAGAGCCAACACCAATTTGGGTTACCCATAGTCTAAACAAATGACTGCACTATGCTGTATCTTATTTTGAATAAAATCTATACTAATAATTGGAAATATAGAGTGGGTGAAGCAATAACTGAACACTAAAAATTGATGTTGCAAGCACTTGCATATATGTTTTGATCACATATAAAACTGTACAGCCATAAAAGTGTTTTGTATAATCCAACATCGGTGAACAAGTGGTTACTTTAGATGCCTTTGTTTTAGAGCTGATCGTCTAGTTTGGTTACTTGCAGGTGTGATTGAAGATTTCACAAAGGTAATATGCATATGGAGTCCCAGTCAGTTGTTGGAAGGGTGTGCTACTATGAAACAAAATGAATATAATATTATACATGTGGTGGTGGTAGTGTTGTGTTGGTCAGGGTTTGTGGACGTCAAAAACTTTGGATATTGACAATTATGTTGTTACTTAATTTAGTATATGTCTAGATTAATATTCGAAGCTAATATCTAACCTAATATTTATAAAACAATGTCGTCGGATGATGTTTTGTTTGACAAGTGAAATGTATGACACATAACAACTAGAGCAGATTGCTTATCTAAGTTGTTTTTTAACTTTAAACATGTAAAAGAACGTAAGTCCAAAGCATCCTAAACAATGGAAATGCCTGATGTACATGATGTTAAATTGGATGCACATGCTGTTAAATTGGAAAGTGTGTGAAGTGTCTACAGAAGTTGTTTCAATGTGATGGAAGTTAAACAGACTGATGTCTATTTACTGTGCCTATGGCTTACTAGGTGTTTTGTGTGAAAAAATTGTGCCCACATGTTGTGTTTCGCATGAATTGAAAATGGTCTATTTGAGTGACATTAGCATAATTATTGAATTCCCTCCCCCCCCCCTCTTTTGCATATTTTGTTGATAATGCATTGATTGAGAATCAAACCCTAGGCTCAGTTGGTAGTATAACTGTTGTGTTGGGAATCTGACGCGTATTTTGAAACTATTTTGCACATTCTTGACATCTATAGTGCAACGATGGCTCAAATCAATGCTTATGAGAGGGTGAGACTACTCAAGAGCGATTTGTGAAGTATCGCATTGATTTAGATGCGTTGTGCAACTGTATTTCCTAAGGTGACGCAGACAGATTCTATGGAGTGACCAACCTCATTAGTAGGAATGACAACGAGGCGAAGAGGGTTGGGTTTTATAGTTTGTCCTTGATCTCCGATTTTGATTTTTTCCAATACTCATTTTATACAACCAGTTGTGCCCCTAACAGGGTTAAAACCCACCCTGTTTCTTCTGCTTCAATATACTAAGTAAAGCAAAAAAATTGTTTCTACTACTTGAGTTTACAAAGAAAAACAAAAATTTAAAAGACAAAAAGTAAGATAGGATAAGTCAATTAAAAGAAATATTTTTTTATTGAAAAGATCTCACACTAGGAAAACAAATTAAAATAATAACTAAAAGCCGTTTCTACTGCTTCAACTTACTAAGTAAAGCAAATAACTATTTCTACTACAGTTTATAAAGAAAAACAAAAAATTAAAAGTAAAAAAAGTAAATAGATAGGACAAGTCAATTAGGGTCATGTTTGTTTGAGCGAATTGGAGTGAATTGGATAAAAGGGAATTATAATGCAACGGATTATTAATCTTGGGATAAATAGTTCTTGGACTATTTAACTAGAAATGATGTATGACTTATTTGTTTTGTCATGAGATTAGATGTCTAGAGAATTTCATTTTTCATTAGGAAATTATGAAAAAGACCATGACAATACTAGAAATAGTAACTTCTTAGAAGACCATTATCCTTTTGAATTGTTTACAATGACAATACTAAATTTGAAATATATTTTATTTTTTTATTTGAAGTTTATTTATTTTCTTTACTAAGATCATTTTTAATTTTGTTTAAATACACATTAGAATTATATTTTCATTTTTTTTAGGTACATCGGAAACAAAAAAAAACAAAGCAAAACAAGGCCTAAGCCCTTTCCCTAGGAGTTCTAACCATGTCTGCAACAAGCAGACTTCTTAACTTAGCTGGTGGCTCATTTACCACCAGAATGTCCTCAGGTTGCTCAGCTCCAAACTTGGCAAGGGCATCAGTACATAGATTGCCCTCCTTGAACACATGTTGCACCTTGCACTCACAACCTTGCATGATGATCTTGGCATCTTCAAGAAGTCCTTTGAAAGGAGAATTTGCCTCAATCTGCTCCTCCAAGAGCTTCACAGCTTGCATGGCATCTGTTTCAATAATAACTTTATTCCATCCTCTCTATAGAAGCACTGTAAGACCTTTATAAATGGCCCATAATTCAGCTTCAAGGGTGGTCCTAGTATGTAGTCTGCCATAATACCCACACAGCAATGTTCCAGCTTCATCTCTGAATAAGCCTCCAAAACCTCTATTTCCACCTAGCTGCCTGCAACCATCTGTGTTAAGCTTAATGGTACCTGCAGGGGGAAGGCACTACATAACTAGTTTAAAAGCTGGTCTAGCACTTAAAATATTCATATTAAAAGCCTGGTTAATTTCCTTGGTATAAGACAAGATATACTTCACACTTTCTTGGCTGGTGGTTGACAGATGGTCAAAAAATTTTGAATTTCTATTTTTCCAAATTTTCCAAAGGCAAACAATAAACATAGAATACCAGCAGAAAAGATCTCTAAAATGTTTTTTATTTCTAGAATTAAAGATAATCCAATCCAGCCAAGGGGTTTGAAGCATATCCAAATACCATTTCCTACCAAACATTACTAGCCAAACAACTTTGGCTTTATAGCAGGTTCTAAAAAGTGATTCAAATCTTCTACTTCACTGCAACTAGGGCATTTGGGATCGGAAGTGAGTCCTCTTCTTTCTCTCATTTAGTTAGTTAAGAGCTTGCCATGAAGAGCAGTCCACAGAAAACTTTTCAGTTTCTGTGGAAGTCTCAACTTCCACAGCCAATTCCAGTCCACCTCTAGTCCCATACTCCCAGCCAAAATATTATAAGCACTAGAGGTAGAAAAATGGCCATCAATAGAACCCCTCAAAATAGGTAAATCAATAGAAGAGAGCTGTGGTGAAGGTAAATTAAGAACCAGAGTTGAAATACATGAAGGGATGTCAAGTAGCTTCACAGCATCCCAGTGACCCTGATCACTGAGAAAGTCATTAACTTTAACACCATTAGTTTCATTGACATAAGATTGAAGTGTATTGGAAACAATCTCCACAAGAGGCTTGTTGCCATGCCACTAATCTTTCCAGAAATCCACAGTTCTACCACAACCAATCTCCTATTTCACACATTTCCCCAAGGTGTTTCTGGTTTTCAAAATGCCCCTCCAAACATGAGAGGTAGATCTATTTCTAGACCCCTCATACAAATTAGATGACTTAAGATATTTACTCTTAAGAACATCTTTCCACAAGGCTTTCTCCTCACAAATCAATTTCCAACTCAACTTTATAAGTGTCACGACCCAAACCCGCCTCTATGGGTTTAGCACCGTAACCAGCCAGTAATCCGAGATTACCAAAGGCCTGCTTAACAGTAATACAGTAAAACAGAGTACAGGGGCATGGTAGAAGCCAAAATAGTAAATAAACAATGTCCAACGAGTTGTGACAGTCTGTATGCAAAAAGATTTTTCATACATATATGCAGTCAGTGCAAAACAGTATATACAATATTTACAATCATTCAGAACAGGGACTAAATCCCTATTAAACAGTACAGTACAGTGCTATCAGCTTATACAGATTACAAAACAGACACAGGGACAAACAGGGGAAATTTAAAACACCCCTAAGCCATAGCTTGACAGGCTCGGAACCTCGCAGTGAGGCACAGTGGTTGGCTTGACAAAACTGGAGTTTACCCCGACGCTCCTAGCCGCGGTCTGGTGCCTGTACACCTACATATATATATGAGCAGTGAACTAAAGCCCAGTGAATAACATAATGCGTAAAGGGGTTTAGAATGAATGTCCTTACAGTAATGAAAACAGTTCATTAAACCAGTATTTCAGTCGTTCAGTCAGTACAGTCATATGTGGTACATCCATTAGCATAACAGTACAGTAAACAGTAGGTCTTAAAAGAACGAACAGTTAATGATGGCCATCAATCAGTAAACAGTAGTGGTTCCAACAAGGGAACCGACAGAGATCTCTGTAACAGTAACAGTAAACAGTGATTGCTAAGGATGCCACAATACAGTTCAGAATATAGGACGTACATTCATTCGATTAACAGTATCGATTCAGAAAACAGTTCAGTTAACAGTCAGAAAACATTCTCAGTTGAACATATCTTTACACAATTGTTACTCACAGAGTTCTGGGCTACAATAAGGCTAGAGCGCGTCCCCAGATGCCAACCCTACACAGTTTACAGAACGAACACACACTAAGCTACACAGTTGGGAAAGATAGTAACTTAATCCCAAATTGCCTCGGTATGTTCTACGTCTATATCCTCATTAAGAAGTCTTAAACATGCCCTAGGAATGCCTAGGATGGAAAGAGGATGCAAAGATGCACTTTTAAACACTTTACAAAATTTTCAGAAAACAGGGGTCTCGCTCGAGCGTGGCTTTCTACGCTCGAGCGGACATGCAAACAAAGGAGCTCCGCTCGAGCGTGACTTCCGTCGCTCGAGCGGGCATCAAGCTACAGTGAAAATACTGGATGCTCAAAATCTACGCTCGACGGGCGCTCGACTCTGGCTCGAGCGAGAGACACAAGTCCTCGCTCGAGCGTGAATTCTCTCGCTCGAGCGGACTGTAAGCCCATGCAAAGTACTGGATGCACGCATTTCACGCTCGAGCGTCACTTTTCTCGCTCGAGCGGAAGGCATGATCACAGAGTGTACGCTCGAGCGTGGACTTCCTCGCTCGAGCGTGGGTCCAAAATCTGGAAAACCCAGATTTGAGTCCCAAACACAAAACCAAGTTTAAATGCATTAAAATCGATCCTCTTGGGCTGAAAACCTGGAAAACACTTGTAGACACATGAAATAACATGATTCAAAGCTCAATTTATAAAATCAAGGCCCAAGGGTAGCTCAATTAAATCCAAATTTCAAACCAATTTTCATGGACATGAAGAACATGCAAACATGCATGAATTTAAACCATTTTAAAGCTTCAATGCTTGCTCAAATGAGCTCAAATCTTGCAAAAACATGATGACAACATGAACTATAACAATATTATGAACATGCATGTGAGGAATTATGAACTACAACCTCAAAACTTCAATGTATATACATGCATGCAACAATTAAGCTTCAACACAACAATTTGAGCCATAAATTGGCTCTAGACTTCAACTTGCTCTAAACCATGCAAGAATCAACTCAAAACATAAACAAGAAGGCAATGAATCTACCTTAAGTCTTGTAGTTCAAGAAGGGAGCTCAAATATGCAATCTCTTCTACAATTTCTATAATTCCCCAAGCAAATCAACAAATTGAACTCAATTCCCTCACTCTCTCTTTCTCTTGGTCGGTTTGTGCAAGAAAAGGGGCTGATGAAATTGTGTTGTTTAAGTGTAACGAGGCTCAAATGTAATCTAGGTAGTGGGCCACTAGAGTGGCATTTCGGTAAATAAGTCCAACAATGCAATTTAACTTATTTAATCTAATTTAATCATACTAAATCACTTTTCAGATAAATATACCATAAAATCAAATAAAATCTAATTAGCACAGAACATCAATCAATTTCAGATTCGGCTGTCGATAAGGCCTTCAATTTGCAATTTAAACGTAAAACATGAACAGATCAATTAACAATCAACAGATAGAAAATGCATTTAAACAGATACAGTCAATCAATCAGTTTCGGATTTCAGTCAGTCAGTTCAGTATTTCGGTCAATTCAATTATCGGTCATAATCAGTCTCAGTTTGGCAATAATCAGTAGTTTATCGGTAAACAGTGACGAGGGTTGTTACAATAAGAAAAGCTAGATTTTGATTCCTAGCTTTCCTGATCCCAAGACCACCAAGTTTCTTAGGTTTACAAACATCATCCCACTTGACTAGATGAATTCTTTTCTTTCCCAGGGTGTCACCCCACAGAAAATTCTTGTTCAGTCTATCAATCTCATTGCACACTTTGATAGGCAATTCCATAGTCTGCATTGTATATGCAGGTAATGCAAAGCTAACAAACTGGATAAGAGTGGTTCTTCCAGCTAAGAAAAGAACAATAGTTTTCCAACCAGCTAATTTCCTTTGCATCTTTTCCAGGATGGTGTTAAAATGACCTCTATTCACTCTACCATGAATAAGAGGAACTCCAAGGTATTTCCCTAACTCAGAAGTCAAGGGAATACCACAATTAGAGCTCAATTCTCTAGCCTTTCTCCTGTCAATATTAGGGGAAACAAACAATTTGGACTTGTGGGCATTAATTTTCAAACCAGAAACCTCACAAAATTCATTCATAACAGTCATAATTGTATCACAAGTAGATATATCAGCCTTAGCAAAAAGCATTAGATCATTAGCAAAGAATAAGTGGGTCAGGCATGGTCCTCCTCTAGCAACATGTATGCCCTTCCACTCCTTATTCTCAGCTTTAGTTCTAATCCTATTGGAGAGTCATTCCAAACACAACACAAATAAGTAAGGAGAAAGGGGATCCCCCTGTCTGAGCCCTCTTCTAGGCTTAAACTCTTGAAGAGGTTCACCATTCCATATGACAGCAGTTGTCACAGAAGTCACACAGCACATCACAAGCTCAATAAAGCTAGATTTAAAATTCAACTCTCTTAAAGTTTGCTCCAGGAACTCCCAAGAGATGTTGTCATAAGCTTTCTCAAGATCAATTTAAAAAATCATGCCCCCTTTCTTATGGTTTAAGGTATGGATAGTTTCTTGGGTTATAATTATGTTGTCACTAGTGGATCAACCAGGAACAAAACTACACTGGTTAGGATTGACAATTTTGCCTAAGAGAGGTCTGATTCTCCCAACAATAATTTTGGAAATAATCTTGTAAGGCACATTACAAAGACTAATGGGTCTAAACTGTTTGATAGTTTCAGGATTCTCCAGCTTAGGGATAAGGGCAATAAGGGTTCTATTGATCTGAGGTGGAATGCAGTTATTAGCAAAACAGTGTTTAACAAAATCACAAACAGAACTGCAGATAGTTTTCCAATAAGTATGATAGAAAACAGCTTGAAAGCCATCTCTACCAAGGGCTTTGAAGCCCTTAATATTTTTCACAGCCTTCCAGATTTCCTCACTATCAATCACCTTAGTGAGCTCATCATTCTCCTCTTGAGTGATCAAATGGGGAGTAATATTATTCCAATGATCAAGAGAAATCGTTGGAGTACACTCAAACAAATTCACAAAATAATCCATAATCATGTTTTTCAGGTCATCCACATTATCAATCCACATGTCCCTTTCATCCTTGAGGGTTACAATTTTACATTTCCTCTTTTTGGTCAAGGTAGAGAGATGGAAGAACTTGGTATTTCTGTCCCCCTAGGTAATTCAGTTGGACCTGGATTTCTGAAACCATAATAATTCCTCTTGGTAGAGGACTTTATTATATTGCTCAATAAGGTTCATCTCTAGGAAATGGAGGTTATGGGAGTAATTATGGATTTGAGATTTTTGGATTCCCTCAATCCTCTCCAATAGCCATCTCTTATTTCTGAAAATGTTCCCAAACGTCTCTTTATTCCACACACTAGCATTGAGAGCTAGATTCTCAAGCTTATCAACAAGAGAAGGAGGAGAGTGTTCCCAGTTACTTTCCACCACAGACAAAAAATCCTCATGCGAAATCCAAGCAGCAATAAATTTGAAGGATTTGGGAGAAGGGTTAGAAGGGGACTTACCTTGGGTGAAAATCATCATCGGAGAATGGTCTGAATAAGTACGAGGTAGATTTTGAACCAATCCTTTAGGGAAAGTTGTTTGCCATTCAGTATTACACATAGCTCAATCTAGTCTCACCATAGTATTGGCCCATCCTTGTCTGTTGTTTGTCCAGGTCAATCTTGGTCCTGTACATCCCAAGTCCATCAGATTATAGCTGTTCATTCTATCTATGAACTTTCTACTTCTTCTTTGGTCCTGACTCTGGCTTTGACTCTGAGTCCCAGATAAGCTTCTCTTTTCTGACCGAGTAGCAAAGTCATTGAAGTCACCTGCTAAAAGCCACGGCTCACCCATGGTTTGAGAAAGAGTTTCTAGATCTTGCCAAAGTTCATTCCTCTTACTGTTGTTGGGGCTGGCATAGACAACAGAAAGAACCCAATCACTGTAGTTTTGTCTAGAAATCCTAGTAGTTATTAACTGGGAGCTGGCCTCAGTGACTCTCACATTCACAGTTAGGGGTGGGCGCGGATCGGTTGCGGCCACGAAACCTCTAATCCGCCATTCGTCCGCCAGATTGGCGGATTGGAGAAAATCAATCTGCATCCGTCCGCCAATCCGGCGGATGCGGATTTGGCGGATTGGCGGATGGATACGAATCAGTTTGGCGGTTTGAAATTTTACAAATTTTCAACATAAAAAAAAAAAAAAAACAATGCAATATTTATTCATTCTTCACATCTATGAAACAACCTGGACAGTAATGATGGCATTATATTGGAATTTTTTCCAAATGGAATATTGGCAGTGTGTATTTCAACCCTGTTGTTGTCCAACATAATGCCAATATAATTCCAATACTCTATGCACAATATAGGATGGCCTTGTGACATCTAGAAAAAGTGCCAATAATGCTGGACCTTACATACTTAAGTCCCCATATAATATAAAGTGCAAAAAAGTTAGTTAACAGAATTGGATATGTCCTCTGGTCTAACAACAGAGATGCTTTTCAAATCCATGGTTCAAATCCATGCTTTTCAATAAAGTGCAAAAAAGTTGGTTAACAGAATTGGTTAACAAAAAGTTCAAAATATGCTTTTCAAATCCATGGTCTAACAACAGAGATGCTTAACAGAATTTCAATGTCTTTTTATCAACTCAATCAAAGGGGGAAAAAAAACTAGTTTAATTTCTTTGGATATGTCCTCTCAATAATCAAACAAATCAATAAGGGAAAACAGTCCAACTGATTGAAACAAAACAAGTTTATAATTGAGAATTCTAATTACAAAGTGATTGAAACATAGTAGTCAAGCCATTAACTAAACAGACCCATTAATTAAACAAAACAAAACAATTCAATTTTCTGGTTAATTAAACAGGCCCATTTTTTATGGTTAACTAACCAAAAAAATAATTCACAGACCCATTAACTAAACAAAACAAATCAATTTTCTGGTTAACTAAACAAAAAAATAATTCACAGACCCCTTATCAGTATTTATGCAAGGCCTTATCATATTCATTTTTTATGGTTAACTAAACAAAAATAACAACAGAGATTCATTTTTTTTTTGTTGTTCACAGACCCATTAATTTTCTGCTTATATTTCTAACCCAACCAAACAAAACAAATCAATTAATTTTCTGCTTATATTTCTAACCCAACCAAAAAAATAATTTTTTTTTTGTTGTTCACAGACCCATTAATTCCTTTTCTTTTCACAAAGCCAAAATCCAAACGCATCTAAAGTTCCAAAACATAGCAAAAATGAGAAGGGAAAGGAGAAATCTATCCTAATTTATATAGTAAAGGTTGCTGGTATTGCTGGCACTTATATATAAATTATTAGAGCATATATATATATAATATTAACTTCTGTTTAATGCAAATCGATCGATTGTCGTTCGATTAACTTCTATTTAATCGATCGATCGTCTAGAGAGAGAGAGAGAGAAAGAGACCTCACTGTAGATCGATCGTTGTTCAATGCAAATCGATCGCCGTTCAGAAGTGTAGATCGTCGGTCAGAGGTTCAGTGTGTAGATCGTCGCTCATCACTGTGTAGATCGTCGGATGTGTTGGGTTCACTGTGTAGATCGTCGGATGGTAGGGTAGAGAGACAGAGAGAGAGAGAGAGAGAGAGAGAGAGTCTCTGCGTGTGTGTGTTGCTGGGTTTGTTTGTTGGGTCTGTCAAGAAATTAGGGCAAAATCTAAAGAAAAGGGGCCTGAGGTAGTGAGGCGTAAGGAAAAATTGAACCAAAAAAAAAAAAAAAGAGTCACGGGCGGGTCGGGTCTAATGGGTAAAATGGCGGATCACCCGCCACCCAACCTGAACCCGAGAAAACTGAAAAACCAGGCCCGCACCCGCCCGCCAAGGGTCACGCATCCATTCATCAGGTTGTAGACGTCCCCGAACGCATCCCGAGGGAAAGGGAGTGCGAGTCCCCCCCCTGTTCTGGTTCGATATTGGGTCACCACAGTTCGAAGGACTCATATGTCACGGTTCTTAATCTTGAACCAAAGAGTCCAAATCCGGCAAATCGTTTTGAAAACAGATTTTTTTTGAAAGAAATGCCAAACATGGACTGTTTTGCCAGATACAGAGTCGCCACCTAAATATTTTTTTTTAAATGGGAAATTTAGGAAACCCTGACTCGGTGCCAAAGGCCACGTGTCCGTCATCACCAAAGTTGCCTCGGCTCGGGAACTTGGGTACGATTGGGGAAGGTCACTTCGTGAGCACCCCCGCTCGCCCGGTCAAAGACCGGCCTCTACTAACCATGATATCTGTTTTTGAAAACATTGTGTGTTCTTATTCTGGTTATTAGCCTAGATTACTATGTGATGCGCACAGCATACAAGTATAGACTGAGTCACCTGATTTGGAACAAAACATTTCATGTTTGTTTGTTTGAAAATGGTTTGATGGTGCTACCCGCAGGTAGGCTAAGACGTGGATTTGCCACCCTCAGGTGGGCTTAGAAAAACATGATTTTGCCACTATCTAGTGGGCTTAAAACAAACATTTGATGAATTGTCCAATCCAAGTAACTCAGCCTCCACCCACAGGCATTCAAGGCAGTTATATCACATAAGCATATAGCCTCATGGTAAGCATGCTATTCATGGTAACACTCACACGCATGCAAGGATGCTAAAGCATAAAACTCACCGGGTACTCCAAGCCAAAACAGAAGCTCATTAGAAATCATGCATGATCCTAAATATACAGAAATGCCTAATGCAACACATGCAAAGATGCAACTATAGCAGGCTCGGCTATTCTAAACATGGCATATGGAATGCTACAACTAACACGTATTCAATTTGGAATTGAAATACAAATGCAGTTTGTATGATGCGCCGAGCCCGGTGCGTGCAAAACAGATGAATGATGCAAACATGCTGTCACACTGTATGCTAATTGAAATATGCCCTATATCTAACCATCATAAGCGGATAAATAAAAGGGAAGAAAAACGTGGGGTTGGAAGACATACATCACACTCACCCACACTTATTACAATTATGCCCTCGCACAGAGGGTCCGAATAAATAATACAGTCCGAATAATAGAATAGTACAGTTCGAATAATACAATCCGAATAATATACAAATTCCTAATTAATTAACAGATTAACTAAGAAAAACTGTAAACTGGCATGCAAGCCAGGGGGTGCCTCGATTTTGATGAATGATGTATGCTGGGCTGCCTTGCGCGGAAATCCATTGGGATGCCCCAATTAGCCTCTGTTTGCAATGTTTCTCGAAATGCGTGCCAGACTCCGAAAAGTTGCTGATTCTCTATTTTGCTGCAACAGAGAGCAGGAAAGGGGCATAGCAATGCATTTCACAAATATATGCATGCCTCGATCCTCGTGCCACCAATCACGCATATCGATGCATGATGGTCGAGGAGCTGATTTGCACAACTCAATATAGGATGAATGTATATGAATGCTACAACAAAACCTAACTCCATCATGGGTAATCCGGAGTGTCGGTGACTTGGGAATTGAGACCCGTTCCGTCACTCGGAGTACGAAACGTGCCTCGTTTCCCGTGCCCGGGCTAACTCCTATCCGGAACACGATGCAATATGCATGATATGCATGAAGACAACTAAAATACAATCCTAGCATGCACAATGCTATGAAAATGAGATGCCTCGAAAATGCGTGCACACGGGCGCGCAAACCGAGGCGATGATCCTAAGGCACGAAATGGCATACGCAATGCCAATTGGACTTACACTAACATGAGTGAGCCTCAGCCACACTCACATAAGAGGCCGTCGGATAAAAAGTGAAGTGCCTCGAAATGCGTGCACACGGGCGCGCAAACCGAGGCGATGGCCCTAAGGCATGAGATGGCATGAAATATGATATACAATGAGACTAAAATGAGATGTCTCGAAATGCGTGCCCACGGGCACACAAACCGAGGTGATAACATACGCAATGCGATGAGACTAAAATGGCATACAGAATGCAAAATGGACTTATACTAACATGAGTGAGCCTCAGCCACACTCACATGAGAGGCCGTTGGATGAAAATGAAGCGCCTCGAAATGCGTGCACACGGGCGCGCAAACCGAGGCGATGACATACGCAATGTGATGAGACTAAAATGGCATACAGAATGAAAAATGGACTTATACTAACATGAGTGAGCCTCAGCCACACTCACATAAGAGGCCGATGGATGAAAATGAAGCGCCTCGAAATGCGTGCACACGGGCGCGCAAACCGAGGCGATGGCCCTAAGGCATGAGATGGCATGAAATATGATATGCAAACATGCAAATGAATTTTGGCACTGAAATGTGGGGGAAAACAGCCCCGAAACAAGGCCAAAGTGCACCCGAAGCATGGAATGACCCCGAAATGCAATATTAGGCGCCCGAAATGGCCTATAGCCATGCAATGCATGCACAATATGGAGATGGAATGAAAATACAGTAGCAAGGAAGCCCCAAGACAAGCATTTTTCAGTCATAAAAAGGGCTAAATAGCAAGCATACATAGGATTAAGCAAGAATGCAAAAATGGCCCCGCAAGAGGGGTATTGAAGCAAGTGACACATGCGATGCCCAAATGGAAAAATGCCCTTCTACAACACTGATGAGGGACTAAAAATATGAACATTTACAGTAGAGGACATCCCCCAACTCAGTATGCAAGCATGCTAAAAATGTCATGCAAGAACTAGGATACACAAGGCTATAACATGAGGTACCCCAAACATTCATCAAACCAGCAAAGACCCTTAATGAAATATGTCAAGAAGATCAAAATATGACTCTTTCCAGTTCTGATGATGGCCGAAAACAGAATCTAGATAAGCTTAAAAAAAGCATGCAAAAATGGGGGTCAAAGAGGGGTATAAAGACAAGCACATCATGGAGACCCCCAACAAGGTTGATCCCTTCTACAATGTTGTAGAGGGACACAAAATAAGCTTACTCAAAGTTCATGACATGCTCCAAAACAGACTAATGTAGGTCAAACAAATCATGCAAATTTACGGTAAATATGAGAAATTATGAAGCAAGTACATGATAGAGAGGCCAAACAGTTAAGCCCTTCTTGAATGTTGAAGAGGGGATCAAAATAGGCCCACTCACAGTTTACATTATGCTCGAAAACAGATCACTCATAGGCTAGAAAAAGCATGCAAAATATTGACATATAAGATGATATTGAAGCAAGTGCACCATAGAGGGCTCAAACAGGGTTGAGCCCTTGAACAAACATTGAGAATAGCTCAAAATAGACCTAGTTTCAGTTAAGGTTGGAGCCCAAAACAATAAGAAAATAGGCTTAAGAAAAGAGGCAAGAAAGTGCTACAAAAGAGGGAAATAGAAGCTTACCCTTGTAGACAAGTCTTGGCTGCCTCTTGGCTTGAGGAATGTTGCTTCTAAGCCTCTGAAAAGCCCCCCTTGCTGCTGGAAATGGAGTGGTGGTGGTGGTGCTTGATGATGATGAAGAAATGGAACCAAACTTGAGAGAAATGAGAGAGATAGAGATGGATATGTGTATGTGAGCATGAGAGAATTTTTCTAACCCTTTCTCTTGAGTTGGGAGGACAACTATATGGGCAAGAATGGGGGAAAAAAGAGGAGGAAAAGAAGGAGGAAACTTCCTCCAAGCTTCCCTCCAAAAATATCCCCCCGGATACAGATCTTTTTGGGAGAAAAAGGTACACAGCTGTAAAGTACACAGCATGGGGATCATGGCCGGCCATGTGTTTTTGCTGCAGGTGGCCGGCCGGCCACCCCCTATGGCCGGCCGGCCAGAGGTCAAAAGGGTCAAGGTGATTTAGTGGCCGGCCACCAGGTATTGGTGTCCTCCCAGGTCTTCTCAACACAACCATGTGGTTCAAATTTGGCAACTCTAAAACATGAGAGAGAATAGGCCAATTTAAAGAGGGGTTCAAAAGGGTCAATAACAATTACTGGCCGGCCATGTGTTTTTAGGATCCTCCCATGTGTGCACAACACAAATATGTGGTTTTGGCTCGAAGAAAATAGCCCTAGGGTGTTCAACATTAGCCCGGAAGTGAGAAAAACGGGCGCCGGGGGGCGCCGGAGGAGCATAACTGGTCGCTGAGACAATTGCTGGCCTCCCACCCTCCAGTGATCTTCCTGGTGATAAAACAGAGGTACCTGCCAAAAATGAACAAAAATCGATGCAAAACGAATGCTCGGGGGCCAAAACACGCAGTTCGGGATCCCGAAAATAGGCCGTTAAGCACTGAAAGTGGCATTCGGCCACGAAGTGGGTATCTAAGACCCCAGTGTCCCTCGAAAGGGAGTAAATGAGATGCATGCCAAAAACCGGAGGAATCGGAGATGGTTGGGTGGTCCCGAACCGAGGCACACGGCCTGACGGCTCCGAAAATCGGGAACCGGGCTCCGAAATGGGCAAAATGGCCTACGGCCACGAAATGTAGCCCACGGCCACTGAGAGATGGTCTACAGGACCTCTCTCTCCCCTCAAGAAAGAAAACAGAGAAAACTGAGTCCGGTTCGCAAACCGAGGCAAGGCACAGAAGAGAGTTCAGAAGTCCGGAGGCAGGGCGCACGGCCGCAACTCTGAGACTTCTGAACGAGCACAATATGCAACATCACCGAGCGCTCAATCGGTGACATCTGAGTCTTAAGGTCGGTCAAAAATGGGGTGTCTACACAGGTGTCGGGTCAGGTCGGGTTGGGTCGGGCGGATTTGGCGGGTCGGGCAATCTGCTGCACAGCCCTATTCACAGTGCTAGGGTTCCAGATCATCGAGATTCCCCCACTCCTTCCAATAGGGTCCACATGGGCAAAAGTAGTGAACCCCATTTGGTTGAAAAATATTCCCATGGAACTAAACTCCACTTTGGTCTCTAGAAGAACTATTAAATCTGGTTTATGAATATGAACTAGCTCTCTCATATTTCTCTTAAATCTCTTGTTACCAGCTCCTCTGCAATTCCAAAACAACAAATCCATACCTACTCGATTACGTTAGGGAAGAGGGGTCTGTTCTGATAAGCTCAGAATGCCCCTTACTCTGCTATGATTGTCTTCCATCGACAGTGGGAAGGTTACTGCGACATAGTGCATGTCCTGCCCTACTTCTATCTGTCTTCATGGCTGGATCCTCGTGTGTACTTCCTTTATCCACCAATTTGTGGTGACGAGGTGAAACACTTCTCTCCCTGGTGTGAGCATCATCATTGCTCTGTTCTGAACCAACCTGTGGTACACCACTGGATAATTCTCGCCCTCCTCTTCCTCTATTTTTGTCCAGTGGCTTCCTGGATCTAGATCGAGAGCTAATTTCCCTACTGGCGGTAGAAATGGTAGAAATGGTATGGGTAGAGTTAGGTGGGTTGGTGGTGGCGATAGGTGATGGGTTATTATGAGGGATGAGAGCTACTATATTAGACGTGAGGTTGAGTAAGGGTATAGTAGTGTCAGTACTAACCTCAGAGCCATGGCTACGTGTGCTGTCCTCAGTTGTTCCTTGCTTGCCCCAGCTGGTTTCTTCTTTGTTCGTGAGCTTAGCTTTTCCTGATTTACTTTCACCTTTATCTGGTGGACTCTCTCCTTTTCCTCTGCTATCATACAGGCCTTTATTTTTTCCTTGTATCTAAAGCCCTGTTCTTGTTGGGCCAGGCTTATTGGTTCCTTATTCTTCCCACCATTGGCCTTATGGACCGCAGAGTGATTTTCTTCCTCTTGTAGGCTACTAAACCTATTTCCTTGTTGTATAGTGTTACCTTTTTGAGGCCTAGGGCCCTTCATATGCCTTTTTTGATTAGTAACCTTCATCCATGGCCCATATCTAATTTGGCTTGGTTCACCCATTTCAGTATCCCTGGTAAGACCCAGTCCAGTCTGAGCTTCATCTTCTTCACCCTGGTTTCCTTCTCCGGCAGCATCATGTCGCTGTTTATCTGCCTCTTTCGTTGGGATTTCAGTGCAAACGTGCTTCACATGTCCTACCCTGCTACAAGAGAAACAAACAGAATGTAAATGTTCATATTCTATAATATAAGTATTCTTACAAATAGAGAATTGAGAGACGAAGGGCTTTCGCAGATCTACTTCAACACGGACTCTCACATATTTTCCTCTAGATGCCATAGCTGTGTTAATATCAACCTTCAATGGAACTCCTAGGACCTTGGCAATGTGATATAGGACTTTCTCATTATAGTATTCTATGGGTAAATTCGGAAATCGCACCCATAGAGCTGTGGTATCTTCTTCAGCCTCATCGGATTTAAAGTCTTGTTGCCATTTCCTAACCGTTACACAGTGATCCATGACTATCCATGCCCCACCAGTATAGACTCTGGTATAGTCTTCAACCATGTCAAATTTGGCGATAAAGAATCCATTCCCAATGTCTAGGGCTTCAAAATCAGCTTGAAGGCCCCAAACACGAGTCGTTTTTGCCATGAACATCTTGTAACCAATTTTTTTTCCCCAACAATCTGACAATCAAGCATTTTTTCCAAGGTTCCCTAATTTTTCGCAAAAGGTCTATTGGGATCTTAACCCTAGGAACTCCTTCTACTGCATCATCAGGAACTTCTTCCTCCTCTGTGAGATCATGTTCAGCTTCTTCTTCATCAGATGATATATCCTCCACATCGCAATCAAATTTTTTTTTCATTCCCATTCTCATTAAATCTAGATTTGAGGAGTGCTTGCTTGAAGGATTTCGCTTGATCTGATTTGCCTTTGTTAGCCGCATTCAGGTCTGCCACCATTAGACTTGGTGACTCCTGTTTTCGACATTGAAACATCAGTGGGAGCTAGGTGTGAGAAACCCTTCAGATGTTCTCCCTCTACCGATTGATGGTCTTCCATAGTTTCATCAACAGTCTCTGACGTACTTTTGATTTTCTTAGTGCTTCGAACAAGGTGGTCTTTTTCCTCAGTTAAGCATCCATGGGCGAGTTTTACCTCACTAGCAGCTTCTGTAATGGTCATTTTCTCAACTATTGTTTTATTTTTTTTTTTTCATTTATGATATTGATAATATGAAAGGGAAAAAAAATAAATAAGAGAAGACTAATATATCATGAGATTAATTTAAACATATTTAATGATGTGTAGCCTATTTTGTTTTGTTATGAGATTAGATACTTAGAAATGACTATTTGAGTGAATCTCATGTTTGATTACGAAATTATGAAGAATGATAACTTCTCAAAAGACTATTTTATCATTTTGAATTGTTTAGAATGATAATACCAAATTTTGAAATATATATTTTTATTTGAAGTTTTTTTTAATTTTATTTTTTTGGGGTGAATATTTATTTTATTTTACTAAGATCATTTTAAATTTTGTTTAAGTACGACATTAGAATTATATTTTCATTTATGATTTTGCTAATACAAAAGGGGAAAAAAATAAAAAAGAAGAGAAGACTATTATATATCATGAGATTAATTTACACATATTTAAAAAAAATAAATGAAAAAAAATAGATGTTATGTATTATTTTTCTTTTAAATATTAGAAGTATATATCTTTTTATTATTTTGCTAATATAAAAGAAGAATAAAAAAAAGGCTGTTATATATCACGAGATTAATTTATACATGTTTAAAAAAAATTCAATATGTTTTCAAAAATAAAAGGAATAAATGTTATATATCTGAGAGTCAATTTCATCATTTAACTATTTAATCCGGAAGTTGGCTCAATCCATCTATTTCTATCACACATCCCCGTCGCAGCTTGAAAAATGATTACGACCCATTACGTAACGGAAACCAGCCGATATGGTTGCAATTTTCAGTCACACTGTGATACTGATGGGTATCCGTAACGGGACCTGGTTTTTCCAATATGAATCGGCCGGTATGTTACATATCGGCCGTTTTTTAAAACTATAGATACCATTGGATTACAAATCTTCGGTAATTCTTTTGTAGTTTTGCGTATTGAAATCTTAAATATTTTCTTTGAAATAATGTGATTAAAGAAACCAAAACAATAAAGTAGAATTTATTATTTCCACTGTCAATTTTAGATATCACTTGGGTTAATTGTACTTATTTTTTTTTTTTATTTTTGGAGTTTTGAGTTAACAGAATGTTATGATTGCATTGTTCTTTCTTTCTTTTCTTCTTTTTTTTTTAAAAAAAAAAAAATTCAAATTCAAATTTAAAATTTTCATTGTTTCCTCCATTTTATTTTCAAATCGCGGTTAAAATCACGTTCTAATTTTAATCTTGGGGAAGTAGTTACCACAGTTTCAAATTTCAATGCAGTTTTTGATCGGTTCACCAAAGTCAAGGATTAGGGGCTTGTTTGATTGGGGAACTATAGTATAGGATTTAGAATTAAGATTATTAATTTATTAGTTACAAATTTTATTATATGGATTAGATTTTTAGGGTCATCTTATGTAACAAAATTGACGCATTTTTTAATGCTATGACTAATAACGTAAAACATATATATAATTAAGATTATGTATTTATATATATATTACAAAGCAAGCGTGGATAAGAATGAATTATTTATCTCTTTAATTCAATTGAATGACCAATCCTACACTAATATCATAGATTTTTAATCTCTTCACTTTTAATTCTGCAAATCAATAAGGCCTTGAAAATACAAAATCGTATTATCTATGTAGTTGTTAAATTTTTTTGTTTGAGTTTCTCTTTTCTATATAAAACTTTTTTTTCTCTTACTTTTATGTTTTATTAACCCTTTGGTATTATAAAATACTTGCAGCAAATTTGTGCCACGCATCGAATGAAAATTTCATAATATAATATGAGGTGCAATATTTTTTTGCCATATTAAAAAAATTAATAAATAAGAAGCTTAATTATAACTGCATGGGGCCAACTAGTAAAATAAAAAAAAGTCAGGATTGTTTAATAGCAAGTTCTTCGAATGGTTTAGGAAAAGAAAACTATTTTGCTGAAGTGTTCAAACCGATTGATGTTGAAGAATTAGTGAATGAGTTTGTCGTTAATGCCACTCGAATCCAACGTGCTCAAATCTTTTTATTTTATTTTATTTATTTATTATTTTTTGTTTTTCTAAGGTTAACACTGGACTCCCAAGCCACCATTGCATCAATAGATTTCCAACAATAGAAAGGATCTCAAAACTTTTTTTTAAGGACAACATGTTGGAACAATCTTCTGTGTAAATAAAATAAACTGAAAATAATTCAAACAAAATAAAATAAAACTTACAGAAATTATTTTAACTTACAGAAATTATTTTGTTGAACCAAACAAAAATTAAAAGACCAAGTCGAGTGTGTGACACTCTGTCCTTAAGACAGATTCGCCCTGTTACGGTGCTTACGGTTGAGTGGCGTCTATCTCCCAGGATACAATGATCTTAACCAATTTGTAGTAGCACTCCAAAACAAATTGTTTAGCGAACCAAATCTGTGTTCTAACTCTCTGAATATTTATTCTTAAATCTAAAATGAAGAATAATGCACTAAAAGAAATTTGGACAGCAAAAAGACAAAATTTGAGACTGTTTTTTTTTTCATCCCCAAGACTGTTGGAAATACCATGTATTTATAGGCAACTACAATAGACCCAAATAGGTGCAATATGGAAATGAACAGGTGCCCAACTGTTTTGAATAGATTTGATTCAAATGAACAGGTGCACTTCTTAAGTCAAACAATTTTGACCGTTGTTGAGACCAAATTTTCAAACAAATTAAAAAATGATCCGTTGGTTGTAACAGTTTCAAAACTGTTGGAATGCTTGGAATGCTTTTATTAAACTATTTAAATAGTTTAATCAATTTTAGGAAACCACTTAAAGAAATCGAAAATAAATTTATTTAAAATTAGATTCCCACAATAATTTTTATTGAAAAAATTCAAACGAATTTTGTCTAAAAAATTAATGTTAAACCCGAAAACGACGTCAACTTTCCATTCACTCATAAATGGTTTTGACGTTCCGTCTTCATCGTGTGACTTGTCACGCGGCAAGGAACACATCACCTCTTCGGACCCACCCCAAAAGACGTTTGGGGCCCACTCAATTTTGGCCTTAAAGTTGGCCCAAAATAAGCCATATAAAACACTATTTTTTCCAACAATCCCCCACATGAAAGGAATTTGACGGAGAGAAAATGCAACAATATGATCTAAATACAGAGAGTACAGAAATTGAAAATATTCTGCAAAGGATAGGTAGCTTTTGGCTTTGAACCTTCCCTTGTGAGACACTATCGGATTTACTAACTAACCAGTGAACATGATGTCTTGAACTGTTCAGCCGTTTGTGTAAACCAAGACAATAGAATTCACACAGTATATTCCCAGATACAGTGTAGTTCTCACTATTGTGTTCATTTTGGCCCTGAACAACCTGGTCTTTCATGAGTGCTCGAGAGAATTGTAGCCCTTCACAATTCTCATAGAACCGGCCCAGTTCACACTCACATAGGTGATGCTTATGAAGAGTATCTTGCCATACTCCACTAGGTTTACCTAGATATAAGAATCATTAAAATTTTACTTAACCTGAAACGCTACAGACATCACTATTTCATCATAAAAATGGGTAGGAGTTAGACTCCCTAGTGATCCTTCTGAGTCATTCACAACTCGGTTGTCCCTTTGAACCTAGATCTTGGGATCTCCAGTGAACTAGATTGGGTTGCTGTTGTGGTAACTCTTATTTAATAGGCTTGAGTCCCATTCCCCTCGATGAATTCTCAACTAACTCTCTTGCTAACCCTTTGGTTAGTGGATCCGCTATGTTGTCTTTAGACCTAACATATTCTATGGAAATAATTCCATTAGAGAGTAGTTGTCTCACAGTGTTATGTCGACGACGAATGTGTCGTGACTCACCGTTATACATATGACTCTGTGTTCTACCTATAGCTAATTGACTATTGCAATGTATGCATATAGCAGGCACCGATTTTGGCCAAATTGGAATATCTTCAAGGAAGTGGCGAAGCCATTCTGCTTCTTCTCCAGCTTTGTCTAAAGCTATGAATTTAGATTCCATAGTAGACCTAGCAATACAAGTCTGTTTGAAAGATTTCCAAGATACAGCTGCCCCACCAAGAGTAAAAACATACCCACGGGTGGACTTCGAGACCCTAGTATCCGATATCCAATTTGCATCACAGTATCCTTCAAGTACTGCTGGATATCTAGTAAAATTCAGCCCAATGTTACGAGTAAATCAAAGATATTTTAGAACCCTTATAATTGCTTTCCAGTGTTCTACTCCCGGATTACTCGTATATCTACTTAATTTACTTACTGCATAAGCTATATCTGGGTGAGTGCAGTTCATCAAGTACATTAAGCTTCCAATAATTTGGGCATACTCTAATTGTGAAATACTTTCCTGTACATTCTTAGATAAATACAAATTAATATCTACAGGAGTTCTAGCAAGATGATCATCGTCTTTGCTGAATTTGTCAAGTATTTTCTCAATGTAATGAGATTGTGACAAAGCATATCCTTCTGATGTTTTGGTAATTTTCATACCAAGAATTACATCAGCAATGCCCATATCTTTCATGTCAAAATGTTTATTCAACATTTTCTTGGTAGTTTTAATCATGTCATTATTACTACCTATGATGAGCATATCATCTATATAAAGACATACAATAACATAACCTTTGTCTGTGTTTTTAATGTAAACACATTTGTCACACTCATTAATTTTAAATCCATTTGACATCATTGCCTTGTCAAATTTCTCATGCCATTGCTTTGGCGCTTGTTTTAAACCATATAATGATTTAACCAATATACACACTTTCTTTTCTTTTTTCGGAATAGAAAAACCTTCTGGTTGTTCCATGTAAATTTCTTCATTTAACTCACCATTTAAGAAAGCGGTTTTAACATCCATTTGATGAATTTCTAGATTATATAGAGATGCAATGGCAATTAGCATTCTAATGGATGTTATTCTAGTAATCGGTGAGTATGTGTCAAAGTAATCAAGACCTTCTTTTTGTCTAAAACCTTTGACCACAAGTCTTGCCTTGTATTTGTCAATTGATCCATCTGCTTTTCATTTTCCTTTTGAAAATCCACTTGTACCCAAGAGGTTTACAACCTGGTGGCAAATCCACTAATTCCCAAGTGTGATTTTGCAAGATGGATTCAACTTCACTGTTGACAGCTTCTTTCCATAAAGGAGCTTCAGGACTGGACATAGCCTCTTTAAAAGTTAAAGGCTCATTTTCTAACAAATATGTTAGAAAATCTGGACCAAAAGATTTTGAGGTTCTAGCACGTTTACTACGCCTAAGTTCCTCTTTCTCATTTTGATCTAACTTTTGTTCTTGATCCTTACTAGTAATAGCATCATGAGATTTTTTATTGTTACTAGTTTCCTGTCCAGTCTTATTTGGAAATACATGTTCAAAGAATGATGCATTCCAAGACTCAATAACAGTATTTACATGCATTTCAGAATGTTCTGATTTATGAATCAAAAACTGATATGCACTACTATTCTTAGAATAACCAATGAAAATGCAATCAATGGTTTTAGGACCTATCTTAATCTTTTTAGGACTAGGAATAGCCACTTTAGCCAAACACCCCCACACTTTTAAGTATTTGTAGGATGGTACTCTACCATGCCACATTTCATAAGGTGTTTAATTCACTTTCTTTCGAGGTACTTTATTTAAAATATAATTAGCAGAAAGTATTGCTTCCCCCCACAAGTTCTGAGGTAATCCAGAACTTATTAACATGGCATTCATCATTTCTTTTAAAGTCCTATTTTTCCTTTCAGCAATTCCATTTTGCTGAGGTGAGTAAGGTGCGGTGGTTTGATGAATTATTCCATGTTCTTTACAAAATTCACCAAAAGGTGATTCATATTCACCACCTCTATCACTTCTAAGTTTCTTGATTTTCTTACCAAGTTGATTTTCAACTTCATTCTTATATTGAATGAAAGTTTCCAAAGCTTCATCCTTGGTTCGAATTAAACAAACATAACTATATCTAGTATAGCCATCTATAAAAGTGATAAAATATTTTTTCCCACCCCTAGTTTAAATTGATTTAAAATCACAAATGTCACTATGAATTAATTCAAGTGATTCCGTACTTCTTTCAATTGAATGAAAAGGAGTTTTAGATAATTTTGTCTCAACACAAATTTCACATTTATGATTTGAATCAATGTCAAATTTAGGTAAACATTCCATATTAATTAATCTACGCAAAGATCCATAATTAACATGTCCTAGTCTACCATGCCATAAATTTGAAGACTCAAGTAAGTAAGAAGAAGATGTAGTATTATTAATAACTGAGGGTACAACAGTCATTACATTTAACTTGAAAAGGCCATCAGACATGTAACCTTTTCCTACATACATCCCATTCTTAGTAAGTACAAATTTATCACTCTCAAATACTAGCCTAAACCCATTCTTACTCAACAAAGATCCGGAAACAAGATTCTTGCGAATGTCCGGTACATGCAGCACATTGTTGAGAGTGAGTTCCTTTCCAGATGTCATTTTGAGTACAATCTTTCCTTGTCCTTCAACTTTGGAAGTTGAGGAGTTGCCCATAAAGAGTTGTTCACCATTGTCCACTGTAGAATAAGATGTGAACATCTTTTTGTCGGCACAAATATGGCGAGTAGCACCAGTGTCCACCCACCACCATTCTTTAGGATTTTCGACAAGATTTTCCTCGGAAACAACTGCAGAAAGATTGATGTCATCTACACCATTGGATTTCCGACAAGATTTTCTTCTTTTGCTTTTGCCTTTGCTACGGCAATCTTTGGCCCGATGTCCCTCTTTGTCACAGATGTAACATTTGCCATTAAACTTGTACTTTTTATTATCCCCCCCTTTAGAGCCTTGTGAGGAACTTTCTCCAGAAGACTTTCGTTTCTTGGTTTTTGAAGCATGTTCCACCACATTTGCCTTAGACTCCATAGGATTCTTACCAGCCCGCTTTTCAGAATTGTGGTTGTCCTCCTCAATCCTTAAACGCACAATTAACTCGTCCATAGAAATTTCTTTGCGCTTGTGTTTGAGGTAGTTCTTGAATTCTTTCCAGCCTTTTGGTAATTTTTCAATTAAAGCTGCAACTTGGAAGGATTCACTGAGAGACATACCTTCTGCGTGAATGTCATGCAGAATGAGTTGGAAATCTTGAGCTTGGCTGATCACAGTTTTTGAATCAACCATTACAAAATCCAAGAATCTGCCAATCACAAATTTCTTTGAGCCGGCATCTTCCGTTTTGTACTTTTTCTCCAATGATTCCCAAAGTTCCTTTGCTGTCTTGATTGGACTGTAGACGTTGTATAATGTGTTGTCAAGTCTGTTCAAGATGTAATTCCAGCAAAGGAAATCGGCATGTTTCCAAGCATCAACCGGAGCAACCACTTGCCGGTCAGTTTCATCCTCTTTCAGGATAGGAGCATCTTCACGGAGGAAACGAGCCAGGTTCAGAGTTGCAAGATAGAACAACATTTTCTGTTGCCATCTTTTAAAGTCAGTTCCTGAGAACTTCTCTGACTTCTCTCCATGATTTATTGGTACTGTCACCACAGGAGAGGGGGTTGGTGCAATTGCAGCCACCACAGTAGTACTTGTTTGGGCATTAGTTTCAGTAGCCATCAATTCTAATTTATAAAACAAAATTATAATTAGAATTTACACTACACAGAAAATTAAACCAAATTCACAGAATTAAATTCTGTAAAAATAAAAGAAACAAGAATGTAACTTTTATTTTTCAATTAATTTGGAAATAAAATAAAATTTTATTCAACCAAATTAATTCCACACAGGAAATTAAATTCTGTAAAATAAAAGTAATAAGAAACTAACTCTTATTTTTCAATTAATTTGGAAATAAAATAAAATTTTATTTAACCAAATTAATTCCACACAGAAAAATTAAATTCTGTAAAATAAAAGAAATAAGAAAATAACTTTTATTATTCAATTAATTTGGAAATAAAAAAAATTTTATTCAACCAAATTAATTCCACACCGAAAATTAATTTCAGTAACACTTCAATAATTAAAATACTGAACAGAATTTTAATTAATGAAAACTCAGAAAATAATTTCTAAAAACCAAAATTAATTTTCTGACAAAATTCCACAAAAATATATTCTGAATTGTTAATGACACCAGTATCGTACTACTAGTTGTCAAAGAAAATAGATAGTATATTACTACTATCTGGCAAATAGCACATAATCACTATTTGTTTTTCCAACCAGAATATTATTTTGTAAATCCACAGAAAATAATTTTCTTAAAAGAAGAAAGAGAAAAGGAAATAAACGAAAAATTCTGTAAACAGAATAATTCGATTCTGTCTTAAGATTGTTGGAACAATCTTCTGTGTAAATAAAATAAACTGAAAATAATTCAAACAAAATAAAATAAAACTTACAGAAATTATTTTGTTGAACCAAACAAAAATTAAAAGACCAAGTCGAGTGTGTGACACTCTGTCCTTAAGACAGATTCGCCCCGCTACGGTGCTTACGGTTGAGTGGCATCTATCTCTCAGGATACAATGATCTTAACCAATTTGTAGTAGCACTTCAAAACAAATTGTTCGGCGAACCAAACCTGTGTTCTAACTCTCTGAATATTTATTCTTAAATCTAAAATGAAGAATAATGCACTAAAAGAAATTTGGACAGCAAAAAGACAAAATTTGCGATTGTTTTTTTTTTCATCCCCAAGACTGTTGGAAATACCATGTATTTATAGGCAACTACAATAGACCCGAATAGGTGCAATATGGAAATGAACAGGTGCCCAACTGTTTTGAATAGATTTGATTCAAATGAACAGGTGCACTTCTTAAGTCAAACAATTTTGACCGTTGTTGAGACCAAATTTTCAAACAAATTAAAAAAATGATCCGTTGGTTGTAACAGTTTCAAAACTGTTGGAATGCTTGGAATGCTTTTATTAAACTATTTAAATAGTTTAATCAATTTTAGGAAACCACTTAAAGAAATCAAAAATAAATTTATTTAAAATTAGATTCCCACAATAATTTTTATTGAAAAAATTCAAACGAATTTTGTCTAAAAAATTAATGTTAAACCCGAAAACGATGTCAACTTTCCATTCACTCATAAATGGTTTTGACATTCCGTCTTCACCGTGTGACTTGCCACGCGGCAAGGAACAGATCACCTCTTTGGACCCACCCCAAAAGACGTTTTGGGCCCACTCAATTTTGGCCTCAGAGTTGGCCCAAAATAAGCCATATAAAACACCATTTTTTCCAACACAACACTGGACTCCCATTCCATCATTGCGTCAATAGATTTCCAACAATAGAAAGGATCTCAAGACTTTTTTTAATGGTAAGTTACATGAAACTAACATAAAGTTTCGAAAAAATATAGTGATTTTTACAATTTTAACATAATCATATAAATTTCTCTTTTAAAAAAATTAAAGATCAAAATTAATGCAGATGGTTTGAAGGCACAACACAATGATACACAATGTAAATTGTACATTTCAATATACAAGAGACGACAATGGTGGTGTTTGGGAAGCAAGTTCCCAAATTTTTTTCTCATTTTTTCCACTAAAAGACAAAAGTTTTGCAAAACCAAAAAAAAACACATCCAAACAAAATATCACATCCAAACAAAATATCACATCCAACCTCATAATCATTTCACTTTTTCTCTCACAAACATCACATCCAACCATAAAACCCAACTATCTTCCCAAACACTAAAAAATTTTTATCTCATAAAAAACCTACATCTAATAAAATTTACATAAAACTCACTTCCCAAACACCATCAATATTATTTTTTTATTTATACGACTAACGAATGTTTAATGAAAATAGAGCCAATTGTCATATGAATTAAAACCTTAAGGGAGCCTAGTGTAATTATGCTAAACTTATGAGATTTACTAATATTGTTAACTATTAAGTGATCTCTAAACCAATACCTCTTAAAAATGCATCATTTTGAAAGGGCTCGTTTGGAAAGTGATTTTTTTAATAATTTTTTGATTTTTTAGTTAAAATATAAAGTGAAAAAAATCCAATAAAACATTTTTGTGTTTTTCTTGAAAACTGGAAAAAAATAAAATGAAAGAGAATGAATTTTTAACTTTTTTATGAGTTGATTTTTTTAAAAACTTTTTGACTATATTAGGATTGCTTTGGAAATAGGTGATTTAAGTAACTTTTACCTTTTTGGCTAAAATCTAAGGTGAAAAAAATGGATTTGGGATGGCTATTGTGCCCCCTGCATAGCGGCTACTGTTGTACAGTCAAATGGGCCCATTTCGGGACATCGAGAACATACCTGCAAAAAAATTAAGTTAATCGGATATCGTTAACCCTTTATCAACTCACATTTATATTCATTTTAATACTTCAAATCAAATTGACATTTATTTGGATTCATTTTAATACTTCAAATTACAATGATTATTTGACCTTTTGATTATATTAATTAGTTTGCAAATGCACCTAAAATAAAAAATTTTTAAAAAAAATATTGTATACACACAAATTGTGATGTTTGAATTAGCCCGATTGAGGTAGAGAGCTTTGGTCTAAAAAATGGCCCACTTGCCCAACCCCCTTAAAAGCTCCTCTCTCTCTCTCTTCTCTCTCTCTCTCTCTCTCTCCCCCCCCATCTTACCCACACTCTTGTTTCTCTCTCTTGTTTTCTCTCTTATATGCTCCTCTTTTTTCACTCCTCTCTCTTCTATCCTCTCATCGACGCCGACTACCGCCGACAACAATATCAACGCTCACGCCGACCACCGATTTTCCTTCCCAACCCCCTTCCTCCATCGTTGACACCAAACCCAGTAAACACACTTGAAAAAACTAGAAATCCCCTAAATATTGATTTGTGATTATATATCAATTTTAAGCAATAAACAACAATCCCAATCAAACAATTAAGACAAATCAACACAACGAATTTAATGTGGAAAAACCACAATTGGAGCGCCTTCAATTGTGATAAAAAAAAACTACGAGCAAAAGCCACAAAACAATCCACTAAAAAGACATAAAGGAATTACACAAGTGTTCTCTCAATTACCTAACGAATCCACACCCGAATTGAACCGACCCTAATGTGTCTCTTCTACCACCGTCTTCACCTCGGAATTGTCTTTCCCAACGTTGAATCCACAACGCCAATGTCGAATCACAACGATGAGCCACTCCAGAATCCACCAAAGCTTTAAGCTCGAATTTCCCGAAATCCACGGAAGAACAACACTTTTTTTGTTTTGAATAAACAAACAATTCTTTGATGTATACTTCTTAAACCATGAGTTGAATACTCAATCAAACATAAAAAAAAACCCTAGCAAAATAGCCCCAGATATAAACCCTAATGTCCAAGAAGAAGATATGGAAGCGTAACCCTAAAATCTGACTGAATCACATATTTATAGCAATCTGTTCCGCGATCTCTGCTCGAGTGTCGGAATGGCCGTTCGAGCGGACCGACGCTCAAGTGCAGGAAATTTCGCTCGAGCAGAAAAAAACATCTCCCAGTATTTTTGTAGGCGATCAAACTTCTGGAATCAAGGATTCTTCGCTCGAGCGGACAAGCAACTTCAAATGCATTTTTTGCATTTTGCTTCGGGGGTGCTACCCCTCAACCCCGTGGTGGCGCTGCTCTGGACCCGCCAAGGGGCGCTGCCCTCTAGACCTCCGCGAGCTGACCGGGCAGCTCGATCCCTGTCATAGTCAGCGAAGTGGCAAACCTGAAAGAATTAACTTCTCATACTTCTCTACAAGGGTATAATTCGGGTTGGATTCGCATCTAAAACACACAGTCTCATTGAAATAAAATAGCGAATAAAATTACAACTGAAAGGAGTTTTGTCAAACGGGATTGTCAAGAATAAAAACCTAACAACTCTCTCTCTCTCTCTCTCCCTCTCTCTCTCTCTCACAACAGGAGGTTTCATTTCGCTCTCGAAATGCAAGACCTTGCCATCTTCGACGGGTAGTGAAGAGCCCAAGGCTCCTGCAAGATCTCGCTATCAGTTAGGGCTCTTGCAAGACTTCGCTATCAAGAGGAGCTAGAAGGTGGCTGACAGTCACAACAGGAGAATGGCCAATCCCTTGTCGGAATGTGTCCCACATCATCTAGAATTGCATTATCTGTGATAGTTATAAGTTTCAATTTTCCTCTCCTTAAGAAGAAGTGTGAGCTGGACTTTTCAATTTGGTATCAAAGCTTGGTTGGGCCCGTAACTGGTGTGTCATTTGTCTGGCTAGTGTATGTTGCAGTCCAGGAGGGTGTGTTGGAATGTGTCTCATATCGCCTGGAGTTACCCCACCTGTGCTAGTTATAAGGTTTGAGATTTCCTCTCCTTAATACCTAGGTTTGAAGGAGATGTGTGGACTAAGTTTTTTAATTTCCCTAGAGGTGGTGGATAGGGGTGTGGTTGGAGGTGACAACGGAGAGAGGAAAGAATGAAAACTCATTTTCAAAACAAATGAAAACATTTTTTTTTTTTACAAATTTTGAAATTTTGAACATGATTGTTTTTTTCTTTTTAAACAAAAATAGTATATCAAACAAATTTTTCGTTTTCATTTCCAAAAAAAAAAAAAAAGAACAAAAAAATTGTGAAAACAAAGCCAGTATAATGTACAAATATAAGAATGTTTCAAGAAATCCAAACCTTGTACGCTTCAAATTGTTATCTAGCTTCTATAAATACTTACTAAACATCATCAAATAAGCATAAGACAAATATGCCACTAAACCAAACAAAACTTGATATCAACATGGAAAATAAATGCCAATAGAGAAGGCATAGAAAGCTATCAGACCAATAAGCATAATTTACCTTGGCTATGTGCTAATTTTTGGCCTACTAATTAGTACGTCAAGATGGCCGACCCCATCTTAGACACAATTGAAATTCCATAGTACCACCATCAACAGCATCGGCATCTTGACGTCAAAGGTAATATAATACCTAAACCAGCACAAACTGTCATGTTTGCCTTCACAACTTTCACGAACTCCAGATTGCTATTCTGCACACATATTTTCTGGCATATATTATGAACAAAGGCTAATTAAAAGCGTTGTGTGTTATAATATATATAGGGTTTGGCGAGCATTTTAGCTTGATAGGCCTATTTTGGGATCAATTTTAGTAATCTTAACTGTTCACATTTTAACACTTCATTGAGTAAAATATTTATGTAAAAAATCAAAATGATTTAATCATATTTGTTTGGGGGATTTGGTCAGAGCCTCCTCATAATAATAAAACTTTAATACATTAATGACAAGCACAAAAAAATTTCATTGAAAAGTCTAATATATATCATTTAAAAATATAATTACGATATCTGATCATCCACATTTTAGTAATTTTATACAAGGATTGCATGTAACAAAAAAAAAAAAAAAAAAAATTCAAATTGAATGGTGTAATGAGTTGAATTAGTGGTGTAAATAGAATTACCTTTTACTTTTTCAGGAAACTAAACTTATTCTAAATAATGGTGTTTTATGATACTTTTGTTAGTTTCGATAGAAAAATTAACGGTAATTGTAACGCCCTCAATTTCATAAGACCAAACTCGTCCATATTGATTATACAATCCAAACATCAATTGTATTAGTCAACCGGAAGTAATAAATTATCTCTAACACATCGTTAATCATATTATAGTAAATCTCTACTTTCGATTATATTTCATTCAATCCATTATGAGATTACAAAAGGTGAATTACATGTGAGTATACATTCATAATCTTTAAGACTTGAATCTACAACATATAATGTAATAACTACGAAAGTAAATAACATCCAAATATATGTCCTATAGGCTTATAAATACTAATGGACTTAGAAAAAAAAAATCCCCAATAAAAAATGGGTTATTTTTTGAGTTCCATGACTGATTATTTTGTTAATTTAAAGACAATTAAAACATACTTGTTAATTTGAGGACACAATTTTTTTGGGATAAAATTATCCTTTATGTAGTTTTATTACTCATTTACCATTGACTTCCATCAACAATCATTGATTGCCGGTGTCCATCGTCGATTACATGTGACCTCTTTCTAATGCAACTTTATAGTGAAGTGAAATTTCATTGATTGTCACACAAGGTTAGAAATTTCACTATCTTTAAATTAGTGAAATTTCTTTGACCAATATCACTAAAATTGCAAAAGATTGGAAAAATTTCATTATTTGGAAATTCACTAAATAAGTGTACTTATTTTTTTATAAGTGCACTTTTATTTGGGTTATATTATCTCTTAATTTTTTTTAACACATTTGTTCTTAAAAAGTCTAAAAATACACTAAATAAGTAAACTCCAAACAACCCTAACGTCAATTAAATTCTCATTATGTTAGTGAAATTTACTAACTAATTCAATTAAAGCTTAATATAAAATTTAAATGTCTTTACATTTACAATGAAACTTTTCACAGTGAAATTTCATTGATTAAGATTATCTTATAGATTAATTAAGATACCAGTACATAAAAAGAAAATTTTCAATAAATTCTCCTTTAATTTAGTTGTATTTTATATTTTATTTCCATCCTTAATTATACTGGAGTCTTAAATCATGAGAGAGTAAAATAAAATTTTGAAAAGGTTGGTTTGGTGGTTTAGATATAAGATATGAATGTGTGCATTCTCTATGGTTTGTAAGTGCATATAATTTTTTTGAGGATGAGGGTAAAATTACTGACTTTAATTAAACACGTTAATGGATGATGAAATTAGTCAGTCCATTAACTAGATACCGAATTTTTAAAAAGTTTAAAAAATTTGGCCTTTCTATTTTAATTTTTAAAAAATATTACAGATCTCAAATAATCTGCCAAGCATCTTTAATACACATAAATTTACACAAACCCACGTGTATATATAATATATATAAATCTCACACCTATATAAAAAAAATTTAATAAATTATTTAGGTCAAGTTTGGCATAACCTAATAATACAAAAAGTCAAAAGTCACAATCCTATTTAAGTCACATCATCTTATTAAATCACATCACCTCTCTAACACATCACATCACTCTCTAACACATCACAGCAAAACCCAACCCATATAAGCCAATAAATCAAAAAGTACACTTTTTAAAACATCCCAAACCAACCCTTAATATCAATAACAAACGAAAAGGAGATAGGACTTCAATCTTTAGCGAAGATTTTGAAGATACATTTGTAGAGAAACAAAAGAAGAAAAGATCAATTGAGAGAGAGAGAGAGAGAGAGAGAGAGAAGAGAAAAATCAATTGTGAAAGGTAACGCTAGGTGGTAGTAGAGAGAGAAGATATGTAGGGTCAAGGTCATGAGGGTAGAGGTTTGGGGGATAGAATAAGAAAGGTGTCTTAAGAAATAGGGTGTCCAAACAATTTTTTTGTGTGTGTGTGTGTGTGTGTATTTAGAGGTTCTCTTTAAAACAATAACTTTAAATTGGTATTATGTGATTCTTATAATTTTCATGAAATTGCATTGATGGTGTTTCTATTTACACCACATTTTAGGTTTGTACACTTACCATTTATTGATGTTTTATTACAATTTTATCCTTTCACAAAATTACAATTTAGGATTTCAAATCAAAAATTCTCTTTACTCATATTTCTTTCCCAACCACTAAACACTATAATTGTCACCAACCACCACCAAGTACTACCATTGCCATCCCTTTCCATCTCACGACCATCACACCATTCTCTTCCCACTTTCTCATTAACTGTCACCACTCTTACTCTACCCTACCTCACCTTTAACACCTCCTACCAGCCATCCTTCACCAATTGTGCCATTCTAGCCCCTTCTTGATACCACCAACCTTTCTTTTCCGACCATGTACCCCTTCTACTTTCATCACTGCAAAACCCTAGCTGCCAAACAAAAATAGAGAAAAAAATGAACTTTTTCTTTTTCTTTTTTTTTTTTTTTTTTTTTTTTTTTTGGGGGGGGAGGGGGGGGGTGTATGGAGGGGGTTTGGAATTTAATTAACAATTAATTATCAAAATTCTTCAACTAAGCTAGCCAATGTCATGAAAACTATCAGAATCATGAATATATTTGATGGTTAGGACTAACAAATGTTTGTGATCCATGTCATGAAAACTATAGAATCATGAATATATTTGATAGTTAGGACTCAACAAATGTTTGTGCATCCAATAAAGAAGCGCCAATAGAAGATAAAAGAAAAGAAAAAAAGAGCCACAAATGATTGAATGCAAAACATATTAGCATAATGAGTATTAGAATGAAAATATAAACAAAATAATTTCACCACAAGTGGAGGATCTGGTGGAGTTGTTAAAGGTAGAATGCCAACTAGGTAAGCATCACTGCTGGATCAAAGGCTACCAATCAGTGACTTCATCCATAACTTAGAAGTTGTCAAGGGACATAAACCACATCCTAGTTGTCATGACCCGAACCGCCCTAAGGTTAGGATCATAACCGGCCAGTAATCATGAGATTACCTACGGCCTCAGACAGAAATCAATTAAAAATTAATCATATGGGGCCAAATAGGAAGCAAACTTTAAATTTTGTCCAATGAGCTGTGCGTACATGGGTAACAAAAACTTTTCTCATGCATATAATAACTCACACTAGTATGCAAGAACGCATATACATACCCAAGATCATTCATCATGCTTGTCATACGATTCAAACTTATAATATTTACATATATGGTCAGATGACCGATAAAGAGAACAGAAATTGAAAGAACAAAACAAAAGCCTTGTGTGTGAGGCGACTTTGGTTGGCTTCACAAAAACTTGGTTTCCTTTCAAATTTCCACTAAGGTTGGGGCTGGACATCCCGTTGCTCACCTCACACACATACATATAAATAAAGAGTGAGCTAACGCCCAATAAACAATACCAGAGTAGAGAGGTTACATGAATGAGATTCTTAATAAGTACATCAAAATCCATAAAGTATACTTGTAGATCAATATCAAAGCAAAATGACCTTAGGTCCAATACGTTATATTTAAGGCACATCAAAGAGAAAAAACACCTTGGGTCCAAAATACTCATTCATAAACTGATCTCGGGTCTAATGGATCCATATACCAATGACCATTGATCCTTTAAACATATGTACAGAATGACCTCGGGTCCATCATTCATGTGCATATTCATATCCATGATCATGTTTACATTCGTACTCATGTTCAAAATGACCTTTGGTCCAATCAATTCCACATTCAAAATGACCATATGTTCATTTAAATGAATGTACAAAACGGCCTTAGGTCCAATTCATGTACAAAATGACCTTAGGTCCATCTTGTCAAATGTACTAAACGGACTTGGGCCCATTCTTCACTCTTGTCCAATATTCCAAACGGCCTTGGGCCCATTTCGCATTCTTCTCAAATATATCAAATGGAAAGAACACTCATTCATAGCACAAATTCATAAGTTCAAAAACTTACCACATGGGTAGTAATTAGAAAATAAGATACGTAAAAATATATTTATTAAGATATTACTCACAATGTTCAGATGCCTGGTTCACTCTTGTAGTTGACCCTACACAATTCATAACACACATAGAAATCGGGTCACAAAGTAATTCAATCCATTCTCTAACTTGTTTAATTCTCTTAGGCTTTCTTCTAACTCTTTAAGTTATTTAGAATGCTCAATGCATGCCTCAAAATGTTGAGAGATGAAAGAGAACATAAATTGAAGCATAAAACAACTTTTCAAAAGTTCCTAAAACAGAGCCCTTCGCTCGAGCACAACTTTGGTAGCTCAAGCATTCTGCAAAGCTCTGCAAAAGTACTGGTAACTTGAATTTTAGGCTCGAGCACAAGTTTTGGTCGCTCGAGCAACACTTTCTTCGCTCAAGCGACCTGCTCGAATTCTGAATTTTCCAGAATGTTGTTTGAGGTTCAAAACATGATTTTAAATGGTTCAATTGCCTGTTATATTCTATTTTTCAACCAGACAACTACTAACATGAATATAAGACCAATTTTACAAGATTAAAGTTCAAATCATCATGAATTCATCATGCAAGTCCCAAATCATTTCAAATTCTTCTTGATAACTTCAAAACTCATGTAATCAAGTTCCATAACTTCATGATTATGCATGCATGTGAAATATAGCCTCTAATTCCATCTCAAATAGTATAAATGATACTTATATTCATGAGAATCAACAAAATTATGCATGAATGTGTGATTTAATACCAAATTCTTCATATTAAATTCATATCTTACACTAAGTCACGAATTCTTCTTGAATTCTCACCAATTCTTCTTGAATTCTCAAATTATGTGATTTCAATATACAATTTGAGGTTCTTTTACTCAACTAAAGTCTTTAACTCTCCCAAATTTAGCTAGAACTTGAGTTAATCTTTCTAATCTCTAAGCTTTCTTCTTCTCTCCCTTGAATTCTCATTTCTTTCTCTCTCTAAAGTGTATAATCTCAATCAAGACTTGAAGAAGAGCTAAAAAATATGAGCTTAAGCACTAACTTAACATATATATAGAAGTGATTAGCTTAAACTACTCAAACTTGCTTAATGCTAATCAATTACACTTATTTTAATCAATTTAATCTAATTATTTTGATCCGAATCAGTTTTTTTTTTTTATATATTAAATTTCACCATAGACTCTAAAAATTATGCTAATCACAATAGTATAATCAATTTTGGTTTCTGTCACCTCTACGATCCTCTGGTCCTCCAAACTTATGTTACCTTTGGTTGGAAGCAGATGTGGGTAATGTTGTCACATTTTGTTTACTTTTTCCCATGTAGCATCCTTTCCATAATGTTTTCTCCATTCCACTTTCACCATTGGAATGGATTTGTTCTCAGCTGTTTCACTTATCGATCAATGATTTGTTCTGGCCATTCTTCGTATTCCATATTCTCATTAAGGGCTATTCGGAGGTAATCAATGACATGGAACGAATCTTGAGAACATCGACACATGGAGCATGTTATGCATTTGCTCTATTCCGGTGGTAGTGCAACTCGGTAGGCAACTAGTGCAAGTCTTTTCAGAATCTGAAACGGCCCAATATAATGGGGTGATAACTTATCTTTTTTACCAAATCTTGATTGGCCTTTCATCGGAATTACATGAATGAACACATGATCACCAATCTCATACTCAAGAGGCCTTCTTCTCACATCTGCATAGCTCTTTTGTCGGCTTTGAGTAGTCTTGAGCCTTTGTTGAACAACTTTGATCTTTTTGGTGGTTATTTGCACTAGTTCAGGCCCAAACAAGACCCTATCCCCGACTTTAGTCCAATAAATTGGTGATCTACATTTTCTACCATACAAGGCTTCATACGGTGCCATGCCAATACTGGAGTGGAAGCTGTTATTTTACGCAAATTCTGCCAATGGTAAGTAAGTCTCCTAACTTCCCTAAAATTCTAAGGCACACATTCTGAGCATATCTTCTAGAGTTTGTATGGTTCGTTCCGACTGTCCATCTGTTTGCAGATGGAATGCAGTACTAAACCTCAATTCTATCCCCATTGCTCCCTGTAGGCTTTTCTAAAATCTAGACATAAATTTCAAATCTCTATCTAACACAATAGACACCGGAAGTCCATGTAGATAGACAATTTCATCAACATATATAGTAGCTAATCTATAGGCATCATATGTAGTTTTCACAGGAAGGAAATGTGCAGATTTATTCAATCTATCAACTATAACCCAAAGAGAGTCCATACCTCTAGGTGTTCGAGGTAGGCCAACGACAAAGTCTATAGTTATGTGCTCTCACTTCCATTCTAAAATAAGGAGAGGTTAAAGTAGACCGGCTGGTTCTAGTGTTCAACTTTGACTTGCTGACACTGAAGACACTTGGATACGAACTCTGCAATATCTTTTTTCATATCAAGTCACCAATAGCATTGTTTCAGGTCTCGATACATCTTGTTATTACCCAGATGCATTGCAAACATTGACTTGTGAGTTTCATCTAGAATTCTCTTCTTTAACTCAGGAATGTTCAAACACACAATTTGTCTTGAAATTTCAACTCTTCATTTTCAACGCTATTCCTCAGTTCTGGATTCATTTCAATGTCTCCAATTATCTTCTTGAAGAATTCATCTTTTCTTTGCCTCTACTTGATTCCATCAATAATTGCCGGTTGGGCTATAATGGCGGCTATCAACCCATTTTGCTCATGTAATACCACTTCAATCTCAGACTTCTCAAAGTCTTGTAGGATTTCCTTCTGTTCAGTGAGCAAGCAGGCCAAGTTTCCCATTGATTTTCTGCTCAAGGCATCAACAACTGTATTGGCTTTTCCCAGGTGATACAGAATTTGGAGATCATGTTCAACTTCTTTTGGGTGAAGAATTATTTCAAGCTCTTGTGATCGGTATAAACTTCACATCTCGCCTTATACAGGTAATGCCGCCAGATTTTCAAAGCGAATATAACTACGGCCAATTCTAAGTCGTGTGTTGGGTAGTTCTTTTCATGTGGTCTCAATTGTCGGGAGGCATAAGCAATTACCCTTCCATTCTGCATTAACACACAACCCAAACCCTTGTAAGATGCATCACTAAAAATCACAATTTTGTTTTGTACCTGAAGGTAGTGTCAACATTGGTGCCGTAATCAATCTTGTTTTCAATTCTCGGAAGGCAGATTCCTTTTCATTATTCCACTTAAATAGTTGTCCTTTGCGTGTAAGTTGGGTAAGTGGCACTACTATTTTTGAAAAATCTTTCACAAA
The DNA here is from genome assembly GCA_030407325.1 of Camellia japonica. Classification (NCBI taxonomy): domain Eukaryota; kingdom Viridiplantae; phylum Streptophyta; class Magnoliopsida; order Ericales; family Theaceae; genus Camellia; species Camellia japonica. The sequence goes on from JAPPVO010000007.1 coordinate 100,713,688, forward strand.
TCTTCTGTAGTACCCAACTAAATCCATGGAACTGCGAACTTCTGTTACATTCGTTGGTGTAGGCCAGTTCACAATTGCCTCTATCTTCTGTGGGTTTACTGAAATCCCATCTCTGTTAATAACATGGCCTAAAAATACAAAATCATCTAACCAAAACTTGCATTTCTTTAATTTAGCATATAATTTCTTTTCTCTAAGGGTTTGTAACACAGTTCTCAAATGTTGTTCACGATCAATTCTACTCTTTGAGTATATTAAAATGTCATCAATAAAGACTATGACAAATTCATCAAGATAGGACTTGAAAATTCAATTTATAAGATCCAGAAACGCTGCAGGTGCATTAGTCACTCCAAACGGCATAACAAAAAATTCGTAATGACCATACCTTGTCCAGAATGCAGTTTTCTCAATATCTTTTGCTTTCACCTTTAACTAGTGGTATCCAGATCTTAAATCAATTTTTTAAAACACTTGCGATCCTTATAATTGATCAAACAAATTGTCAATACAGGGCAAAAGGTATTTGTTTTTTATCGTTACCTTGTTCAACTCCCGTAGTCAATACACAAGCGTAAAGTTCCGCCTTTCTTTTTCACAAATAGTACCGGTGCTCCCTAGAGTGAAGTACTTGGTCGGATAAAACCCTTATCAAGTAAGTCTTGCAACTGTTCTTTCAATTCTTTCATTTCAATAGTTGACATTCTGTAAGAAGTTTCGGAAATAGGCTGAGTGCCTGGTACAACATCAATAGTAAACTCTACTTCCTTGTCAACCAATTCCCTGGCAATTCATCTGGGAATATATCCGAAAATTCTCTAACAATAGGAATAGTTTCTATTTCAACATTCACAGATTGTTCAGTTAATAAGCTACACAAGGAACCCTGGCACCCCTTTCTAAGAAATTTACATGCTTTCATTGCAGATATCAAATAAGGTGGAGGCATCACACCATTACCAACAAATTCAAATTCATCATGCTCTGGAGGTCTACAAATAACTCGTTTTGTTACACAATTGATGGTGGCACAATATTTACACAACCAGTCCATACCCAGAATCATGTTAAAGTGTCTATATCCAAAGGTAACAAGTCCACATATAAAATCGCACTCCCAATATGCATGTCACAAAAAACAATACGCAGATGTACACAACACAGATTCCCCAGATGGAGCAGATACACACAACAAATATGGAAATGCTTCTAGGGGTCTAGTCAATCTAGATGCAAATATAGTAGACACAAAGGAATGCATTGATTCGGAATCAATTAACACAAAAATATCTTGATTACATATAAAGATAGTACCTAAGATAATGACTTTAGTATTTCGTGTGTCACCTGGGATGAGTGCAAAGACTCTCCCTTGCCTCGTTGTGTCTCTAGTAGTAGTAGGCCTCGTAGTATTCCCCGGTAATGGGATTGATCCGGTAGAGCTAGCAGCTGGTTTTCCATTTCCTTGTTGTTCAGTTTGGGTACAATCCCTTGCCACATGTCCCATTTTACTACATTTAAAGCAAGCCCCAAAAATACGGTAACAAACTCCACGATATTTCTTACCATAGTGATTACATAAGTGGGCAGTTTCAATACGTTTATCTTTTTTAAAATATCATTGCAAAGAGTACCCTCAAACTTTCTCGCCTTTTTATATTCGTACTTGGCTGCAGTCATGTTGCCCTATTTAAGTCCTTCGAATTCTGACATTTTTCTGTCATGAACACATTGGGGAAAGTACTTGTCGTAGCAGATTTCCAAAAATCGTACCCAATCCATCCCTTTATTGTCATCATGAATTAGCATCCACCACCGTCTTACTTCATCCTCAATTGTCAAGGCTGCCAACTGTACCTTCTATGCTTCGAGGCATGGAAACACTTGAAACAAATTTTCTAAGCTGAGGACCCAAGCTTCTGCCTTTAACGGATCTAGTTCCCCATGAAAAGTTGGCGGTTTTATTTTCTTGAACTCTTTGGTGAGAGCTATTGTTCGGTCATCATTTTGCAAATCTTGTACAGGTTATACCAGAGGCAGGAGCGGTGGTGGTTGCCATTGCTGTTGTTGGCCTTAAGGTTTCTGCCATATCATGCATCATTCTCTTTATTTGGTCTAGCTGAGCAGTGGAGGATTCTTCTAGCTTATTGGCTCTTGTTCTCCATTATATAATGAGACTTGCATTATAATACATACAGAAAGTATACATATACGAAAAGAGCACACATATACAGGTAGGCAACAACTCACATAGTATATGATAATATACGTCAAACACTTACGCACATTCTCCATGCATCCAAGCATGTATTCATTAGATGAATGCAACTTGTATCTTTCTAGACACTCTATTACTCATTTGGACTGTGTGAGTTATCAACTCGTGCTCTGATACCACTCTATCATAACCCGAACCTGACCCTAAGGTTAGGATCATAACCAATTAGTAATTATGAGATTACCTATGGCCTCAGACAGAAATCAATTAAAAATTAATCATATGGGGCCAAATACAGAAGCAGAACTTTAAATTTTGTCTAATGAGCTGTGCGTACTTGGTGTAACAAAAACTTTTCTCACGCATATAATAACTCACACTAGTATGCAGGAACAACATATACATACCCAATATCATTCAATCATGCTTGTCATACGATTCAGAACTTATAATATTTACATATACGGTCAGATGACCGATAAAGAGAACAAAATTCGAAAGAACAACACAAAAGCCTCATGCGTGAGGCGATTTTGGTTGGCTTCACAAAAACTTGGTTTCCTTTCAAATTTCTACTAAGGTTGGGGTTGGACATCCCGTTGCTTACCTACATACATATAAATAAAGAGTGAGCTAATGTCCAGTGAATAATACCAGAGTAGAGATGTTACATGAATGAGATTCTTAATAAGTACAAAATCCATAAACTATACTTGTAGATCGATATCAAAACAAAACGATCTCAGGTCCAATACGTTATGCTTAAGTCATATCAAAGAGACAAAACGACTTAGGTCTAAAATACTCATTCATAAACTGACCTTAAGTCTAATGGATCCATATACAAATGACCACTAGTCCTTCAAACATATGTACAGAACGACCTCGGGTCGTCATTCATGCGGATATTCATATCCATGATCATGTTTACATTTGTACCTATGTTCAGAATGACCTTTGGTCCAATCAATTCCATATTCACAATGACAATATGTCCATTTAAACGAATGTACAAAACGACCTTAGGTCCAATTCATGTACAAAATGACCTTAGGTCCATCTTGTCAAATGTACTAAACGGCCTTGGGCCATTCTACACTCTTGTCCAATATTCCAAATGGCCTTGGGCCCATTTTGTATTCTTGTCAAATATATCAAATGGATAGAACACTCATTTATAGTACAAATTCATAAGTTCAGAAAACTTACCACATGAGTAGTAATTAGAAAATAAGATACATAAAAATATCTTTACTAAGATATTACTCACAATGTTCAGATGCTTGGTTCATTCTTGTAGTTGACCCTACACAATTCATTACACACATAGAAATCGGGTCACAAAGTAATTCAATCCGTTCTCTAACTTGTCTAATTCTCTTAGGCTTTCTTCTAACTCTTTAAGTTATTTAGAATGCTCAATGCATGCCTTAGAATGTTCAGAAATGAAAGAGAATGGAAAATTGAAGCATGAAACAACTTTTCAAAAGTTTCTTAAATAGGGCCCTTCGCTTGAGCGCAACTTTGGTCGCTCGAATTGTCTGCAAAGCTTTGCAAAAGTACTGGCTGCTTGAATTTTAGGCTCAAGCGCAAGTTTTGGTCACTTGAGTCATGAGCAGTTCAAAACAGGGTTCGCCTGAGCGCAAGTTTTGCCGCTCGAAGCCACCGTGCAATTGTCTGCAAAAATACTAGGAGCTTGAATTTTACACTCGAGGGACACTTTCTTCGCTCGAGCGACCTACACGAATTTTGGATTTTTTAGAATGTTGCTTGAGGTTCAAAACATGATTTTCAATGGTTCAACTTGCATATTATGTTCTATTTTTCAACCATACAACTACTAACATGAATATAAGAGCCAATTTACAATATTGAAGTTCAAACATTATGAATATTCATCATGCAAGTCCCAAATCATTTCAAATTTTCTTGATAACTTCAAAACTCATGCAATCAAGTTCCATAGCTTCATGGATTATGCATGCATGTGAAAAATAGAGCCTCTAATTCCATCTCAAATGGTATAAATGATACTTATATTCGTGAGACTCAACAAAATTATGCATGAATGCGTGATTTTATACCAAATTCTTCATATGAAATTCATATATTGCACTAAGTCACGAATTCTTCTTGAATTCTCAAATTATGTGATTCCAATATACAAATGAGATTCATTTACTCACCTAGAGCCTTCAACTCTCCCAAATTTAGCTAGAACTTGAGTTAATCTTCTTAGTCTCCAAGCTTTCTTCTTCTCTCCCTTGAATTCTCACATCTCTCTCTCTCTCTCTCTCTCTATAATATATATATATAAAGTGTATAATCTCAGCCAAGACTTGAAGAAGAGCTCAAAAATATGAGCTTAAGCA